>OZ010586.1:86359352-86371852 GCA_963932145.1 Acanthosepion lycidas
GATCTAACTAATGCCTTTATCCACTGTGCCATGTGTGCTTGAGTGACAAGACCTAAAGAGTGTGAGTTCAATACCTGGTTAAGGCAATGGAGAACTTGGAGAGGGGAATTAACAGGAGATAACTGATAACTGATATCCATTAAACATGGCATGTGGAACTAGAACAGTCTACCCCAGTGAGCGAAATAAAGGGTTCAGTTTGACATTCCAACCACCTGAAGAAGGCCGGAGTGCACAACGGCCAAAACATTGTAATAAATATGGCAACAAAGATGAGGACAATAGTCCAAATAATGTAAATAGTGTACATAATACCTCATCTCAGAAATATAGACAGATACTCACTAAGTAGGTTATGCATTGTTTTCTTCCGTCTCTATTACCTTCAATTTGTCTTGTGAGATTCAGATTTTTCCAAGCCCTCTTTCCTCATTATGTGCCGTAGAAATTTCATTTGTCTCTTCCTGATGTTATGTATAAGTTTCCTTTTTGTTTCCATTTTCTAAAAACTTTTTCATTGCTCACATGTTTGGTCTATGGTATCTTCAGCATCATTCTGTAAAACAACATTTCTCTCCTTCATCTTTAAGGAGATTGTCTTGCATTCACTGCCATGTAGGAGGGCAGATATCACGTAATAGTTCAGTACTCTTTTCTTTGTTTCAAAATGCTTCATCTGAAAAGCAATAATAAAAAATATGATATAAAACTCAGAACAGAATAATAATAGTGAAAAGACCTTGTAGTGATAGCAACAAATAAATCACTAAATAACCTCTTAGTACTAGACTATTTAGTAGTATGAAACCAAAATAATACATAATTAATAATAAAATAAAAACAAAAATTGAAGTAGAAAATTACTTTAAAATATAGATAAGAATGACAATTAACAATAAATAAAGAAAAAATTAAATTATAAAAAAGTAGTTAAATAAATATGAAAACTCCCATCATGCACTGGAACAGGTATTTTTGCCACCAACTGAAACAGAAATCAAATTTTCTCTCACTTCTCCTTTGATGGCCAAGCAAAGCAGATATCTGGTGACAGAGTTCTGACAAACCATGTGGCAGCTAACAGATAAGCAAAAACTTTTTTTTATTTCTGTATACATATATGTTCTTTGAGATATACATTTTCTCTGAAATATATACAAAAGTATTTTATCGTTTTTGTTTACACATATTGTGTTCTATCTTGTATATGATTAGTTTGTAATTTATATATTTCAGTTGTGGGCTGATGATGTCTTTTAACCCCCAAAGTAAATTAGATATATACAAAAAAAAAAAGAAATACATTCAGACAAGGTCGACACCTCACCAATACACTTCACAACAACCTCATCTAAGATGAAAGCATGATGCAAAATGAATGTCATGTAAAACTAGTAACAAAATGAAAATATTGAAAAGATTTCATTAGTATAGAAACAATAAAAACATGACGTAAAAGCAGTAATAGAATAATAATAGTGAAATACTCCTAATTTTTTAAAAATTTACCCATAGTTTGAGATTTTGGATACATATTTTTGTTATTTAGATTATCATGTTAAGATGGTGTCCTTCTCAATCATTCAGACATCCATAAAAATATTTCTTTTAAAAGCCAGAAATTATGCAAATTGAATTAATTCAATGCAATTCAGTGAGGGATATGATCACATCTATTCTTTCTTGAGTACTTATCTTAAAGCACTAACTTGTTCTTAATTTAATAAATTATTTTTATATTGAAGGTGGATTTAGAATTAAAAGATTATTTGAAAACATAAAACAGATTATTCAATCAGGTTAGAAACCAAAAGAACAAAGTATCTTCCTATGTGAAGATACTATATGAAGTAATTATTTATACTGTTTGCATACAGACTATTGTCCTAATCTTTGTTGTTATACAATGTTTCAGACATTATGCTCTCCAGCCTTCATGAAACACTTCTTAATTCACATAACCTTCAGAGAATTTAGAACTGAACACTTTATTTAATCTATAGGGTAGATTGTTCTCATTCCATTGGCTATGTCTAAGGATATCTTATCTAGTTCTTACTTAGTACTATTTAGTTGTTGCACACTTGATGTCCCCCAAGTCCAAGTAGCCAGCCAGCCTTATGTCATCTAAATTCATGAACCAACACTTTAATCCATTAGGTTATTATCCTGTGCGTACTTTGACTCAGTGAAAATATGGCAAACAAAAACTAAGCAGTACAAAATAAGAATTAGATGAAGTATCCCTAGACAAAGTCAGCAAACAAAAACTATAATTTTGTAGATTAAATTAAATAAAATCATGTCAAAATTCCCTGGAAGCTACCTAGATCTGCAAGTCTCTGATGAAGGCCAAAGAGCACAATAGCTGAAACACTGTAATAACAACAGCAAGGATGAGAATAATAGTCTACACAAAAATAATGGTAACTCCTTATCCCAGACATCCTTGATAAAATCCAAAGAATCAGCATTATTGGTCCTGATCTGGGATCTCAGCTTCAATCACTTTCCCACCATTGTACAGTGGCCTCTCTGTGCCTTTTCTATAAATACTTTCATGATAATTTGGATGAGCTCTTCGCTATGGCACCTAAACTTTATGAATTTAAGCACTGTACTAGATTGATGATGAGGTCTCATCAATTTACAGTTGAACTTGCTAGATATAACTGTAAGTTCTATGGTAACAGTTTATTTTCTCACACTTCTCACATGTGGAACTCTCTTCTGGCTCCATGCTTTCCGGTCAGTTTTAATCTTCAAAAATTTAAATGCAATGTCAATCACTTTAACTACTGTCCTCCTGATTACTCTCCATTTGTTCCTGCACCTTAGTAATGTTTCTGTTTTCTAATTCTTCTACACCCACTAACCCCTTATATCTTAGTGGCTTTACTACTTTACTTGGGGTTAACTCACTTAGAAAAAAAAATATTTTTGTTCTCCATTTCTTAAAGGACCTACTGAGATCTAATCATTGCTTCTAGCTATTGTGAATATTTTACAGAGCTGGAGCAGTAACACAACACCAAAAATAGTAGTTCTTTACAGAATTCTAACTGCTTTGCTATCTAGGGAAGTGAAAAGTTAATTCATGTAATGTAAAGTAAATGCAAACTGTCCCTGCAAAAGTTTGAACTCGATTCAAATATTCTATCATCCATGCTTTTAACCAACAGTTCATACCACACCTCCCACATTAGGAGCCAGGCTTGAAAAAGAATATTCCTTGAGATGTAGAGGAAGTTTGAACATTTTTAAAGATGCTTCCCTTTTAAATAGATCTACTTTGAGAACAGTTGCATTTTATTTTGTGAGCTTCATGCAAACACTTTTCTTACAAAAAGATAAAAGAAAACAGATGATTAAAGAAAACTCAATCTGTTTTGACTCTTACTCATATGAAACATGTTATGTTTTAGCTTCTAATTTGCACAGCACACACAAAAAAAAATATTCTGCTGAATTCCGGCATTGTGAACCCAACTAAGGAAGACGGTAAAAAGAACATGTGTATTTAACCATTAAGATGTTTTGTAGACAAGGGACCGTAGCAGTTTGTATTGAAGTACTCTTGAATACAAATGAAAACAAGAAGAAAGGTGAAAAAATAATTCAGCTTAATTGACTTCTAAGATTTGTTTTGTCAATAAAGCATAGAAAAGTAAATAGAAGAGAAATAAGCCATAATCCGATTTTTTAAAATAGCTTCGTTCAGATGTACACACACTTTGAAATCAATGTAGCCCTTCCTGACACTACTATTTACAGATATTTCAAATCTGTTTACTTCATTTTCCTTTGCTTAGTGATTGTTTCCTTGGCAAACTGAATTTTAAAAGCTTAATTAATTTCTTAAAAGACTGCCAAAGAACTTTATTTTCACTCATAGAAGATAAAATAATTTAGAACTTCTTTGTGAAGTAACTATTTTGTTACAGAATAACAATATTTTTACTCAATCTTTTGTTGTCATTATCTCTTGTAGTCTCTTTAGTTTCCATATCAAGTAATATAACACCATTAATGTTTTTTGGTAATTTTTGTAATCAGAAGTCTGCTAATGTTTCTTGATAAGTTTAAAATCAGTATTTTTTTTTCTTTTCTTCTTATTATCTATTTTTTTTTATTTTGATAATTTTTATTTAACCAAAATGAAGAATTTCAGGTTAATTTCTTTGTTAGTTTGAAAAGTTTTCATTATCTTCAAGTCAAATCTGCCTTGCCAAATAGAAAACTGTTTCCAAATTGATTGAAACTAAAGTTTGTACTTGAATGAATCAATTTCAAATATTCACAGACCATCATAAATATTGAAAACATTTGCTATTCTATGGTCAGAAGGAATCTAAGACAATAAATCCTTGCTTCAATCAGTCTGCCAATAACTTCCTTAATATTTTTATTTTGGGAACATGAGAAGAATTGTGTTGCCAATAATCTGACACTAACAGCTTTAAATTATTCAGGCATCAGTCAATATTCAATCAGGGTAGAAAAGCAGTCTTTTGGAATTGGTTTTCCATAATCTTATCCAAAATTCAGAGATTTTAGCTTAGTTCTCCCTTAATAAAAATTTCTATCCAATAATGAATAATATTGGCATCTTCATCTGTTTGCTGACATCATATTCACTTCTTCATCATCTTTTTCTTCTGCTTATATATTTAATGTTTTCACCCCGAGCAATGCAATACACCCACTAGGATGCAAAGGGTTACTGAGTGTTGTAGAATAGGAATGAAAATATACTATTAAGAAGAGAATAAGAATTAAGAAGACAGAAAAAAATGATTGATATTGACTTTAAATTTTTGAAAGCCAAAGTTGATTGGGAAGCAAGAAGTTAGAAGAGAGTTCCACAAGTGAGAAGGGCAATAGAAGAAACTGTTAGCATAGAACTTACAGTTACATCTAGCTATTTCAACTGTAAAATGATGAGACCTAGATGCCAATCAAGCACTGAACTTAAATTCATAAAGCTTAGCTACCATAGAGGAAAGTTCATCAGAACAGTTACTATGAAAGTATTTATAGAAAAGGCACAGGGAAACTACATTAAGGCAGTGACTGAAGCTGAGATGCCAGATCAGGACCAATAACATTGCAGATTCTTCTTTGGATTTTTGTCAAGACTCTCTAAATATATAGCAGAAGCACCAGACCAAGTGTGACAGCAAATATATATATATATATATATATATATATATATATATATGATTGTGTCTAGCATGAAACAGACTGTCACCTCTAAGTGTTGACTTCAATGTTCACTTTTATATTTACACATGCTCTATCTCAGGTACTGAGCACTTTATCCCATAAATATAGCATACCCTAAGACTATATATATATATATATATATTGATGCATGTTTCATTAAATAATATAGACAAGTTTTGTCTATTTATTTTAAGTAAATTCCTTTCATATTGTCTGATAAGCTTAATAACATTATCATTGAAAAACGAAAGAAAATCACCATATTGATACATGTTTTTTAATCCTATCTAAGCTTTCAGCTTACATAAGCCATTATCAAAGATAACAATTACATTTCAATATATTAAACAATACACAGACAAAACAATAATGATAGTCTGTTTTTGTTGCAAGAAAGATTTCCAAGCAATGACAAACTCGTGCATATGAGATGCAGAAGCAAAAATCACACAGCAGCTCATGACGTCACACATGACTATGCAAGACTGAAGACAAGAAGTATTAAGTATAGGAAGCCGTTGTTATAAACCAATAGCTTCTGTTATCAATTATAGCCATTTAAAAATATTTGTGGAGATTTCATAGTTTATTTTGTTCAGGTTAGGTTTCAACTGTTTTATGTATATAGCTTTCATGTTTAAGTATCGTTGTGTTTTCAACAAGGATTTTCTGGAATTGTTTATGTGGCCAGGCATGTTGTTTTAATTGCCTAAAAATGTTAGAGTTATCATTCAAATGTAGAGTCAAGCATTGTGAAAGCGAGTTTGTTGTATATATATATATATATATATATATATATATATATATATATATATATATAAACAGTTTGGACAATAAGATCAGCACTGAATGGTGACAGTCTGTCATGTTTGAATGTAATCTTCAGGCCATGTGGGTTGGATAATAGCTTGATTATTATATATTTATATATGTTAGTCTAACAGACATGTTTGCATTTGTCAGCCATTGTAATGATTGCAACTCAATGTTAGAAAACCCAAACACAATTGCACAAAAGCTATTTGCAAACTGACTCAATAGGCTGACTATCAAAGAGCACTGAATTTATACTTATTTCTGTTGAATAGTAAAATCACAGCTGGGACAGTCTGGAAATTTTCCAATATCACCTCGTGTTGAGAAATCATCCAAATTTGTTGGATCATTTTTTTAAGCAAAAAAAAAGTCACACAACATATTAATTTTTTTTTATTAATTATGTTTAATACTTTAACATTTTGATCAAACATAAGTCTGAAAGAACCTTTTGGTTTTCTCTGAATATTCTAAGAGTTATAAACAAATTTAATCATGAAATTTAGGAAACAATGAGAAACAAAAAGATCTTTCTTATTGATATTGCAAACATGAATGAATTTCATTTGGCAAATTTAGCATATATATCTTGAATATTTATTGCTAAAGAAAATATTCCTTTGGGAACTTATTCAACACTGGAATTTACAGACAAACCATGTTTGTCAATACCAGGAGAGAATTGCATATTTATCCAATTAATTCAAATTCTTCAGATGAGTGAGCCAGTATGACTTTTGAAAGTGATATGTCACCTTCAACTTGAGAAAAGAATTCATTGTACATTATTCAAAGTAGAAACCGGTTCATGAATTTAATTTCTGGCAACACACTAGTTTACCAACATATTTGGCTGTAATGTTTCTTGTTTCAGTTCTTATTATTAAAGAAATAAAATATTATCAGTTATAATACTATCATTAATCATCATGGATAATAAAAGTAAAGATTAATTGTTTATATAGTAAGTCTATGTAAAAGTTTCCAATACATTTTTAAGAAAAACTTTTATATGCATGAATTCATAACATATTATCAGTTCCAATATGTAATGGTGGCCTTACCACAATCAAGATGTAAACATTCCACACTACTTCAGTTAAAAAGTTAGGAAGGACTCACGCTACTATATGTAGTGGAAAGTGTGATAACAACAAAGACTTTGAGTGATTGAATCCTGAGAGCCTTGACAAAGATCATCCTCTTTTGAACATTGTGGACCAGTGCTACAGATTTACAAAGAACTGTACCAAATAACAGAAATCATATCCCTTGAAGTCTACCAATAGTGCCAACAACTAAAATGGATAGCACATGTGACTCACAGAGAAAACAATGACATAATCAAGATGTTGATATTCCACATTACTTCAAATAAAAGGTTAGGAAGGAACCCCCACCTGCATAAATACTGGAAAGAGTGATAACAGCAACTCAACTTGAGAAACATATTTTCCTGAAAAGTAGTCTTAAGAGAAAGATTTTAACTGAAAACAGTAGTGACTGCTCAGTCAACAAATGTCAAATGTTTTCTTGTAGAGAATCAGCTAATATTACCATTACAATTAAAAAAAAGGGGGGGGAGTAACAAAACAACAAATGGACATAAGACATGGTTATGATAAGTGAAAGAGTTTTTATTCACTCTGACTTACAAAGTTTGATGGTTTTCTCATTCTGAGGTATTGTATATCAATTGTGAGAAACTAAGAATTAATTTGAGGTAGCAGTAGAGAGGTATATGTAGTCATGTGACATAGACTTGTGAGGGAAAGTATTCTACAAATTATTGCATTGAAATAGTGGGTATTTAGTCTCTGCAGCTACCACTGTTTTGGTCACTAGCTGGAGTCACCACTGTTGATAAAGGCACCTCGGTGTTGCTGGTAATGGCCTGGTTAAGCTCGCCTACTGAGGAGTCCATTGTTAATGCCAGCCTGGTCAAATCTGCCTTCATGTGTGAAATCAGAGTTGGCTTCATAGTGAGTCATTTGCTCAGAAACAGCTGCAGTGAAAATGGTTTGATCCTCTTCTGATTGGTCAAAATTTTATGACACTGGTATTTTGGATACCATTTTCGAAATGGCTGCACAGAGCTGGATGAAATGAAACTCTGTTTTTGTCATATGAGTCATGGATATCAAAGTAAGCATTTGAGTATGAGTTAAAGAACTGGAATTCCAAAAGTGTACAACAAACACAATCATTAATTTAGATTGATAATAAAAATAAGTTTTGATTAGTTATATATTATGTGGGCATAAAAATATCTAACATATTTTTGAAAAGCCTTTTATTCATATGAATTCATAATGTATTATCAATTACAACATGATCCTTAATTATTATCATGTATTTTTATTGTTCAGACATTTTAGGACACTGAAAGATATTATTCATGATATAACCCTATATTTCATTACTGGTTTTAGTCTAATGTTGTTATTGTTGTGGCCCAATAACTCTGAGGTACCTAATGTGGAAGGAGGTCTTGGAAAACCTGATGCTCACAGGACAAATTGAGGGAAAGAGAGACAAAGAAAAACAGCAAGTAACATACTTGATGAGCTTGAGCAGATGAATGGTAGAACAGGGTTTGGGAGAAATAACAAACTTATTAACTAAGAGGGAGAAGAATATGTGGAGAGCCAAGATCGCCTACAATCATGGCTCTCCACATGGCTGAAGAGATACAGCACATAAAAAAAGAAAGAAGTATGTGCTAATTTGTTTCGATTTTCCTTAAAATTTCCTTTGTTGCTGATATGCTCATTCTTTGACATTCCCAGCATTATTCTGTAGAATCCCATCTCTGTGTTGTCTCATGTCTTCTTTTCATTTGTGAAATAATTGTCCCAAATTCAGTTCAGTCTTCAATTCAGTGCTATCAGAATTCTTTTTCTTTCAGAATCCTAGATTCTTTCAACAAGGAAGAAAAGGATATGTTTCCTGGTGATCTTTTATTATTGCTAATTAAGATGTTTCTAAAATTTGAATGGATTTTTATTCCCTTTCCAAAACGGTGACATTACTTTTTCAGATATTTTTTCCAATATTTCTTGCAGTGAGTAAATGGGACAGTAAATAAAAATCTAATTTTCGTCTTTTTTCAAAGTGATTTCAACTTCTATATGTCCATTCAGGATGTGGGCAATCATGGATCTTTACAACTTCCTATCTTTCATAGCTCATAGCAATGTTTGTTCCCTTACTATTATTGCCATTTCTGTTCTGATGTTCATTTGCACAAGTTCATTAGGTAGATTGTTTGCTGCCTCTCTTGCCTTCAGTATGTTGTGTAAGTGATAAATTCATCAAGCTCTCTTTCCTCATTATGTTGTTCTGTAATTACAACTATTTCATTCTAAGTATAAGTGTCCTTTTCATTCAATTTCTTTTTCATTAATTTTCTTTCTTCATTGTTCACATTTCCACTCATGTCATTCTCAGCATACTTCTGTAGGACAACATCTCTGTTGCCTCAAGTCTTCTTTTCATCCGTGAGGAGATTGTTTAGCATTCAATGCCATGGAAGAGGAGCAATATTCCATAGCAGTTTGGTGCTCTTTTCTTTGTTTCTAATGATTTTTTTCTGTTTCTTGATACTGTGTTTGGTTTTTGGAAGGCATCTTTCACTATTTCAGTGTGCCTTCAGATTTCAGTTTCACATTTTCCATTGAATGCTTAAACATTTCCCAAATTTCTGTACTTACTTGATTTTGACATATCCAATTTTGTAGTCCACACCTGAAGCTTTCCTTCTCATTGCCAAGCATATATTCTGTCTTCTTACAATCAATAGTCTTTTCTTTCAGCTTTAACGCTCATAAAATAATAAAAACAAAAATTGTTTTGCAATTTTTTATATACCACAGTATTTTTTAAAAATCCTTAGTAATAACATCATTGATTTTAAACAATAGCAGATCTTTTGCTTTTTGGCCTGGGTACTGTGTTTTCATCATCTACTCATTTTTCACTTTCTTTATTATATAAGTATATTTTTCCTGTCATGCACACAGATATATATATGTATATATAACAATATATAATTTTATATATCAACAAACAGTATTTAGAAAAATAGCATGACAGATTCCATTGGACTGTGCTTTGCTGATGTTACCACATCTACAGTTCAGCCATGATAAATTTACATCTAAGCGCTTACAATATATCATCATTCTTGGTAGATTTTCTGTTGTCACAATGTGGGACAGTCGCGGTCAAAGCTGATAGAGAAAAGAGAATCTAGGTGAATTTGGCTAGATTGAAAAAATATTCTTTCAAAAATATTCTATGTCAACCATAGTTTCACATCTGCACACACACACACACACACACACACACACACACATATATATATTGGGTGCGATGGATAAATTATCGATTAAATTATGCAAAAAAAAAAAAAATGAAAATAACTCATAACTGCTACATGCCTATCTAGATGCATTACGTTACACCTATCTGACCACAGCTCCATCAGAACCCATTTGAACAAACTTACCAGATGCTATCCAAAACATACTAGTAGAAAATACAAGCATATTAACCTCATCCATGTATAAAAAAGATTAAAAATAATGGAAGCCTTAATAATAAAAAAGAAAAAACCAACAGTCAATAGTATTAACTATGAACATGGCCACAATGTGTGTATGGAAAATAAAGCATCCCAATAACTCTAAAAACATACACACAAGCCATACATCAAGTTAAAAAATACAAATAAAATCATCCTTGATAATGGCTAAAAGTATAGCGGAAAGCACTCAGAATTACAGAACATTTCAACAGTTTCTACACACTCTGTGTCCAGAAAAGAAAACACTTGTTTGGACAAAAGAAAAATTAAATAAAAAACTTAATCACAGTACCTTGTCTGTTGTCTTTAATGAAACATGTATAAATGAGGGACTGCTGCCTAAATACACAACATATATATATATATATATATATATATATATATATATATATATAGTTCTGCTGGTCTCTATTCATGTCATCTTTTATTTTTTCTAGAAACTGTAGAATATTTACAGAAGCATATGGAAATCTACCAAATTTGTATCATAAGAATATTTTTATAGGAAATCCAAAGTAAATTAATAAATAATTATCAATTTTGCAATTTAAACATGTAGTAATTTCAAAGAGGAAATGGAGAATATGATCTGGACAATAATAAAGACTGCTTTCTTTAATATGTGTTTGCATACCATTTGGAAATGATGATTGCTTCCAAACATTCCTTGTAGAGCTAATCTATAAGCTTCTTGCACCTGTCAGCTGTTTATTTCTTCCATTAATTCTTTGCAATTTGCTCAAGCTCTTGAATGTTTGCAGGATTCTTTTACCCAATGGCAGAGAGATTGTCAATTCGATTGAGATGAGAACTCATTGCTGGACAGTTTACAAAAGGCAATTTTTTTTTCCTTTTCAACCTTTGTTTGCTTTTGAATGTTTGCTTTTAGTGTTTAACTTGCTGGAAACTTCAGCCCAAACCTAGTTTCCTTATACTGAGCAGCACATTTTCCTTTAAAATCCCTTGGTAATACTCTGATATGATGATTCCTTTGATATGATCAAATCATTTGGTACTCAAGACAACAAAACAGCTCTGCATTATCAATCCTTCATTATGCCTAACTGGGCCACTTGTAAAAAATAGGGAAGAATTTGTGAAGGATAATTTTTTGTAGATTAGCATTCCTTGAACCTTCTTCTACCCATGACAAATGTAAAATTCTAAATTTTTTTTTTTTTTTAGAAAGGGGTTATATTGGTAATATAAATATATTGTTAAATTGATCCCTGACTTCTTAATGAGTTAACCGTTCTTTATTTTTATTTACAAATGTCAAATTTGGAACTGTGCTTACATCAGTGATAACTGCATATTATTAAGAATTGGAAAAAAGACACCATTTATGATATGCAGTTTGTCAATGATGTAAGGTTTTTGAGAGTTACAAGTTTATCAGACTTCTTAATAACATTGCAGATTGTTGAAATGGGTCTTTGGAAATGGTATTGTACCCTTGTGTTTGTTGATAATATCATACCAGATATTCTCACATATCTTACTGATTATTCTAAAAAAGGGACAGCAAATAACAAGTTTGTTTTTAGCATTAAAGTTTCTATTCATTGGTTAATTCAAGTAATATAAACACTGACAATTTATCAGAGATGAGTTTAGTTTCTAATTTATTACAGGTGAGTCAAATGTAATTATTTTTTCAAACTGATTTGAAAATTGTCATTACGACTCTCATAGCAGTTTTTATTGTATTATTTAATCATTTACAGGTCTCTCTACCAATATGATGAATGCCCATAGGTCAAAGCTGTTCATGGGTGTCAATAATGATAAACAGAATTATTTTATATATATATATATATAAATATATATATATATAGTGGACTCTCTCATCATATTCAATGTATGAAGG
>OZ010586.1:86376852-86381644 GCA_963932145.1 Acanthosepion lycidas
ACCAAAATCCATTCTTGATTAGGTAAATAACTTTTCACTACCCACTTACAATGTGAATGTTTATTTAGAGACAGATATAAATAAAAACAGAAATATTAATAAATCTACACACGAATATTGATTCGAATCAAATATTGATTATTAAAAAATATCATTAATTAAATATCAATTTCTAACAAAACACACTTAAAAATATGGAAAGCAATTGTTAAACTAAATGTCAACCCTCTTCCTCTTTATAGAATATATATCATTTGCAGGAAAGTGAATAAAAAAGGAGAGACTACTCCGTAATCAACCAAATTACAACTTCTTCTTCTTTGTGCTATGTCAGGATGAGCTAGATCATGGCTCTCCACAACTTCCTATCTTTCATAGCTTTTAGTAACATTTGTCTTTTTACTATCCATACAAGAAGAATCAGAAAATCATTTCTCATTATTAGTGTTGTTGCTATTATTATTATTATTATTATTATTATTATTATTATTATTAGTGTATCTTGACAAATACAATCACAATGTTTAGAATCATATCTTGAAGTTTACAGTTTTCAGTCCAAAATCTTATCCTATGGCATCTGGCACAAAAAAGATATTTGTTATCCAAGTATATATACTTATCATATCTTTTTAGACAAAAGTCAAAATATAAGTGATAGTTGACTTACCTGATGTCAAGTATAGTTATATATTTATCATGAGTACCTGAGGTCTTTGTTGAAGTCTGTTTTAATAATCAAAATATACTTCACTTAATAAACCCAGAACTTTCACCAATCACAATGAATGGATATTCCATTAGGGAGTCCCCATACCTTCAGCAACTAGAAGGACTTAAACTTAACGCAGATCTCAAGTGGAACTTGTTCATATAATTCTTCACTAAAGATACTGGAAAAATGGTCAGCTCCCTTTACTATACTAGTAAGTATCTGATTCTTTCTATCTTCTACCTTTACAAGAGCAAGATCAGGCTGAAAAAGGAGTACTGCTGCCATACATGATCAGGAATTACCTTGTCTTCACTTTCCAGTCTTGGTAGAGCCTAAAAGTGTCTACACATCCTTGTTTTTGACAAATTATTCCCCCCACCTACAAACCTTTTCCCACAGACAAAATATTGCATGACTCTTGCTGTTCTATTGTTATTTCCATATAAAATGTTCAGAGGAACTACATTTCTTAGTTCCACCAATTCTAACATTTATATCTAAGAACTGCCAAACCATGCACTTTGTAGCAAATCACCCTCATTCCCTTCATATTCTACTGGTGATATGTAAGTTTCAATCAAGCAGCTTCTGCCCACAAACAACTGCTTTGTGGAATCAACTCCCAAGAGGATGCTTCCCCAATCACTACAATGTTAACCTGTTCAAGTCTAACATCAAACATTATCTTCCCCACATATCCCCATAAAATGTGTCTCTTGTAGCCCTCTCGAGTGGCTTTTGGGCCTTGTACAAGGTGAACATCATTGTAATATAAATATATATATATATATTTCCAACCAGTGCCAAAGGTCAGTATTGGACACAAGTACATGGGATTTTGAATACTGATTTTCAAGGCAGACAGAAAATTGGCCTAATGCAATCTTCTTTCTTATTGCTTTAAACATTATATTCAGTGGATACACATGATTAAACAGGTAACCATGTAGGTTTTCAAAACAGGCTGACTTTCTCCACTTAGAAGATTGGGACAACACAGTTTTTCTTCTCTAAGCTTATCCCTTACAAAACTTATTAAATAGCATAAAAGTGAGAACATTTTATTCCCTAGAGAAATACATTGGACAGACTAAATGAAGTAAGAGCTGAAAATAGGACCATTTGAATATGACATTTAGCAGTTATTCTTCCAATAAAGAAGTATCCTGATAATGTCCAGACTTAATTCCATCTTTTGGTGACGGATCAGGAAGCAACACCATGAAGAGAATACAAAGGAATTTTTGCCAGAAAGCACAAGAGCATTATTCTCCGGAAAATAATTTATAATTTTAAATATTAATGGCTTACAGGAAAATGTTGTCAAAACCAAAGAAAAAAGTGCTTAAATGTTATACAATATCAAAACTTTACAGATGAAGAGAATACTTAAGGCAATAAACATATGCTTCTACAGAAGAATGCTGAGAATACCATGGATGGAGCATGGATGGAGAAATATTTTTAAAAAGTGGAAATAAAATGACAGTTATACACAAAATCAAAAAAACAGTTGAAATTTCTGGGATATAATGAGAAAAGAAAGCTTGAAAAATTTGACACTCACAAAGCATACTGAAGGCCAGGCAGTTAGGAAAGCAGCAAGTAACATGCCTGAATGGGTTGTGTAAATGGATGGCAGAACTGAAGTGGAGTATAACAAAGAGAAAAAATTGATAAGAAATATGACGGATAGGGATAAGAAGTTATGGAGAGTCATGAACACCCAAATCTTGAAGGGTCACAACACACAGGAAAAGCATTTTGGGGCAATATTGATACTCATCATTTTGTTTAACTGTAAGATTAAATGCAAGTAATTAAAATTAACTGCATGATTAAGGATTGCTTTATTTATGAATGTACTCTTGTGTATATGCATTTGTATGCACAATTGTTTACTTGTAGATATATGTATTTTTGTTGTGTGTTTACATCTGTGTATGTATAAATATGTGTTTTTGTTCATACATACTTTTGGAAGTGTGTTGATATATGTGCTTGCATTACGTGTTCATGAGTATGTATATTTGTATATGGGTAAATGTATATGTCTATGTTTTGTATGCAATTTTGCATATGTAAATATGTGTTGTGTTCTTCTCTATGTGTCAGTCCATTCAAGTCATTGGAGATCATGGCTCTCCACAGTTTCCTGTCCTTTGTAACTCTTCATAAATTTTGTCTTTTTTTTATCTCTGCTAAACCCTATTCTGCCATCCATTTACTCAGGCTCACTAAGTGGGCTATACATTGTTTTCCTTTGTATCTCTTGCCTTCAATTTCTCCTGGGAGTATCAAATTTTCTAAGCCTTCTTTCCTCATTATGTGCTCTAAAAATTTAAACACTCTCTTCCCAGTGTTAAGCATAAATGTTCATTTTGTTTCCATTTTCTTGAAAAACTTGTCATTGTTCACATGTTCAATCCATGGTATCCTCAGCATTCTTATAAAATCTACAAATTGGAAGTGATTGATTTGAGATTACTAGCTTAGAGCCCTTAAGTGAGTCATTATTAAAGCATTTGTGAGCATTTGTATAAAGTGTGACTCCAAACATTTTTAACACTTTGCTTTCTAGTAAACATAGGTCCATGTTCAGTCCATGCTATTCTCAGCATCCTTCTGTAGAATAATATTTCTGATGCCTCAAGTCTCTTCTTCATCTGTGATGAGACCATTCAGCATTCACTGCCATATAGGAGGACTGATATTACATAACAGTACAGTACTCATTTCTTTGTTTCTAATGAAATTTTCTGTTTCCTAATATTTTTTGTTCTATGTTCACTTTTATATATTTGTAAATATATTCTTCCCAAAACAAATTTGTATATACACCAATATATACTATACATATATATGTGTGTGTGTATGTGTGTGTATATCTTGTATATGTATTATATATTGTACACATATAAAGGTGTATGCCTTTACATTTTTATGTGCTTAGAAATATATGTTTATGTGTGCTCATTTTTGTGTGTGCACACATATCTGCACATTAGTAATAATTACGTGTATGTGTATGTGCTTGTTTGTATGTGATTAGTTTCTTTTATCCTTTTCATAATCCCAAACAGATAACGAATGACTCATAAGGTTGCAAGAAGGGAAAGGTCAAAACTGATGTGATTTGACCATAACACATTTTCAGGTCAATAGCAAGGCCTTTTTTGTCAAAAAGAAGCCATAAATATTTTAGCATCATGAGTACAATACAACATTTTACCCTGAATTGCCCTTAAAAGTTTATAAATTACTTGGAATAAACCTATGAATAAAGAAGAGATCAAAAGGAATATCTCATATCACATTTTATTATATTTCAACAAGAAGACTATTATCTCTTCTTCTACCACAATAAAAGATACTATATTTACTATAGATAAAAAATAGATTATTTAATCTATTTCAGTTCTTTTGCATCTATCTCAGCCGATTCAGATATATTTATCCATCATTGGGCCTTCATAAATCTATCAATCAATTTATCTCATTATCTCTTCATCTATTATTGTTTCTTCATATATCAAGTTATCACACCTTATCACTTCACTTATCTATCTATCTATCTATCTATCTTTGTCACTTCATCTTTGCCTCTTCATCTATTTATCTATCAATATATCCTTGTCTCTTCATTTTTCCTCTTTACCTATCTATCTATCTATCTATCATTGTTTCTTCATTATTATTTATTTATCTATATCTCTACCTATCTGTTTCTACTCATCTCTTCATCTTTGTTTCTTCATCTATCTTTCTATATCTATAGATTAAGCATAGTTCTGTTGAAAGAAGAAAGCAGTGACTTCGTTTTTTGGTGGTATGCTAATGGTGAAGGTGTACTCAATGAAAATCACAGGTGCAACATACTTGATTGAATGCATAAAGAGTGAATGTGCTAAAATTAATGGCATCGTGGAGTTAATTTATCGAGTTCATGTGTATCTTGCAAAGCACATCAACCTTTACATCACAAATGATGGAAATCATATTGTAGATGTTATTTGTTAATATTCCAATGCAATAAAATGTTGTTGAAAATTTGATTTCTTTAAAATATGCATTTTA
>OZ010586.1:86381844-86469344 GCA_963932145.1 Acanthosepion lycidas
CTAATAGCTACAGGCATATCAGAAAATCTTTCTTTTTTAGGAGCAGATATGAAGGATAAGTGTTTGATATCTTACTTAAAGTGGAATGTATTATAAAGAAAGAATTCATTTGAAAGTAATGTTTTTCTTCAGCATGTATAATATTTTAATTAGTTTGCTTGTTTGTATCAAGTGGAAGGCATTATAAAGACAAGATCAAATACATTCAAAATATTAACCTCAGAACTCGAGTCATGTTCTGCAATAGCCTTGTCTGGTCTATACTTTCATATGGATGTTATGCATGGAATACAACTTGTTTAAAAATGTCTAATTTGTCAGCTACATACAACTGTTTTTCATAAATCAATGATTAACAATGGCTTCAAACAAATGAACCATCTAGGTTTTAAAGAAGACAATCCTTCATCAGATCTTATAGACTGGTACTAGAGAATTCTAAATGAAGAACTTTACCAAATGACAAAAAACACATCACTTGAAGACTTCCAACACCAGCAACAACTAAAATGGGTAGAAACTAGAGTGGAAAATAATGATATAATCAAGATGTTGACTTTCCCCTCTACCTAAAGCAAAAGTTCAGGAAGGAACCTCCCATCAATAATAGAAAAAGCAATAACAGTTGGTGAACTTGAGAAGCCTATTTTCTAGAAAAAACTGTTTTAATTGTTAGCAACCTAAAGAGGAATTATTCCCAAATAAAAATGTTTCTCCTACAATTGTAGATGACTCCATTTGCTGAACAAATGTTATATTTGAATCCTATATTTGTGTTATTATGTCATTCTATAGCAGCAATGAAATTCAGAATGAGGCCACTGCAGTTGAGGAGGCAGAATCAAAATTAATACAAGTGAATAATGCAGAGTGTTAAAGATTAAGGAAAAGATTTTGTAAATTTCAAGCAACAGTGACATTAACACTTTGGTCAAGGAAAGCAGAATGTTTCTAATATGACTAATTTCACCATTATCATCACCATTTTTAATTAATATTTTTAAATGAAAAATTAAGTAAACAATTAAGCAGAATACATTATAAAACAAAAAGTAATATTTTCTTTAGGCATTTGAAAATATTTTAATCAGTTTTCCTGTTGACATCAGGCAATTCTTTTCATTTTTTGCTACAACTTTAATTAGGATTAAAAAATTAACACGTTACCTTCAAATCATGCTACTTAACTACTGGGATCAGCTGTGAGCTGAAAACATCCTGAACACAGTTACTGGTTGTTGATGGGACTTTTCTGTGAATCACCCTGGACACTCTGATCTACATAGATCTAGTTATTTCTTTACTTGAATCGAATATAATACAACTTGTAAGAGATCAGTAAGAAGTTTACATTGCAACAGTCTGCCAGGTTTGAAAAGTCAACATTCAAACTCATTGTCTTCTTTTTGCTTTTTTTTCTTGCAATAATCTTAACCCAGTACAAGGCCCAAGAGCTATTTGAGGTGGAGACTTATACATACTCTTGGAAGTTGCTTCCATATAGATAGATAGATAGATAGATAGATAGATAGATAGATAGATAAGGATTAAAATAAGATAAATACAAAGATATGAACAGAAAATATCAGTGAAACAATCAGACAACAGATTAAGGTACATATATATATATATATATATATATATATATATATATATATATATATATATATATATGTATGTATGTGTGTGTGTGTATCTATATATATAATATATATATATATATATATATATATATATATACACACACACATACATACATATATATATATAATGTATGTATGTGTGTGTGTGTGTGTATATATATATATATATATATATATATATATAGATAGATAGATTAAGAAAATAGATAGATAGATAAATAGATAGATAGATAGATAGATAGATAGGAACTAAAATAAGATAAATACAAATATGAACACAAGATTTCACTGAGACAATCAGACAACAGATTAAGTTAGATAGATATATATACAATAAAAACAGATAGATAGATAGATAGATAGATAGATAGATTTCCCTTGTATTTATTGTAATAAAATATTAAAATATATAACACATACAGAGTAATTTAGAGAGAAAATTCTGTACAAAATACAAATTGATCTTTGTTATATACATGTGTATTTAATAGAAGGTCCAAAGCAGAATGAGACATACAGAATTTACTATTACCAAATGACTGGTTTTTGCATTATTGTTTTTATTTTTCTTTTGTTGGTATTTACTCATTATGTGCACGAGAAATTTCAAAACCATTACAACACGTCGGAATGTCTATGCTTTCTTTATGAGCAAGTAATTTTCTACTTGTACATATTAGTAACTCTTTCTGTTCTTTTTGTTCTACCAAGCCCTTCAAAATAACGGTGAGGCTCGTGCCATGGCCCTAGACATCTCCAAAGCGTTTGATAGGGTTTGGCATGCCGGCCTGCTTTGCAAGCTCCAGGGTTATGGTATTACAGGTCAATTGTTTGACCTAATACAATCATTCCTGTCAAACCATGAATTGAAGGTCGTTCTCAACGGATTCTCCTCCAGATCCTATCCCACGAACGCAGGTGTTCCTCAAGGCTCCATCCTTGGGCCCACTCTATTCCTTATTTTCATCAACAACCTTCCTGACACCATAGAGTCCCAAGTTGGCATCTACACGGACGACATTACAATTTACTCCTGCCTCAAAAACAAATCTAATGTCGCTGACAAAACTAACCTGGCCGCTCGTCTTGAAATGGACCTCCAATTGGTTGTTAATTGGGACAAGAATTGGCTGGTGAACTTTAACACTTCAAAAACTAAACTACTCTCTATTAATCACCATAGAGATCCTTCCCTCTCATTAGAATGTCTGATAGTCAACTACTTGAGAACAGCTCACTGCATCTGCTCAGTCTCACGTTGACTGCTGACCTAAGATGGAACAAATACATTGAGTTAATTGCTTCGTCTACCGCAAGGAAAGTTGGCACTCTGTGCCGTGCCTGGAAATTTTTCTACCCGGAATCGATACTTCAAATATACAAATCAACCATTTGCCCTTGCATGGAGTATTGCTGTCATATATGGTCTGGGGCACCTTCTGTTTACCTCAGAGTTCTTGACAAGATCCAGAGATGGATATGTAATATAATTGGCCCTGATCTGGCATCTTGTCTACAGTTGCTCTCTCACAGACACACCGTCACCTCTCTCTGTCTTTTTACAAATACTTTCATGGTAATTGCTCTGACGAGCTGCTTTCACTGGTTCCCAGACTTCATGAATTCAAGCGCCCTACAAAGCTGGCATCCTGCTCTCACCCTTTCACTGTAGAAACTTTTAAATGTAGCCATCTCTTCTACTCCAATAGCTTCATACCTCGCACCTCTCACCTGTGGAACACCCTTCCCAATTACTGTTTCCCTGAGATCTATAATCTCCAACTATTCAAATGTAATGTCAATGGACATCTCCAGTTACCTTGATCTATCCACTATCCCTCTCCTCATCCTTTCTTCTACCACTCCTATCTGCTCTCACTCCAAATCTTCTGCAACCTCCTGCATCCTAGTGGCTTCATGCCTTGCTCAGGGCGTAATGCTTAAAAACGAAAAGTATAAACATGTTTTTTGTTTCCATTTTCTCTAAAGCTTTATTGTTGATTACATGTTCTGTCCCTGGTATTCCTAGCTTCCTCCTGTAGAACCTCCTTTTTGTTGCTTCAAGTCTTTTCTTCATCTTTAAGGAGATTGTTCAGCATTCATTACCACATAGTAGGACTGATATTACCTAACAGTCCAGTACTCTCTTCTTTGTTTCTAATAAAATTTTCCTGTTCCTTAATACTTGGCTTAGATTTTGGAACACAACATTCACTATACCAAATTACTTTCAGTGTTACACTTTCTCTCCTCTGTTAAACACGTCCCAGATATTTAAACTGCTGTACTTATTTAATTTTGGTATCTTCAATTAGTAATTTACATGATAAGCTGTTCCTTTTGTTAACAAACATGCATTCTCTCTTCTTGCAAATGTTATTTAGTGCATTCTTCTTGCATTACTTCACTACCATCTGTAGGAGTTTTTGTCATTTCCTTTCTATGTCTGCTATCAACACTGTGTCATCTGCATATCTCATCTTGTTAAGATTGTGGCCACCAATAATGAATTCTGGTAGGATTCTATCAGAACAAAACAAAACAAAACTTCTTTCATTTAACCACCACAGAGAAACTTTTCTGCCTGCCATCAGCATGGCTAATGCTAGACTCCAGGAGAGCAACACACAATACATGTTTTCTACTGGTATGAAATGGAACAACTATATCGAATCAATAGCTGCATCTTACTGCAAGGAAAGGTGAGTCACTGTGTCATGACAGAAAATTTCTTATCAGAAACCATCTTGCTTATTTACAAATCTACCATTCGTCTATACATTGCATACTGTTGCCATATCTGGTCTGGTGCTCCTCCTGTACATATGAAGATTCTTGACAAAATCCAAAGAAGGATCTGTAATGTAATCCTGACCAGGCATCTTGATTTTAGTCACTTTCTCACTGATGTGATATGGCTGCTCTGTCTTTTCCACAAATAATTATAATGCATATAATATATCATAAATTTATACATAAACATTTATAATACATGAATTTAAGCATGCTGCTAGATTGGCATCTAGTTCCCAGATTTGATTGTTGAAATAGCTAAATGCAACTTCCACTTCTACTCCAAGAGTTTCTTTACTCATACTCCCCATCTGTGGAACTCCCTTCTGTTTACTTGTCCCCCAATAAATACAATCTTCAAAACATTAAATGCAACATCAATCACTGTTATAGACAAGCGTATGGTTACAAGAAAGAAATACGACAACAGCAGAAATAGGTTTACGTGGTTTATTTCAACAGGAACGTGAGGGTTTGGGACAGCTCCCTTGTGGAAAAGTTCATAAGCTGGCTTCGGATCTAGGTCGATCTCTCATAGTAGTTCACACATGTTGGCGGTGGTTGATGCTCCCCTGTTGACAGCTTGGCCTGACCAGGTAGGTCTGTTCCCTGGCCACCTGTTGACTGCCTGTTGAACTTCTGTGTGACCCCTTTCATAGCGTTTTTTTATGGCTTAATATGGCTTAACAGGCTCAAAAAATGAAGCAAGTATAATTAGGAGGGAAGCATTTTTATTGGACGAAAAATAGAACACTTTAAATATTATTTTATTTTTCGACCAGAACTCGTGTGTCGGGAACATTTTTAAACAAAGATAATGGTCATTTTGTGATGGGGCTTTGTCCCATTCACATCCGGCTCTCGCTCTTGAGTATTTGCCTGTAAATCAGCCGAGATATGTCTTATTTTATCTTATAACATCACCATCTTTTGTATTCTTGAATCCTGTTCATCTTCTGTCCTTTCCTCAATCCTCCCTATTCTCAGTTTTCTCAGTTAATTTTTAAAATAAAAAATGCTTTGGCCTCTGTACATACCAGATGTATATATATATATATATCACATTAAATGTTATTTTTAGTGGATACACATATTTGAGTAGACACTCCATTTATTGATTAAATACTATATTTATTTTCGTCTACCTGAATATTTGATAAATCTTATAAAAGAAAAATATGCACTCTCTAGAAGGATACAAATCTGCATGCTTCTGGACAGAAGGAAACAATCATTAAATCCAATGTGCCTTAACCATCTCAGCCACAAAGCAATCTCACCAATCAAGCAAAGTTTGAAGCATGCCTAAATGAAATACTTCTCATATTCAATTTGTTTTATTTCTTCCTCTTTATTCTTCTTATATTATATATGTGTGTGCATGTGTGCATGTGTGTGGTGATTGCCACATCTTACTATATAGATATTGCCCCATCCTCAGGTATATTTTTATATTTACAACATGGCAATGCAATTGCCCTGATACAATGCTGATAATACTCAAAAGTTCAGATACCTGACTACCAGGCAGATAATTCCAAAACCCAGAAAACATCTACCTCCAGCATGGGTGGGGGCTAACATTGGACAATCCATCATATATATGTGTTTATATATATGCATGTGGGGTGGGGGTGGTTAAAAACAAATCAATAAAACCTGTCAAAATAACATTGTAAAGATTACCAATTTTATAAAACAACTTATTCAGTAATTTGAAATATGTAATAAAAAATTGTATAGGCAGACCCCGTCAATATTTTTCAACAAAACTTTTTCAAAAGAATTCTTGCTGCCTAAATACACTAATATATATATAGTTATTTCAAATGATGGTTGAAAGGTTAGTCAATTGAACCATATTCATTTATTGACTATATATAAGTATTAAAATAATAAGAAATGGAACGAGGCTGTGGAGTTTAAGTTTAATTTTTATAATTAAATTTATAAATTTAGTTTCAGTTTTGAAACATGGAAATTTTCTGCGTGGCGATGGAATCATATTTTTAAAAAGAAAATATATATATATATATATATATATATATATATATATATATATATATATATATATATATATATGCATGTATTTAAGTATATCAATAAATCCATTGGCTAACAATGAAAAAAAGAAATAGTTATTTTAAAATAATCTCCTTCCTTCTTAAAGTGCATCTCCCACTACATCTCTATTAATCACACAGACTTAACATTATACCCTAAAAATTTCAGATCAATATGTATCTGTTAACTGTGGACTTACTGATCTACCCTCATACAATGGTGATTTGATTTAAAGTTTATAAGTGGAAATATCAATAATTTTTATTTCATAGAACACAAAAATCAAGTCGGTACCAGGAAATAATCCATATCAATTGAAGACAGCCAATGAGAAAGAGTATAATTTCAAATGATAAAGTCCCACAGTCAAAAGACTAATAGTCAGGATAGATTGAAAATTATCTGATATTCTAGATTCCACTTTTCTCCTGCTCCTGTTATATTATTGTGGAAGGTTTTATAAATATACGAATGCATCTAAAATTTCAAAGTAATTTTGAACAATATATTATTGACAAAACAAAATAAACTGATTTTCTTTATGTACTTTTTCTGAGGAACTTGTATGAAGTAAGTAAAAGATTAACAAAATCAATACATTCTGTGGTTTATAAAAGAAAATATTGATTAACAGCAACTACATTTTGGATTTCCTTTCATCCTTAATATTTTAAAATAGCCTGTTGAATACACACACATATAAAGGGTGTTCCAATAATTTGGACTGATTTTAAATGTGAATTAAGTTTAACCGTCTAATAATTTTTTTCTTTTCTTTCAGATTTAACAACTTAAGTCTTTGGCAATTTCAACCATGTAAAGATTAACAATCAAACAATGTTAAACATGTTAAATTTTCAAGAGTGCTGTTGGAAAAATTGTTCGTAAATTCAAACAAACTGGGTTGGTGGCAGATGTGAAAATACTAGTGCACGCTCGTTTACATCGTTCAGTTGAAAACATTGCTGCAGCACATGAGAATGTGACCAAAAATACATTCACCTCTATTTATCATCGTAAGCAGGAACTGAACCTCTCCACAACAATGTTATATCATTTTCAATTGCACTCTTGGTTGATTGATTGTGTTGACACAAAAATTGTGAAGTGCAAAAAATGAATTTCTTTTTGAATATCCATTTTCATAATAGACTTCGATAACTTTAACACGTTGTTTGGTTGTTAATCTTTCTATGATTGAAATTCCCAAAGAATTAATCTGTTAAATCTGGAAGAAAAAGAAAAAAAATCATTAGATGCTTAAACTTAATTCACATTTAAAATCAGTCCAAGTTATTGGAACAACCTTTATATATATGTACAAGTTTCAATGAAGACAAGTGACAAGGCACTGTGTCTAAGCTTTTTATTAAATATCTCTTACATTCTTTACTGGACATGAAGTGGGTAAAAACTATCCAAATGCTCTATGGATCTGAGTGCTTTTGACCAATCTATTAGGCATTATCTAGGATGTTTTTTAACTGAATATATTGGTGTTTATATATAAGAGGTGTGATCAAAAATCATCAGGATTGGTGCTATAAAAAGAAAAGAGAATCCAAAAGTTAATATTTATATGGAGGCCAGGTTATATTAACTGTGATCCCACTAACAAAATTTGGTACAAATTTTCAGCTATCTCAAAATAAATGAATTCAATAGAGAGAGTATTGCTGCCACATCTGGACTGGAGCTGTACAGTCTTCACTTCCTTCTCCTGATAATGTTCAAAAGCATCTACATGGCCTTGTGTGCAATGAATTATTTTCTGCTCTACAACACCTTTCTCACGGATGAAACATTGCAAATCTCTCACTGTACTATTACTATTTCCATAGCATGTGTTCTGATAAGCTACATTTTTTAGTCCCACTACCCCTGACCTTTACAACTGGGACCCACCATGCTATGTACACAAGTGTGAATCATACACATTCCCCTTTGTATTCCAATAGTAAGAAATAAGTTCCATTCGAAGAGCTTCTTCCCAAGAAGCACTGTTTTGTGGAACAGACTCCCGGTAGGATGCTTTCCCAATCACTACTATTATGACTTATTCAAGTCTAGGGTTAACTGTTATCTTTCCTGCATAACCTCATGAACTTCACTTCTTGCATTTTCTTACACTCATACAACATCACACAGTAACTCTCTACCTTGAATGGCTCTTGGGCCTTGTATTGAGTGAACATCAGTATAAAAAAGATAAATTGTATATATATATATATATATATATATATATATATATATATATGAGGAAATATAGTTTTAAGGTGCGCTATATTTATGAGATAAAGTGCTCAATATGAGACATAGAGCATATGTAAATATAAAAGTGAACATTGAAATCAACACTCAGAGGTGACAGGCTGTTTCATGTTAGATGCAATCGTCAGGCCATGTTTAGCATGAAACAGCCTGTCACCTCTGAGTGTTTTCAATGTTCACTTTTATGTTTATATACATATACATATATATATATATATATATATATATATATATATATATATATATATATGCTCACAATATATATACGTATATATATAATGAGTGTAACGTAAAAAAAACAATGAAAAAGGCAAAAAATCACAAGATTCTACCCATATGCACATTAAGGTAGACAGGCACATGGTTGCTCATATGCAAATGCACACATGCACACATATACTATGATAAGTAAAAATACACCAATGAAGTGCATCTAAAAAAGAAAAATCAAGAAGTATAAACAGTCAATTGCTGATATTCCCTGATGAGTAGATGGAGTAATTCCTGGATGCTTCATCTATGAAGCTCTGGAGTCAAAATGCTGAGTGAGAAACCTTTTATTTGTATTATATATATATATATATATATATATATATATATATATATATATATATATATATATATATATTGTTATCCACAGACAGACTGTTTTGCTTTATCACATCTCATCAGTATAGCTAGACATCTGATTGCCTCAAGCTGGGATCAAAACCCGACTAATTTGGCATCAGTTGTAGATTTTACCACTGAGCTATAAGCACTCGGTTGAAAGGAAAGCGGATTTTTACATACTCATTCTTCGAATAAACACACCAACGACCAATATATATATATATATATATATATATATATATATATTACTTGTGTTCACCCCATGCAAGGCAATAAAGCCATTAAGATACAAGTGGTTACTGTTTGTGGAAGAATTACAGACAGAAAATTACTAATGTTTGAGAACAAAAAGAGTAATCAAGTGGACAGTAGATAATGATTGGCATTGCATTTAAATTTTTGAAGATTAACGTTGAGGGATAGCATAGAGCCAGAAGTGCATGAAAAGAAACTATTAGCATAGAATTTACAGTTACATCTAACCAACTCAACTGTAACTTGATTTATATTTATATATAGAACTAGGTAAAAAACTACTAAACTTTGAGTAAGAAAGTGATTGACCAATATGTTTCTCTGAAAAACATTAAGTTTGTTATGGTAGTTATCAGTTGGTAGAAGTGCAGTTTTAATTTGTTGAACTGGGTTATTTTCTTGTGTTGGACATAGATATACTTTTGTGGTAGTGTAGATACATGAGGTTTTTCAACCAAAAGAGTGTAGTGTGTTGTCTGTGGCACATGATTTGCCTGGGGACTAAGAAATATGCTGAAGGGGAAAAAGAGACACATTTTGTCACTACAGCATCCTGTAGGTAAAGTGAGAAAGACGTGAAATAGGGTTTGTGTAGGTGGAGTTTCTAGCCCAATACCTAACTGGATTTGAATTCAGAGTTTTCTTTCTACAAGACTGGTTGTCAATCAAAGCTAAAAAAACAATCTGTCTTGCTATTATCCCTTGCTTAAGGTAAAAAGAGATGGATTCATGGCTTTCTAAGTGTATTTGTGTAAAAGTGAATGTAATGGCTTTAGCTTGAATTTGAACTTGGCATGCTGATTCCATTTTTGTGCCAATAACCACTACAGTATGTGTACAATCTTTATATGAATGGCTTTAAAGACGTTGGCAATCTTCACTTGGACCTAGAATGTTAATTCAATCAAAAAATGGGGCTGATTGAACATTTAGGGTCAATAACTAACAATACAAATAAATAAAAACAATTTGCTTATGTCTTTAGATATATATTTTTCATTTGATTTGCTTTAAAATCAATTCACCCTAAGCAAGATGATAATGCCACTAAGACACAAGGGGCTACTGGGGGTGAAAGAGAATGAGAAGACTTCAGAAGTAACCAGAAACCCAATCCTAAACAGGAAACAAGGGATGAACTTCTAATGCTGCAAAAAAAACTGGGTAGGTGTGTTAACCAGATAATAGGTGAACATTTCTACTCCAATACAAATTCTTTTTCTAATCATTTGCTCAATATCCATTTGTGATTCATGCAGGAATACAATTTCTGTCAGGAACTAAATAGGACAAAGAGTTACTGTTCTTCCATATAATAAATGCTAATCTCTATCTATAAAAGGCAGGATGTGTGTGTGTGTAATGAAAATTTACATGCCCATGCTCTAAGTTAGTGGGAAGGCCAAGATTGACTTTGCATTTCCCAACTCCCATCGATAGTGGAAATAATCAATTTTTTCATGCTTCTACGGCAGTTTGCGTCCATTTTCTACTGGCCAGAGTGAGAGCCTATAGCTGGCTGCCATGAATAGGCAGGAAGATTCTATTGGCCAGTGTGAGAGCCAACAGCTGACTGACACAAATGTTAACTAGCATGCTAGCAACCAAAAAAATAGATAGCTGCATTCGTCACACGTGGGAAAAATTTAAATCTGCATGGCACTTTACTCCAATTGGCTCATTCTCTAGCTTAAACTCAACGTTGATTCTGATTCCGCAGAACTGGGTTGGGTGTGAAAAAGTATTTGTTGCTAACATTCTTTTTTCATTCGGTTTTTCCAGTTACGAGTCCTTTTTTAAAGCTGATCATTTTGTGTTCATTTTGTTTAGTTCTATTTTTCATAACAGATTTAATGTTTAATATAGAGCTGAGAAAAAATTTGCAGTGTGAGATAGGCAAGAAGTAAGGCATGTAGCAACATCAGCACGGCAAAGGGCACTCCTTAAAAGGCAAGGAAGGGCAAAAATATTTTAAGTCAAGTGATAGCGTTTACTGTATGAGTCATACAATTTTTTAATCAAGCACAGGCCATGCTGCTAGTGTCAGTATATCAGTGTGACACACTTTTTCAACTTTACTCCTAGAGGCCATACCCCAAAATATCATACAATTTTGAAATCAGGCCAACTCTGTGAGAAAATTAAAAACATTCCAGGTCAGATCCAGACCTGCAATTCTAAAATTTTGGATTCCCAATTTTTCATTACACAAATTGTTTTTGGTGATTTTTTACATGATTTTTTGTGACAAATTTTTTGTATGATAACAATTTTTATGACTTGGAAATAAATTTGGGAATAATAAAAATTAATTGAGAAATCCAGCAAAAGTCACCTATGAAATAAAAATAATTGTTTGTATGGAAAGTAAGGGCATACGTACATCAAACTGTCTTTAAATTAAGTGGCAACAGAAGAATTATTGCTGAACTTTTAAAAGGTAATCTTAAATATTAATGCAATACATAAATGCAACAATCAATTTTGAGTTCTTCTGTAGTTTATTGTTGCCAATCATATCTACTCTTCCCTACCTATTGTGATGATGATCCAATCAAGAGCCCTCCACAGGAGCTATTAGGTTGGTGCAAAAATAATGACGTTTTTTGATGTTAAAAAATATGTCGAAAAACGTCATTATTTTTGCACCAACCTAATAGTTTAAATACCATCCAGTAGGGTGACTTTTAAACTAGTATACATATATATTGAATAATATAGACATATTATGTCTATTTTATAATAATCTTTTCTAGTTATAAAAATAATAGACATAATATATCTATATTATTCATTGAAACATGCTTCAATGAATATATTCTGCCTAAATATACATATATATATATATATATATATATATATATATATATATATATATATATATATATACAGGATGTGATATATACAGGATGTGATATCCAAAAATGAAAATAACACTAACATCTCATTTTAACAGATATGTTTACTTAAACCAAAATAGAGTGAATACTAAAGAGCAGATTTATTCAATAAAATCGCCACTCACTTCAACCATAGCCTCCAGACAACTTCAGAATCTCCTGCAACTCTTCTGGACGGTCTCCTTGTTTAAATTGGTGAATGCTGCCATAATCATTGCTTTCAGTTCATCTTTGGTGTTACAAGGACTTTTGTTGGTCTCTCGTTCAACTCTATCCCACACGTAATAGTTAAGGGGGTTGCAGTCTGGAGAGTTAGGTGGTTAGATGTAAGGGATGATGTGGTTGCAGAAATTGTCTGACAGCCCTGACTAGATTCTCCTGCTTGTGTGGCATGGTTCAGAGTCCTGTTGCTAGGCATAGGTTCTTCCAGCAGGCACCCTCTTGACCCAGGGCAACACTACCTCCTCAAGCAGTAGGCCTCTGTGTTGATTCTGAAGCCCTCACCAACAAATATGGGAGTTTTTTCTTATCAGAACAGTAAGAGTAAGATTTCTGAGCTTCCATACGTTTGTAATCACTACTAGACTCAGCCAACTCCTTCTGAATCCTCTGCACTGTCCTCAGATTGACACCCAAATACTCTGAAATGTTCATATTGGAGCTTCTGCCATGAATGCCAAGCAGTACAGCATGCCATTTCCAAATTTCTGGCAGAGTTAATTGCATGATGCTGCTCTTTTTCTCACAGACACTGACCAATTGGCCCTACTATATTGTGCAATGAACAAAATCAAAAACAAACAACATGCCTGCATGAAATTAAAAATATAAAATGGCAAGTTTCTCAAAACCATACTATGGGTTAATCCAAGCCTTGTTAGTATTGGGTAGACAAAAGTGTTTGGAAACCATCAACGGTTGTGCTTGCAAATAATCACAAGTCGTCATTAAAATTCATTGTTTACCCATCATGAATGTTGTGTGAAAATAATTATACAATACTCCTACAATATTCCAACTTCCATTTCTCTCTATCTGGCCCTGTACTAAGTAAATATAAATGATGGAATACCTAATAAGGATCTAACTCACTAGTAATGGCAAGAAACTATTTGACTAATAATAACTCACCTTAATAATTCACCTTACATATTTAGTAAGTTTGGTACAAAATTCAAATAGACTTAAACAGGCTGAGATAGAGAATGAAAATAGATAGATAGATAGATAGATAGATAGATAGATAGATAGATAGATGACCATTCACAGATTTGAAAAGCTTCATGAGAGATAGATACACCCAAGGTACAAGGGTCATCTGGAAAGATATAAATATAAGTAAACACACAGGTGGTAGACCAAAAGGCATGCAAATGTACCAGGATACAACAGCTAGTTTTCAGCCAACCCTCATAGATGTTGAAAAGTTCCTAGCCCAATCAAGAAGGGATTTTAAAAATACATACCTGATGTCTGACCAGATTTGAGGAAGTGTGCTCAGACAAGAACTCTTCACCATCCTCTGATAAGTAGGTAGATAGGTAGGTCAATAGATAGGTAGGTAGGTAGATATTCTGGTAATATGAAAAGAAACATACAGACTTTTTAAAGAAAATACAGGAAAAAAATATAAACGCCCAGTATTAACCTAAATGCAATTATTTTATCAAGACAGAAAATTAATAACTTTATTGGTTGAGCCACTTACACCATCCTTTACAAATTAAAAATAAGATTGCAAAATATTATTTGATTTAAATTGGTTTCTATCTCATCACTATTCTTTACACTTTATTTGTTAGTTCACTACTGGGTTGGCGAAAGGTTCACTTGACTTATTAAATAAAAAGAAAAAATTTTTTTTTAGTTTTACACTAACATATTTACTGTCCTATTCTATAATGTGGCTTCTTTCAGACAAAATTTTCCATCGTCCCAGAACTTTTTATCTTTCTTGACAAAGAAGAACTCTAAATACCATTTACATTCTTGCAAGGATTAAAAAAGAAAACAGAAAGCTTTCATTAAGAGATTTCTGCAAATATCTTAGTAAGTAGTAATTTAAAGGTGCAATATTGGACAAATACATTTTTTTACAGTTATTTACCCAAGACCCAAGAAACAATGACAGTAAAGGTTTACTGAATGAGGTTGTTGAAAATTGACCCTTAACTAGAAGAGGTTAATATTGTAGTGATCGAGAAAGCATCCTTTCAGGGGTCTATTCTGCAAATTAATGGTTCTTAGGAAGAAACAGTTTGAATTAGACCTTTCTTCTCACCAATGGGATATAATTTTACCATTTACACAGTATGTTGACGCTTAGCTGTAAAGGTTTGAACTAGTGGAACTGAGAACATTTGCCATGGAAATAGCAATAGAGTAGTGACAGGCTTGCAACATTTAATCTGTTAGAAAGAATTGTATGATGAAAAATAATTCATCACCCACAAGGCCACATAGATACTTTTGAACTCTGTCAAAACTGGAAGAGAACATTCAGCAGCTATTCCCCTGGTCTAGAATTAGTATCCCCTTGTTAGTCTGAGCTGACTCTTGCAGATATAAGCATATCATGAGGTGTCAGATACATTTTGAAGGAGTGCAAGAAACCAACCATTTTCCCACCCTTGTGTTTCTACATAAAGATCCTGAGAATACCTTGAACCAAACATGTGAACAACGACATCAGGAATTATATTTATTCAAATGATACATACATGTTTTCACATTGTTGTTGTTATTGGTCAGAAGGCGATACATTTTCACTGTTCCAGTGTCAAAGAGAGAGTTTCTAAATTGTCTGTCAAGGTTGAAATAAGGCCAGGCTCTCATTGGCTCATGTATTGACCAATCAAAGGATTCGTTACTTACCAGTTAGAGCAATGCTATGAAAGAGACCTCGAGATTGACCATTTCTTTTATTTTCTTAAAGGAGCCATTACAATATCTTCACTTCATACTGCCTCCTTTTACATTCATAAAAAAAAACCCCATTCAGCAACATTTTATCTGTAGTGACTCTTGAGTCTCAAATTGGGTGAACAGTAGTAAAAAAAAATCATCTTGTTTAGATGAAAACCCACTTTTGCTAGATTTAGTGGCAGTTCATTTTATGCATCCTATAATTTCTTGCATTCCACATTGTTATAAAGAATATCCATTTTTCATTCATCTTTTATGTGCCAAATCCTTTAAGGACATCGGCTTCCTGTTATTTGTTGCTCATAGTAACTTTTTATTTTTTTACCATCCCTCATGTTTCCTATTCTGCCATTCATCTACACAAATCCCTAAAGTAGGTTACATACAGTTTCTCTAGCTTCTCTTGTCTTCAGTATGTCCATGTTTAATTCTCCAGTTCGACTTTCCTTGTTATGTGTCCCAGAAATCTTAAATTTTCTTTCTAATTATAAGTATACATATCTCTTTAGGTACTATTTTTCTTAAAACTTCTTCATTACTCACATGTTCTGTCTATGTCATTCTTAGCATTCAACAGTAGAACCACATCTCTGTCATTTTAAGTCTTTTCCTCATCTGTGAGGAAATCTTCCAGTATTCACTGCCATAGAGCACATTAGATATGACATAATAGTTCAGCACTCTTTTTTTGCTTATAATGACATTTTCTGTGTTACTAATTAGCTTAGTTTCTGGATAATATCTTTTGCTCTTGCTATTCACTTTAGATTTCTGTCACATGTGGCATCATCTGTAACAATACCCAGATTGTTGAATTTTTTATACCTGCTTAATTTTGACATTCCCAATATGTAGCATACCTTGATTTTTCTTCTTAGCTGATAACAATGCATTCTCTTTTCTTAAAGATAACAGTTGGTCCTTTCTTCTTGCTTTCCATTACTACTTTATCTAAATATTTATTCAATTTCTTTTTGATTACTCATCACTAAATGAAAACATTTAAATGTATTATTTTTCTTTAATGTTAGTCACACATCAATGTGATAACATAACCAAGGAGGTACAAATGGATTTCTACATCTGAGTTGTATATTTTCAATATGTTGGTTATTTTTCCACCAAATAATATAACATTCATTATTTCCAAGTGATTTAATTGCTATCAGTATCAGTTGGTTTGAATTCTTCTAGATCATTTTTCAACAGGAATTGAACCTTCACAAACCATTTTTGATATATTTAATCATTTACAACACATTCTCCAGAAAAGACACAAATAGCTGAGGGGATTTGTCACATTTTTACTCTTCTTGAAAAGTAAAAACAGGAAAATAACATGATGAAAATGTTTCTTATTTTCTTTCTATCTTCACTGTTAGACTCGGTAAACAAAAATATGTCAATTTTGACAATAGTTTAATGTAAGCTAATTTAACAGGTGTTAAAATGCAATGAAAAGTTATATTTTAGAATGAAATCAGTTACGACTAAACACCATTTAACAAACAAATTTTTTGGTCAGCCCAGTAATACTCAGCACAATTGTTAGACCAACAAATAAATTTTTCAAAGAAATAAAGAAAAGGGATCTCCTATAAACTTGGCAAATCATTAAAAAGTGGTCATTTGCTAGGCTTCCATTTTTTCAATTATCTTAAATGAATGTGTTATCAGTTCTTCACTCAATTAAATATTTCACTTAATATGGTTTTTAAAGTTCTCCTTAGATTTTTATCAAAAGTTTTACGTGTCAATTTCAAAAATTTATATTGAAAAATTAGCTGATTTCAAATAAAATTCTTTCAAATGTTTATTTGTGAAGTGTCATGAATCACATTCAAATGTTTTCCAAGAATTTCTTTTTTTACACAGAATTTGTACACTATGCAGATATAGTAAGGGAAGAAAATGAGAAGAGGAGAAAAAGTCTAAATAAAAAAGGACAAGAACTAAGTCAGAAAATAGAAAGTAAAAAAAGAACGAACAAAGGACACAAAAGGGAGAGCAAACCCTTCACAGATATTGTTTGGGCTTTCTTGAAAAGATTGGAGAAATGTTTTAACAGCTGAGAGCTTGAAACAAAGTCAACATCTAATATGCAACTGAAATTCCTGTCATTTAACTTGAGTGTTTATAGATGCTGAGAGACAGTATGCAATCCTCTTAACAGTGTTCTCCATCATTTTCATTATCATCATCTTGCTGTAATGTCCCTAGCAACTATGGAATTTCTTGCATTCCTGCTTTTTACAACTTTAAAGATATCCCTTTATACTACAAGCACGCATTTTTATTTTATGCATATTTATTCCTGATTTTGCTAGCATCTGTGCGAAACATGCTGAGAAATCTTAACCATCCCATAAGTAAAGAAACATGGAATGTCTCTTTTGATAAATATGACATTCTTATACATCAAAGTTAAAATCAGATATCTGGAAATTCTCTATTTATTCACTGTCCTTTTTTATCTAAAATGTTCAAATATCATATCATCAGACCTTATAAGTTAGATCACAATTATCACAGACCTCATAAGTCTAATTACAATCAGCTCAAAACTCAAAAGCCAGATCAAAATTATTCCAGATCTTTTAAATTAGATTACAGTCATGCAAAACTTAAACATTAGTTCAGATAGATAGATAGATAGATAGATAGACAGACTCCACAAGTCAGATCCCAGTCATGTCAGGTCATAATTATCCCAGGCCTCATAAATTAACTTCCAGACCTCTTAAGTTAGATTACAATTATCTGAAACCCCATTTTTAGATCCCAATCTTCACATGCCTGACAAGTCAATTCACAATCATCCCAGACCTCATAAGTCAGCTCAAAATTATCCCAGAGAATTCAGAACACAATCATTGCAGGCCTTATAAGTTAGATCATAATTATCCCATGCTTCATAAGTTAACTCACAAATTATTCTTCTTTAATCGATATAATAATCCCAGGCTTCATAAGTTAACTCACAATTTTTTTTTTAATCAATATCACCTCATGCAATGCAGTAAAGCCACTAAAACACACAGGGTTACAGGGTGTGGAGGAATTTAGGAACAGAAACATTAATAATGAGCAAAAAGAGAAAAGATTAGCCAGTGCGGACAGTAGATAACAACTGACATTGCATTTAAATTTTTGCAGATTAAAGTTGACTGGAAAGCATGGAGCCAGAAGGAAGTTCCACAAGCAATAAGTGTGAGAAAAGAAACTGCTAGCATAAAAGTTAGTTACATCTAGACAGCTCAACTGTAAATTGATGAGATCTCAATCCCAGTTTAGTACTGCACTTAAATTCAAAATCTAAGCACCATAGTGAAGAGCTCATCCGAACAGTTACCATGCAAGTTTTTATGCAAAAGACACTGGGTGGCAACCTTACAGCAGTGGGAAAATGACTGAAGCTGGGCTGCCAGATCAGGACCAATAATATTGCTGATTCTTCTTTGGATTTTATCAAGAAGCTCAAGATAAATAGCAGGGGCACTGGACCATATGTGGCAGCAATATTCTAACCATGGATGAATGATAGCCTTATAGATATGTAAGATAGATTCTGGAGAAAAAATTGTCCCACATGACACAATGAACCAAATTTCTTAGCAGCTCCAACTATTCAAATGTAATGTCAATCGACATCTCCAGTTACCTTGATCTATCCACTATCCTTTGCCTCATCCTTTCTTCCATCACTCCTATCTGCTCCAGCTCCAAATCTTCTGCAACTCCCTGAATCCTAGTGGCTTCCCACCTTGCTCGGGGCATAATGCTTAAAAAAAAAAAAAAAGAAAAAAGCTCACCTAGCAACGGATTCAATATAGTCTTTCCACTTCATGTCAGCTGAGAACATTAGCCTGAGAAGGTGCAATAAGTCACTTTCCTGGAGTTTAGTATCAGCCATGCTGATAGAAGGCAGAGAGGGGCCTCTCAGATGATGAAAAGGAGTTTAGTTTTAGATATGTTAAAATTAAAAAGCCATCTTTTGCTCCAGTTAATGACAGACTTCAGGTCATTTTGGACATCAGTTGCCATATTGATCAGCCTTACTATCAAGGCAGGAGTAAATAGTTGTGCCATCAAAGTAGATGCCAAGTTGAGAGCTGATGTCATCAGGAAGGTCATTAATAAAAATTAAAAATAGAGCAAAACAAAGCATGGAGCCTTGGGGGATACTTGCATTAGTATGAAAGGATCTAGATGAGTAGCCATTCAGGATAATCTTTATTTCACAATTTGATAGGAAAGACTGGATCAGTTCAAAAATGTGTCTGGAGACACTATAACTGTTCAAATTGTGGCGAAGACCTGTATGCAAAGGCCTTCAAGATGCCCAATGCTACAGCCCAGGCTTCATTGGGTTTTTTTTTTCTAGAATTATCCTAGACATCATGTCAGATCACATTTATCATGTGCCTTAAAATTCTGAACTTGACTATGCCAAAACATTATTAATCTGAACTCAGATAAATTGCAGTCAGATGAGAGAACCTTCTTTTACTACCCTGATAAGTGCCTTGTCAGCAATTAGTGATTTTTTTTTACTTCCTCAAATCACTAATAATAAGCATCAAAATTCAAAATCCCTACCATATTTCAAAAATATTCTAACTTAGTAATTTAGTCATAACATTTTTCACCTCAATCATTCTTCTTGCCCATACAGTGGGAAAAATAAGTATTTCATCGCCTGCTGATTTTCTGAGTTTGCCACCTTACAAAAATGGGAACAGTCTATAATTTTCAGGGTAGGTCTGTCTTGAAAATGAGAGATAGAATATTAAAAAACATTATGTTAATTTTTTAACATTTCTTTCTTTTTTATTGAAAAAATAAGTATTTCACCCCCTCCCAATCAGCAATGATTCAGGCCCCACAGACCAGTTATGTGACCAGGAGGCATATGCACTAGTCCTATTACTCAATTATTACTCCTAATCAAGTACTCATTACCTGTATAAAAGATACTAGTTCACAGAATCCTTCAATGAATCAGAATCTAATCTCTCCACAATGAGCAAGATGAAAGAATTGTCTAAGGATAGCTGGCACAAAATTGTATACCTGCACAAGACTGGAATAGGCTATAAGACGATTTGGCAAGCAGCTAGGTGAGAAGGAGTCAACTGTTGGTGCGATAATAATTTTCACTAACTACTACCTTTTCACATTTCATTCATCATAACTATCCCAATTGTAACCCTCTACCTTGAGTAGCTCTTGAGCTTTGTATTGGATGAAATTTAATAAAAGAATAACTTTGCAAATTACATCATACGAAATTCTTTTTTTTTACAGTAAAGTTCAACCTTGTTCACAGCCTGGGGGTAAATCAAGTTAGAGGGTTATATTAAGGTGTAGTTTATATGGATAAGAGGAGAAGATAATGCTTAGTGCTAGACTTGAACAGGTTAAGACTGTAGAAATTAGGGAAAATCCTCTTGTAAGACTGTTCCACAGTGCAGATGTTCATGGGAAGAAGCTGCTCGAGTAGAACTTACTTCTCACTAATGGAATACAAATGGAATATATGTGATTTGCTCCAATGAGTGGCATGGCAGGTTCTAGCAGTGAAGGTTAGAACTGGCAGAACTGAGGAATGTGGTTTGTTCAAGCACTTTCAATGGAAGTAGCAATAGAGTAGTGAGAGATTTACAACACCACACTGTGTGAGAGAGGTTGGAGGATGGAAAATAATTCGTCATCCACAAGGACTCGGAGACACTTTTGAACTCTTTTCGTACAATTTAGAAGTAATGGGAAAAGTTACTTCATAAAAAACATTTCAGTTATATTGGGACTATAAATTTACATACATGTGTTTTCAGATTTTTCACTAAACAAGAATAAGTCTTGTGGTATTTATATACACTAAGCAATTATCAAACTTTACTCGAAAACTTTATTCAGAAAGTTATAAATCTAAACCCTAAATGATATATATATATATATATTTTTTATGTTATTGACTTACATGAATTACTCTAAGTTGGCTTCTGAAATTGCAGATACACCATGGAATTTTCACAAGTCCCATCTCCAGGTATAAAGCCAGCTAGAAATTGAAGTCATGACCTTAAAATCAATAAAATTTTATAAATAAAAAATATACCAGTAAACACTGATCTCTACAAAGATAGAAATATTTATGTACATAAGCAGACTATAAGAATCTTTTTCTCAGATAATCTCCAAATAGACATTATGGTGTATGATTAGATTCAGTAATCTTAATGTTTTTCAATTGTATTCCAACTGACTTCATCCAATGACCATAGCGACTCCTATGCAAAGTTGCAGTGTATCATTTTTAAAGACAGTATTTCTTCACCATTGACAGTGATGTTCATCTTCCAAGCAGATGCAGACAACACCAGATTGTATACACCACCCTCTTCTACTATGCCTCACACCCACTATATTCTTGTGCATGTGGTGTGCAGTGGATAGCAGCTCAGAATGAGAAATCAAAGAGCCAATTTCAAATTACATTTACTTATGTACAAATACCACACCCCATATATTGGTTAAATAGTAGGCCTTGTATCTGGATAAATCATTCTTATTCACAAACAAAATTGGTAATGTAATATTAAGTTGCAAAAAAAAGCATTCTACTTAGAATCCAAAATATGTTTCAGCTCTAAATAAGCAACAAAGGGTTGATAAACCATGAAAAAACCAATCAATTAGAGAACAACTCCCCATATTCCAAATATTTATAGAGAGAAAATAGATGTGATATCTGGAATTGAATTCAATCGATTTATTTTATTATGACAAGTGGGACATTGTTTCTGCAAAACTTCATGTCAAAAGATAAGTCATTCAAATTCTTTAGCGTTCTCTTTCCCCCTCTCTCTGTCTCTGTCTCTCGCTGTCTCTGTCTCTGTCTCTCTCTCTCTCTCTCTCTATATATATATATATAAATATTAATGTGTATTTGGGCAGCAACCTTTAATTTTATTATTGACTAGTGTTTGTTTTATGTGTTTCAGTTTGCTTAGAAATATTTTTGGGAAGAGGAATTTTGGTATGCTCTATTCATGAAGTTTGTGATCATTGCTATTTTATATCTTTCATTTTCATAGCATTGTCTATCATAGTTCTTATATATATATATATATATATATATAAATACAATTCTATTATGCCTGACAAAAACATGTAAATTAATCAAATTTAATGTGTTTAATGGTGAGCAGATTTTTTTAAGGGTTGTGCTCTATGTAAAAAATAGGATAGCATGATGAGTTAAGTACTTAATGAAGTGGTACAAGGAGCTGATCATTTTATCTGCATCTTTAGCGATGTATCATGTGACTTGAGGTCAGTGTGAATTTGAGGCCCACTATTCTCTCAAGGCACAATGCCTCTTTGAGGGGATATCCATTAAAAAGTGTTTTAAATAAGCTGATACTTTTTCAATTAAATTCAATATGTTTTAGAATTTATTGATAGTTCTCTACTTATGAACATGCAATACTTAATCTCATGAAAATTATTCCATTAACGTTTACTCAACTAATATTCCTTTCATCACATTCTCCTTCTACTATGTGACTTGTCCATTCAAGATATGGGTGATCATGGCTCTCTGCAACTTCCTATCTTTTGTAGCTCTTAGCAATGTTTGTCTTTTTATTATCATTCCTTCATTTACCATCCATTTACACAAGGTTGTTGGCATGTTACTTGCTGTTTCCCTCTGTCCATCTTGCTTTCAATAAGTTCTGTGAGTTTCAAATTCTCCTAGCCCTCATTCCTCATTATATGTCCCAGAAATTTTAACTCTTTCTGATTCTAAACATAAGTTCCATTTTCCTTACAACTTCCTTATTTCTCATATGTTTTGTCCATGGTATTCTCAGCATTTCTGGGTTTCTTTCCTCATTATGTGCCCCATACATTTCAGCTCTCCCTTTCTGATTGCAATTATTAATTTCATTGTAGTTCCTATTTTCCTTAAAACTTCCTTATTGTTCACATGTTCTATCTATGGTATCCTCAGTGGTTCATGATATCTTTCCTAATTATGTGTCCCATAAATTTCAGCTCTCCCTTTCTGATTGTAATTATTCGTTTCATTATAGTTCCTATTTTCCTTAAAACTTCTTTATTGCTCACATGTTCTGTTCTCAGCATCCTTCTGTAGAAACATATTTCTGATGCCTCAAGTCTCCTGTTCATCTGTGAGAAAATTGTCCAACATTTACTATCATATAAAAAAATTGGTTTTATATAACAATCTAGCACTCTTGTCTTTGTTTCTAATTAAATTTTTAGCATATGGGAAACATATTTTCAGTTGAGAAATAATGAAAAGTTTTTATATGATTTTTGTTTAGTATAAAATTTAATGCCTATATCAATAAATCAGTTTTCATACAATTTAGAAGTAACGGGAAAAGTTATTTCATAAAAAACATTTCAGTTATATTGGGACTATAAATTTACATACATGTGTTTTCAGATTTTTCACTAAACAAGAATAAGTCTTGTGGTATTTATATGTTCTAAGCAATTATCAACCTCTACTTGAAAATTTCATTCAGAAAGTTATAAATCTAAATCCTAAATAATATATATTTTTCATGTTACTAATGTACCTGAATTACTTTGAGTTGACTTCTGAAATTGCAGATACACCATGGAATTTTCACAAGTCCCATCTCCAGGTATAAAGCCAGCTTGAAATTGAAGTCATGACCTTAAAATCCCATATGACGTACTTCAACCATGTAAATTATTTGTCAAAAGAAATAAAACATAGATGTGAAGATTATGTCTTGACTCTTTGAAATTCCTTAGTGATATCATGAAAATGGATATTTTAATGTATTAGAATTTTCTTATTTTCTTCAACTCTGGTGTTCAAATGTTTGAATTTTATGACTACTGCTTGCCTATTGCCAAGACAACCTCTTGAGAAAAGCTTAACATTTGAGTATAGACCACTTTCTCATGGTTCTGTCAAGATGTAAAAGGAGTGTAGAATCAAATATATAAGCTAAACTCAGTTTTTAAGAACAAAAGTAAAGTGACAAGGAGATTTCAAGAGGTGATTGAATCTGATAATAAAGTCATACCAAAAACTTTATCCTCTGAAAAGCACTCAAAGGTTAGACAGAAAGTGAGAGAAAAAAAAGTGAAAAAAATAGGAAATATATATTTATTCCAGTAACAAAAAATATTACATGATTGAAAAATTTTCTAGCGTCCTTTTATTTGAAAAACTAAAAATGGAATACACTACAGAAAGTAATAAAAAATTTCAAACATAGAAAATTTTGCATACACCTTATATATATATATATATATATATGTGTGTGTGTGTGTGTGTGTTGATGTAAAAAGTAAATAGATAAGAGATTGAATTTTATCTAAGACGTGGTATCAGAAAAATCCTACATTAAGTCCTAAAAAATGAACATCATTAATCCTGTTAATATATTTCCTATGCACTAAATCAAATTTTGGATATGTGCATAACATAGTGGTTGTCAGGTTCAAAATCTAAGTACAAAACCAAAACATCAACCTGAAAACTCGAGTCAGGTTCTTAAATAACCTCATCAGATCAAGATTTTTATATGGATGCCATGCATAGCACCAACCCCATTGAGAAATATCTAAACTGTCAGCTGTATACAGTGATGTGCAGAGATTCAGTTGATTCAGTGGTGCCCTGGGTCAACTCCTTGATTGTATGCTCCTTTGACTCAAGTAGAGGGACCTATAGGGCCTAGTACTGAGAAATGTGAGAAAGGAAGACATTTTAAATATGCAAAAACAGAGGAAACATGAAATAAACACTTTATTCAAATTATATATAAACCAGAATTTTATTTCACTCTTTGACTGGATACCCTACCAATATGGATGTCCGAAGCTGTGACACCTCTGCCCCCACTTCTGCATGTTACTGACTGTATACAAACATTTCTTTAGATCAATGGTGAAAAAAGGCTTTGAGTGAGTAAAGACTGAGTCTTGGCAAAGATCATCTTTCTTCGAACATTGTGGACTTGTGCTACAGAATCACAAACAAAGAACTGTACCAAATAACAGAAACCACATCACTTGAGCACTACCAATAGCAACTAAAATGGATAGCACACATAACTCAAAGAGAAAATAATGACATAATTTTACATTACTTCAAATAAAAGGTTAGGAAAGAAATCTCCAAACTTGAATATACTGGATTTGAGAAACCTTTTTCAAAAAAAAGTGTTTTAAGAGACAGATTTTTTAAATTTCAATTGAAAACAGTATGAGAGCTGCTTTGTCTATGAATGCCAGTTGTTTCCTTAAAGTGGCTGATATTACCACTGCCACTACTATTGGAAAGCTATGAATTAATCTCTTCTCTTCACAGATAGACTAAGGGTTACTAAAAGAGCAGACTATGCTCTCTAGCCTTGGTTGGAAAACAGTCTATGTGAATGACAACTTTTAATACAAAACCATTTGGGTCTGGGACTAGCAATACTACCCTGTAAAAACCAACTTGCTACAGAAACTGCAACTGCAACACCTAGTATGGGATCATTGTGACCCAATATTCCAACAGGGGAGTCTACAGGGTTAAGCTATATATAGAATATTATTATCCATATTATTGTTTTTCACAATAAAATTAGTATTAACCACCAATGTCAATAGAAATTTTCAGGATATATTTATATGAGCAATATATCACATTTATGATATATTTTTATTAAAATATTGATAAAAGCTTATCAGGTTATACTATTATGCAAATAATCTAAATGCAACATAAATTTTAGTTAAAATCAAATCCCAAAATTGTAAGCCACAAAAACATATACTTTATTAAACAATATACCATATTCCTAAATAAATAATTATTTTATTATTTTGCATGTTAATATGGGCTCCTTAATATTCTATAACTTTCATCAGTATATCAACCATAGATTTTTAAGTGTTTCTATTGTTTTGACTTTACTTGCTGTAGTAGTTTTATATCTCCTCAAGTATCATAGAATATGCTGAGCTAGAGGTAGTTTTACTTAATACAACAAATTGCTACAAACCAAAATATCAGCCTGAAATCTTGAGTCATGTTCTTACATAGCCTCATCAGATCAAGACCATATGAAAGCCATGTATGGTGTCAATCCAATTCAGAAATATCTAAACTGTCAACTGCTTCCTAAGATCAATGGTTAAAAATCCCTTTGAGGGAATGAAGCCTATATTCATTAGTGAAGAAGACCACATTTTTTTCAAAATATTCAGACCAGCATTACATAATTAAAAACAAAGAACTGTACCAAATAACAGAAATCACATTAATGGAAGATAACCAACAGCATCAACAACTAAAATGAATATCACTCAAAGAGGAAATAATGACGTACACAAGATATTGAAATTCCACACTACTTTAGATATAAGGTCAGGAAAGAACCCCCATCAGTACTAGAAAAGGCAATAACAGCTACTGGACTTAAGAAACCTATTTTCCTGAAAAATTGCTTTAAGAGAAAGATTTTATAAATTTGAACTGACAGTAGGATGGATTAATTTCATTGACCAGAAAATCTCAAAATCACGCTACCCGATCCTGATTCAGTAGTGTGATTTTCTGAAAATGAAGAAAGATGAGTTAATAATAATCCTTTTCTAAATTTCTGGGATGAGGAGTTATCATTATATATTTTTTTTACTAAAGTTCACCCAATACAGCCACTCAAGGTAGAGAATTGTAGTGATCAGGGAAATATCCATAATGCAACAGTTCATTGAAAGAAGTTGCTTGAGTGGAACTTACATCTTACCACTGGAATACAAAGAGAAGGAGAGTGGTTTGCTACAATGTGTATGGCATGGCAGGTTTTAGCTGTGAAAGTTAGAACTGGCAGGATTAAGGATTGAAGTTCATCCAAACGTTTTCTATATAAATAGCAATAGAACAACAAGAAGCTTGCAATGTGTTGTCTGTAGGAAAGGGGTAATAAAGTGGAAAATAATTCATCACCCACAAGGTTGCAGAGATGCTTTTGGACTTTGTCTAGACTGAAAAGTGAAGAATGGTAGCAGTACTCCATTTTCAGCCTGGAGGAGTCAGATATTTACTGGAGTTACACTTGAAGTCTGGATTGAGCTTAAATCCCAATAAACACTCAGGGCATATGAACACCTTGAGAAAACATCTGTTCATTACAATAGGTGAAAATTCATAGTTTTCTCAGTGATGATGGAATGACACCAGGTTGTTTTTTGAGACGTTGACTGTGACCAGCCAGTTTTTATTTACATTCAGAAATGGACAGCAGAATGAGAAAAAAGCTACTGCCTATAGATTAAAGAAAGGATTCTTTATGAAATTCCCTGAAGGTTATCCAGATCAACTGACACTTGAAGAAAGCTGGAGAAAACAATGGCTAAAAAATTGTGATAATAACACTGAAGATGGGGATATTAATCCAGATGTAAATAATGTAATAATAACTAGAAACACCTGTGAAAATTTCACTGTTTTCCTATTTGAAATTTCTGATGAATCTTAATTCTTCAGTTAAAGATTGAATAAGCTCATGGCAAATTCTATGACAATAAAATATCTGTAGAAATTCCCCTATCACATCATTAAATATTTGAGCTTAACAACTTTAACAAAATATTGCAATAACAATCATAAATATGAATGATGGTCATTATTTTAAGAAGTGGGTACAAATAAAAAGATTTAAAATTGACAACTTTTTTCATTACACTTCTAGCTTCCCTTCTTTCTTGTTTTCTTTCTTGCATTTTCTCACTGAAACCAAATTGTATCTCTGATGCGTGTTTTTTTCTATACAGCCAAAATGGAATAGTCCATATTTACTAGGCATTGATAGGAGACATTGAACACTTCTTCCCTTCTTCCTTTCTCTCTTTCATTCATTTTCTCACTGAATTGTACATGCATATTTCATATAATACATGTACCAACTCTTCTAGCCAAATCCCTTTTTTATAAACATTTCTCTTAATAATAATTTTAAAATAATTCAGCAGACAATGTTATTTTATTTATGGTAACTGGATTTTTGGTGATTGCCATAGTTTCCATTGGTTGATACAGTGCATCTGAAAAATGGTACATTTATCACTGTCTCCATTTTGGCTCAGATCAAAGTGTAGTACCTGCCATCGGGTTGATAAACTACATTTCATTTCTCAATTGTGTCTCTGTCTTCAGACAGAATGCTACTCAGTTGTGTCTTTGTCTGTAGAAAATATTATATCTGCCCAGTCATGGAAAACATTACCTCCCTCATTGTACTAAAGAGTGGGGATCAGTAGTAATACCAATGGTTGCAGAGGCTGGGCTATTTTTGTACATGGCTTGGGTGCATGTGCTCAGGTGCACATGCCTGGGCTCTCCAAATTATACTGACTTATGTTACATCTGCTACCATGGGGCAGCAAGAAAATACAATTGATTCTCAGCCTTTTGACTAAGGTTAAAATGTAGTATCTGGTCTTATCGGCTTAATCTGATTCTCTCTCTCTCTCTCTCTCTACTTCTTTCTTTCTATTTCATTTCCTCAGTGAAACCAAGTAGTTTCCCCTCTTTCCACATGATCAAAACAGGTAGTCCATTATTTATGAAGCATTGGCAGGGCATAATGATCATGCAAACAAAGTGAGGTACAAGCACAATTATAATACAATAATAATCTTTCATTCAGCTACTAGATAAGTTCATCTTGGTTTAACTTCACATATCACAAGCACCCACCATTGTGGTGCATACAGAAGCTGTATCAGTGATGTTTAATCCTGGTTTCTTTGGGGGTTACAGACCACTAAAAACATCAGACTCCATCTCCCAAATGAGAGTAATCGTTAGATTAGAGACTAAACATTAGTCTATATGTGAATAATCTAAATAATAATAATCTTTCACTCAGCTACTAAATAAGTTCATCTTGATTTAATTTTACAAATGGTATGAGAAAAAAATATAAGTTCTTTTGTAATTGATATTAATTCAAGCAAAAAAGAAAGAGATTCAAATCAGATTTTTTTTGCCAATAATCAGTGATTAAAGGTCAGACAACCACTTAAAAATAAAAATGTTCATCAAGCAGAATAAAAATCTCATTGAATCCTGAAAATATTTCATTTTTGTTCTTCCTAGAGGTGAAGAAATATTTTGGCCTGACCTTTTGGTTTCTTTAGTCATGAATTTATTAATGGCATCACCACCAAGGAATTTGTCCCTTCTGCTTGTTACTGCTGCTGATATATTATAATAATAATAATAATAATAATAATAATAATAATGATGATGATGATGCTGGAGCTTAGCAATCTCATAACACAAACTTGACAGAGCATAGAGTTTTCTTAATGTTGCTGTTTATTTTATTTTGCTGTTTTTGCTCAGTTATAGAGCAACAGATCAGATAGAATGCCTGATGCTCCATAAGCAGTACCAGTCAAATCAGGTTTGATATTGAAAAAAAATTACAAGGAGAAAAAGAGTTATTGAAAAAAAATAAATAAATGTCTATATATATATATATATATATATATATATATATATATATATATACATTTTTTAAATTTCAAGGAGTTTGCTTTATCAAGATTTGCATAACAGAAAGTGTTAATCAAGAAAAAATTGAAAGAAATAATTTTTTAACATTAGGAATTTTATTACCGACTCTTTCATGTTCCCTTCATTTATTGGTGCTTTAAATCATACCATTCTAGACTGAATATCCTCAAACTCAACCAACTTTACACAATTTGATTTTAATTATGCCATTCTAGATTGAATATCCTCAAACTGGACCAACTTTACACAATTTGATTTTAATCATACCATTCTAGACTGAATATCCTCAAACTCAACCAACTTTACACAATTTGATTTTAATTATGCCATTCTAGATTGAATATCCTCAAACTGGACCAACTTTACACAATTTGATTTTAATCATACCATTCTAGACTGAATATCCTCAAACTCAACCAACTTTACACAATTTGATTTTAATTATGCCATTCTAGATTGAATATCCTCAAACTGGACCAACTTTACACAATTTGATTTTAATCATACCATTCTAGACTGAATATCCTCAAACTCAACCAACTTTACACAATTTGATTTTAATTATGCCATTCTAGATTGAATGTCCTCAAACTGGACCAACTTTACACAATTTGATTTTAATTATGCCATTCTAGATTGAATGTCCTCAAACTGGACCAACTTTACACAATTTGATTTTAATTATACCATTCTAGATTGAATATCTTCAAACTGAACCAACTTTACACTATTTGATTTTAATCATACTATGGGAGATTTAATATCTATGAACTGGATTATCTTTCGACTATTTAATGTGACTGTTGAAAGGGGAATTAACCCAGAATGTTTAGAAAAAAAATTAAAGAAAACCAATGTAAGAATTCTCAGTATTATACCAGTAAATACCAATCTCTACAAAGATAGAAATATTTTGTACATAAGCAGACTATAAGAATTTTTTTCTCAGATAATCTCCAAATAAACATTATGGTGTATGATTAGATTCAGTAATCTTAATGTTTTTCAGTTGTATTCCAACTGACTTCATTCAATGACCATAGAGACTCCTATGCAAAGTTGCAGTTTATCATTTTTAAAGACAGTATTTCTTCACCGTTAACAGTGACGTTAATCTTCAAAGCAGAGGTAGACAACACCAGATTGTTGTAAACACCACCCTCTTCTACTATGCCTCACACCCACTATATTCTTGTGCATGTGGTGTGCAGTGAATAGCAGCTCAGAATGAGAAATCAAAGAGCCAATTTCAAATTACATTTACTTATGTACAAATACCATCTCCCATATATTGGTTAAATAGTAGGTATTGTATCTGGAAAAATTGTTGTTATTCTCAAACAAAATTGGTAATGTAATATTCAGTTGCAAAAAAAGCATTCTTCTTAGAATCCAAAATATGTTTCAGCTCTAAATAAGCAACAAAGGGTTGATAAACCATAAAAAAACCAATCAATTAGAGAACAACTCCCCATATTCCAAATATTTATAGAGAGAAAATAGATGTGATATCTGGAATTGAATTCAATAGATTTATTTTATCATGACAAGTGGGACACTGTTTCTGCAAAACTTCATGTCAAAAGATAAGTCATTCAAATTCTTTAGCATTCTCTCTCTCACTTTCTCCTTCTCTCTCTCTCTTTATATATATATATATATATATATATATATATATATATATATATATATATACTTTTTAATTTTAGAATATAATTTGCTTTTAAATCTGAATAAATTGAGATGCATTGATATGCTTTGAAACATGACTGCAATTGTGTAGCGATTTTGACATGTCTTTGAATTTAATATCCTAAAATAAATAATATTGCTCTACTTTGTATTGTGCCCACTTTTAAATTAAATGTTACTAATCTATTTGTTCTGATCTTACCTGGATATATGTATATATATATATATATATATATATATATATATATATATATATATTAATGTGTATTTGGGCAGCAACCTTTAATTTTATTATTGACTAGTGTTTGTTTTATGTGTTTCAGTTTGCTTAGAAATATTTTTGGGAAGAGGAATTTTGGTATGCTCTATTCATGAAGTTTGTGATCATTGCTATTTTATATCTTTCATTTTCATAGCATTGTCTATCATAGTTTACACACACACACATATATATATATATATATATATATATATAGTTTAAATATATATATATATATATATATATATATATAGTTTAAATATATATATATATATATATAGTTTAAATATATATATATATATAGTTTAAATATATATATATATATATATATATAGTTTAAATATATATATAGTTTAAATACATACATATATATATATATATATATATATATATATATATATATATATATATATATATATATATATATAAATGCAATTCTATTAAGCCACACAAAAACATGTAAATTAATAAAATTTCATATACTTAATAGTGAACAGGTTTTTGTAAGGGAAGTCCTTTATATAAAAAATAGAATAACAATAGTCAGGACAAAGAAAATTGAAAAAACATATTCAACTTCAAGTATGGTGGGTTACTTGTGTCACTCTAGTAAGTAACTGACTTGTTCTGTTATTCACAACTTTTACAAAAGCCAGATCTGGCTAAAAAGAGACCTACCATTTATTTTAAACAAACAGATTTTATTTCAACTAAATCTACACTATCACAACAGAATATGATTTGCATTAAGCATGTGGATTCTTGATTATTTTTTTTTTACATTAACTGTATCTTTTTTAAATTAGATTTTACTAATTTCAACACAGTTTTTGTTTTGCATCCAACATTATTTCAACACCAGTTTATTAAGAACAGCTGATAGGCTGAAAGTTGTCTAGTCATATATTAACCGCAGGGTATTTGTAGATCACGATAGTTTCAGGGCATCTTCGTCTGAATAAATTAATTTCATTATTTAATAAGACAGCATTTTCTAGATTACACTTGTGATCCTGAAGGTTTTGATGGCATCCATTTGCAATGAGTGTGTTGTTTAATTATAAGTCCCTTTTAAGTTCATATATTCTCGTCTTTAATTTATTTTTTTCAACCTTATCTGTATGGGTTTTAAAATTAGATTAGTTTTATTTCTTAGAAGATTTTTTTTTTTTGTATTTCACATTATTTCAATAGCAGTTTATTAAGAACAGATTATAAACAGAAGTAGTCTGGTCATTAACCACAGGGGATTTGTAGATCATGACACTTTCAATGCATCTTTGTCGCAGTAAAATATCATTCTTTATAAAACTGCATTTTTCATGTCAAAATTATAAACATAAAAATTTTGGCAACCATATCAGTGTACAGAGTATGTTGTTTAATTTCAAGAATCTTTTATATTTACATATTCTTTTCTTTAAATTCAGGGTGTTTCACTGTTGTATTTTGAGGAGCATTGTTTACATGCTGTTTGGTAGACTCTTGTTTCTGATGTAAAGATTGCTGTCTGTTTTACTTTGATTAAATTTTTAATTGTTTTCAAAATGCTTGTGATAATTTTTATACAGAAATTTTACTAAATTTCTCTCAAGTTCATGAGCTATAGTTTGCAGGTAATATTATATGCCTAGTTTTTGTGTTTATAGATTCTATTTTTATTACTCTTGGTTTTGTTGATTTTGTGCACCTTTCATTTGGCATTATATTATTTGAAATAACTCGGCTACAGTTGGGGTATAATGGCCATCAATATATGTTCACTTAATAATTAATCATTAACTATATATATATATATATATATATATATATATATATATATAATTTTTAAAATTGAAAAATTTACTTACTGCAAACTAATTTATCCATATTTGATTATTATTATCCCAACTACACAGTTTTGTGGTGTAGGTTCACTTTTCAAGGTTTTTTTTATAAATGACTGTTGATGTTCATTCACGTGTTTATCAATTTGTTCATAAGCACAAGATCTCCTCAAAAGTATATTTCCAATAACAAACATAACAGATGCATGTATATTTTTCCACTGTGTATTTTTTAATTATTACTTTTCTTGTATTTTATAATTATTACTTTTCAATGTTGTTTTTTTTATATACACTTACACATGTATATTATATTTAAAATATAAATTATTGTTATTTAATTAATGTTGTGTTGTTTGCGTATCTATTTAATTTGAATGATATTTTATGATAGTTAAAAGTTTCCTTAAAGCTTGTTACAGTAGATCCTATATAAATATTTTGCTCTATGTTAATATTATTTGATACAGTTGCATTATATCTTATATTATTGGTTAAACATTTATTATCAACTGGACAGTCATTTTTATTTTGACAATTACAACTGTTATTATTATTATTCTGATTTGTATTATTATAATTGTTATTATTTTTGTTTAATATATTTTTATTATGTTTATTTATTATATTCGCCATATTATTCATACAACTGTAGCTGATTTTTATTGTATTCTTATTAATGATTTTTGATAGTTTACTATTTTTAGGAAAGTGTTTATCAATTAATTTAAAGAATAATTTTCCTATTTTTATTGCATTGTTATAAGGTGTGTTAAACCAAATTATATTTCTTTTTCATTTATTTTAGTATGTATTGTTTGTAGTTATATATTCTAATTTATTCATATATAATCTTTTTCTTAATACCAATTCATACATTTTTTTTATTTTCATTACATATTTTTGTAATGCTAGAATTAGTAGCAATTCTTTTATTAATAGATATTGGTATATATTTTAATACAGTAGGTGGGTGATTTGAATTTTTGTTAATGTATAATCCTATAAGTTTGCATGACTCTGCTCCATCATAACTACACATTGTTACATCAAAGTTATTGTTGTTGTACCTTTTTAACCATATTTTATTGTAGTATAATAATGATTTTCTACAATGTTTAATTTTATGTAATACTTCTTCTTGTATGTTTATGTGCTGTTTACATAACCCTTTATGTAATAAATTCTCAGTAATTGATGTATAAAAGTGCAGTTATTTTTGGTTGTAATATTATTTAACCAATTGATGTTTTCTTTTGTATTTTTCCATTGATTTATTTCTAATATTTTTATTAATTTTGAACATATTTACAAGCAAATAATAATTTCTATTATTTGCTAGCTAATTTTTCCTATATTAACTTTTGAAGCATTTAATAATCTACTTGTAGTTTTATTTAAAAATTATCTTTATGATCTTGTAGTTTAATAAATGGTTCTACTTTGGCTAACTGTTTTATTCTGTTATCTAATTTTAATTTTGTTGTTATAATTTTTGCTTCTTTATTTATGTTATATTCTGGTTCATTGTTAGTGGTTTTATAAAATCTATGTACTTCTTTTTCAATAAGTTTATTATAATTAATATGATTTATTTTATATATTGTTCTGGATTTATCTGCTTGAATAATTTATTTGAATTTTTTATTAATTTAATGTTGTTAAATAATTGTTTTTGAAATTTATTATTATTATTTTTTCTATTTTATTTATAAAATTTATTAAATCATTTTCGAAATCAATCAGCTCTTTTTGACGTGGTTGACATTTTGCTAATGAAAATACAAAATTGTTTTTGCTATTAGTTATAATCATTGCTAAAAATGTAAAATACTTAATCTTTTTATAAAATTTCCTATTTTTGCAGTAAGTCTAATTTTGTATTCTTTTATATTTGCTGTAGGAAAATTTTTTATGGAATATTCCAATAGTATAAGTTCCATAGATTTTTGGGTAATATGAAAAGTCAACAATCCATAAAGTGCTCAACTTCAATTTTCATTGACCTTATTAATAAGGATTATATATATATATATATATATATATATATATATATATATATATATATGATATTATAAATTTACTAATTTAAAAATATGGTTCCATCGCTACACAGGAATTATCATGTTTCAAAAACAGAAGCTAAAAACTTCAAATTCACTTATAGAATTCTAGTTCTGTTTCATTTTTAAGTGAATTTTGGAATAACTTATTTTGAAATTTACTGAGTTTTATAAGCACATGCATTAATAATACTAATTTCTAAATAATTGGATTTCCCCATATCCTTAGAAATTAATATTATTCTTCAAGTTTTATACATGGAAATTTCAACCCAAACCCTTTATTTAGTACACTAAATTAATTCCAATGTATATCACCTGAGTAAGGCCAAAGCATACAATGGCTGAAATGTCATGAAGATGACAACGACAATGAGGACAACAGTCTAAACAATGTAAATAGTGTAAATAGTTACAATACCTCATCTCAGAAATATAGACATATATAGATAGATAGATAGATAGATGCATGTCCTTCATTGGTACTTTGACATTACAAATTTGCACACAGATCTATAAGTTCTATGATAATAGTTTCTTCTCCCATAATTTTTTCTTGTGCAATTCTCTTCTGACTTCTGGCTTTCTTGTCAACTATGTTCTTTGACAATTTAAATGCAATGTCAATCATCATCATCTGTCTCTTTCAATCTTATTCTCTTACTTTCCTCTCTCTCTCTTTAAATCTTACTAACCCCTTGCATGCTAGTGGTTTTTATTGTCTTGCTTGGAGTGAAATGATCAAAAAAATATTTTCAGTGACTATTGTGGCATACCAGTGATAAGGGGATTTTGCCAAAATATTTGACATTATGACAATGAACAGGAAGAACTGGATTCAAGCCTTCCCCAATAACATTTGTGTGGCATGAATACAAACAACCTTAAACAAATTTCATACTTGCTTCATTGGTTCTATTTCCTCTTCTGGCAACTATTATTCACCCTGTCCCCCCACTATGTATAAGACTTATGATCATGATCATTCATTTGTTTATCTCTCTATATATAACCTTTATTTTTGATACAAGTTTCCCCATCCTAAGTCATGTTGTTGGAATGATTATAATTTTGTTTTTTAACATCATTGTTATTATTAATCTTCTTATGATTATTTGTGAAATTTTCTTTTTTTTTCCCTTTCCTTTACACATTTTATTTATTACATTTCGCTTTATTTATGAGTCTTAACCATTTATTTATTGTCAGTGTCTTTCATTCTCCTGTTTGTATTCAAAGTTTTCCTTCCATAAACAATAAGGAAAAAAAATGGAAACATTGTTTGGATCTTTATCTGAAACTCATTTAAGTAGTTTTTGAGCTACAGCTTCATTTTTCTTTGTCTTCTACTTGTTCTTCTTCTCCAATTCTTCTTCTTCTTCTTCTTCTTATTATTATTATCATTATTATTATTATTATTATTATTATTAATATAATTATTATTATTATTAATAATCTACTTATTTATTTATTTTTTGCTTTGTTTACAGTTTCTGGAAATATTTACTTTCCTATAATTATATACATTCTCTTTTGTTCATTTATTTTTTTTCTTTCAGCCATTTTATCTTTCTCCATTACACTTTGTTTCTTTTGTTATCATCACCACTGTCTTATTCTTTATTATTATTATTATTATTATAATTATTATTATTATTATTATTATTATTATTCATGTTTTTCTTCTTATTACTTACTGGTTACATTTGATAATTTTATTTTATTTTCATCTGTTTTTACTTCAATTACGATTGCTTCTTCTCCTTTTTCCACTTCCTGTTTTACTTGTTTTCCTCTTTTTTATTATCATTATCAGCATCACATCCTTCTTCTTCTTCTTCTTTCCTATTATTATTATTATTATTATTATTATTATTATTATTATTATTATTATTATCATTATTAAGGGGGTGAACAGGTCAACAACAAAATGAATGAAACAATTTATTATTATTATTATCATCATTATTATTATTATTATTATTATTATTATTATTCACATCACTGGCTTCATTTTTCTTTTTCACTATTCTAGCTTAGGTTACTGTTACACTTATCCTCACTACTATTTCTTTTTTCTACTTTCTTTTCTTCTTTATTCTTTACTTTTCTCTTCTCTCTTTCCTTTTCCATATTTTCTTTTACCCCTCCTCATGCTCCTCAAAAGTTCTTTCTACTTCTCCTTGAAAATTATATATTCTAATTCTTTCCTTTTGCTCTTCTTTCAAATTCTTCTAAATCTCTTTGTCTACTTCCCTCATTCTCCAACTTCTTTCTTCTACTTCTCTTCTCCAACTTTGTCCTTCTACTTCTGTTCCTCTTTCAAATTCTACTTTTCCTCTCCTCCGACTTCTTCCTTCTACTTCTGTTCCTCTTTCAAATTCTACTTTTCCTCTCCTCCGACTTCTTCTTTCTACTTCTGTTCCTCTTTCAAATTCTACTTTTCCTCTCCTCCGACTTCTTCCTTCTACTTCTGTTCCTCTTTCAAATTCTACTTTTCCTCTCCTCCAACTTTTTCCTACAGCTCCTTTCTTTTCAAATTCACTAATCATTTTTATCTTTGATTTACTTTATTTTTTCTTTCCGTTGCATTCCTTTCATGCCTCTACTCCACTTTTATTCTTTTCTTAGAGCAGAAGATTTAACTTTTATTTAAATATATTTATTGGTATCCAAGGTTTTACTGTTATTTTATTTATTTATTTTACAATTAAAATCTTATTTACAGTTTTTCTCCTATCCATCAACCCTTTATCAAGCCCTTCCCTTCTTAAAATCTCATGGATTTAAAACTCTGGTATTAATTTTAAGCAAAAGCTAAACAAATGCAACAGAATTATTCATGCAAAATAAAAAATCAAATAAAAATTAGATAAAATTCACTTTAATGCTGCATACTGATTGATGAAGAATATCTCACAATGATATACTTTTAAATTTAAAAAAATAACCTTTTTTAAACTGTTTTCAGAATATTATCTATTTGTTTATCATATACATACATACATATATATATATATATATATATATATATATATATATATATATATATATTCACTTTCTTTTTTATTTCTCAGAAAATGTGGCCAAAAATAGATAAAATGAAATCTTTTTTTTTTTTATTAAACAATGAACAAAGAGAAAGAGATGTTCAGAATGTTGGTTCCAACCCCAACCACACTCTCTTTTGCTGTCTTGTATTGTTTTCAGCCTGTCTAGGGATAGAATATTTATGGAGGGAAGATTAATGTTTGAAGACAATTTTTTTTTTTATGTATATGAGAAGAGGAGAAATGCTGAAGGATTTTTGTGTGAGTCGAAGAGGAAGTAAATGTAGAATAAGGGGAAAAAGGAAGAAGAAAAATTAAAAAGAAAATCTGAAGAAAGAGGGTGAACTCATGTAAAAATGAAGAAGTAAAGAAATAAGATGGAAGAAAAGAAGTAAAAGAAAGAAAGGGAAAGAGGAAATAGAAAGCTTATAGGATACAAATCCTATATCATTCCAACAAATGACTAAAAAACACAAAGTAGATTGATAATTATATGATAATCTTTAAATGGTACCATGAAATAAACTTTGGTCACTAAGAGCTGAAAGTGGGTTAGGAAAGAACAACAACAACAAATTTACAACTGACTCCAAAACAATTCATAAGTACATTTTCCTAATTCCTAATAATAATAATAATAATAATAACAATAATAATAATAATAATAAAAATTTAAAAAAAAAAATGCTAGGAAATATAAGTGAACATCAAAATTATTTTTATTTTTTACTGACCAAAGTTTATTTCATGGTACCATTTAAAGATTATCATATAATTATCAATACTATTATATCTTTTGATTCAGATGTTATGATTGTAGATACAATATTGTGATTCTGATAATTTTGAAGCAGGATGTTAAACTGGGCCTCAAAGCTGCAGAAGCAATGAATTATAGAATTTGGAATACAGAAGGAAATGAAACAACATCTGACAGACTAAACATTTAAGGGTTAAAAATTTTGTTGAAATGAAATGCAAAAATGGATGACTGTCAATTATCAATTATGATATTTTAAAAGGCAAGTTTGGGAAGAACCTAATTACCAAAACAGGAAAATTTTTAGAGGTTCAAGGATTATTGAAAGATATGATATGTAGAGAATTAGGTAAGCTTGAAAAAACATAGAGTTGATCATAATGCTTTTCAATACACCTGAAAAACTGGAGAATGGAAAAGAAAAAAGAAAAAAAATGATGGGAAAAAAAGATAAGAAATGAATGATAAAAAAAGAAATTTAGGGTAAGAAGTCGAAGAGATGATGATGATGATGATGATGATGATGATGATGATGATGATGATGATGAACATGATGAAGATGAGGAATAATCAGGATGAAAAAGATGATGTACATGATGAGCATGAAGATGAGGTAGAAAATAATGAAGATGATGACAAAGAATTTGAAAAAAGATGAAGATCAAAAACAGTAATAAAGGGAATGAAAATGAAGATGAAGAAAACTGAGGAAGAGGATGATCAAAATTTTCAAAATGATGAAGATGAGGAAGATGATGGATGATAAAGCTTAAGAAGAAGAAGACAATGAATGATAAAGCTTAAGATGATGATGATGATGATGATGATGATGATGATGATGAAGAAGTTGGTAAAGATGCAGCCAGTGTAAGATGATGAAAATAAAGCTGATGATGTAGTTGATCATGATGATGATTACGGTCATGATGATTTTGAAGATGAAGATGCTGGAGGAAATGGTGAAACAGATGATGACAGTAAAGTTGATGATGCTGCTGTCACCACTCATGACGATGATGATGATTAGTAAGATAATAAAGACAATGCAGAATGTGATGATGATGACAAATAGGTTGCTGAGCAAGAGGAAGACAAGGGAAAATATGAAGATGATGATGGAAAAGAAAGATTCCATAGAATTAAAGAGAAAATAGCAACCATAAATGCAAGAATGTGAAAATAAAAACAAAAATTAAAAGAAGGAACAAAGAAAAAGGAAAAAAAAAAAGAGAAAGAAGAAGAAAAAATATAAAGTAAAAGAAAGAGAAAGAATAAATTGGTAACAAAATAAAATAACAAATAATGATAATAATGGATGATGAGGCTGCTGTTCCTGTTGGGTGATGGGGGTGGGATAATAGAGATGGCATTGATAATATGCTGCTGCTGCTGCTGCTAGTGGGGGTGGTAATGACATTGGTGATAATGGTGAGGGTGGTAATAGTGTTGGTGGAAAGTAGCTAATGTTGGTGTTAAAGATGATAGAATAATAGTAGTATTAATGCTGCTGTAGATGATGATGAGCATGATGTTGGTGATGGTAATGGCAATGGGATGGTAATGCTGCTGATGATACAGAACACAGATGTTGCAGGTAAAAAAAAAAGTTAAAAGAAATAACAGGGCAGAAAACATGCTCTTTGGCAGGGTATATAAAATCTAAAGATGGAACAATCAAAAAGGAAGAACAAAAGGTACTATAGCAATGGAATGAGAACATGGAAAAGCTCTTCTATGACAACAGAGAAAAAAACATACAATACATAAAAGCATGGAAGTACCTGTAATACTAATGTCTGAAATCAGAAAAAAACCTAACCAAGACATTTTTTTAACAATTATTCATTCAATACAATGCTTAAGAGCCACTCAAGGTAGAGAGTTATTGAATGAATGTAAGAGAAAGGGCTAAAAAAATCAGATTATGAAGACATGTAGGAAAGATAATGACTGACCCTTGAAAAGGTTAAAATTGTAGTAAGCAAGGAAGCATACATTTAAGAGTCTTTTCCACAAAGCAGTTCTTTTTCTTTTTCCTAATGTTCACCCAATACAAGGCCCAAGAGCCACTCAAGATAGAGGGTTACTGTGTGGAGTTATATTAGCATAGGAAAGGACAAGTGTTAGAAGTATAGAGCTGAGGTAGACTTTAGAAGGAACTAGAAACTCAATCTTAAACAGGAAACAACGGATAAACTTCTACTCCTGTTCAAAAGACAGGGGAGGAGTGTGAACCAGATGACAGAAAAACATTAGGAAAAAGCTGTTTGAATGTAAGTTGAGTGTACAATGCAGCAGTATAAGAAAAGTTTGTAATAATGATGCTGTCAACTTTAGAGAATTTGGAGATTGGTAAGATTCCCCATCTTTTATATTCCACCTCCATTCAAGACATGGATAACCATGGTTGACTTTTATCTTTTTTGGTAGTAAATTGGTATCTTCCATTAGAGGTGATTGTGATTGGATAAGTATGTGATACAATGACAGTGACAAATGTCAGCGTCAATCCAAAAGATACTTTATAATATATTAATCTCTGCTCTACTGATTCTCTTTCAATTATGTTTGCTTTCTAGTTTGTCATGAAGTTGCCACTGTTCCATTCTTCTTGAACAACTGAAGACATTAAAATGTCCACATATGTAGGATTATACTGTGCAGTTTTTGGATTCACCCAAGACATTTTAACATTTTCTCATCAGGATTTAAATAAAAAAAATATTATTTCATTCATTTACTTGCTCACATCAGGTATGTACCTTATTTGTAACTTCATAACAGATGTATTATTATTATTATTATTATTATTATTATTATTATTATTATTATCTTTAATTTCTGTTGTATACACATTTCCTTCCGGGTCCCAAACAGAGACCTAAGGTCAGAAATGGCTTCATGACATTTTCCACTGATCGTTTTTCTAAAAAAAGAACAAACTAACATCACACACATTTTACATAGCTAAAGCACTTCGTACTGTATGAGTACTTGTGAGTAATTATTTTTGTATTTCTTTAAGGCATAGACGACCAGGAATCTTTTCAATAAGTCTATCAGAAACTTTTCCAATCAATCCGAGGACTCCAACTACAATTGGAATTATTGATATCCTTATGGGCCATATTTTCAAGATCCCTGTATTTTGACAGTTTTTTAAGATCTTCAGATATACATTACAATCTGCAGAGACTGCCATGTCAATAAGAAAGCACATTCTGTTCTTGTGTTCTTTGATCGGCGATTAGCTTTGATTGTTCTGTCTGTGTTTATTGTATTGGATTTATTATTATTATTATTATTATTATTATTATTTGTATTTCACAAAAATTAATCATTATTATTATTATTATTATTATTATTATTTGCAATTTTACAAAAGATTTATTATTTACATTATTCAGACTATTGTCCTCATATTTATCACAACGTTTCGGCCATTGTACGCTCCGGCCTTCTTCAGGTGGTTGGAATTTCGAACTGAACCCTTTATTTCGCTCACTGGGGTTGACTGTTCTAGTTCCATGTGCCATGTTTGATGGATGTCAGTTATCATTTATCTCCTGCTAATTTCCCTCTGAAAGTTCTCCACTGCCTTAACCGGGTATTGAACTCTGTGCCATGTGTCCTCAAGGTCCTTAAGGACACATGGCACAGTGGATAAAGGCGTTAGTTAAATCCAGTAACAGGACCCAAAGAATGTGAGTTCAATACCGGTTAATACCAAATGAGATAGAAAGTCTCTTCAGTATAGCAGCATTCTTCTTAGTATTGAAACTGTTTTCACTAATGCTGCTAACTTGATAACACCCAAATCTTAATTTCTAGTAACGGTTCGCAGTGGTAGAATAATGACTGACACAACTGTCATTCTCATATCCCACAAGTTCCTTAGCTTCCTGGCAAGGTCAAAATAATTTTCTATCATTTTAGTCTCCTATAGTGAAAACAAAAAAAGTGGTGTGATTATACTGAATCAATTGCTAAATCTGCTACTAGAAAGGTTGGATCACTCTGTCATGCCAGACAATTTTTCTCATCAGAATCTATCATGCACATTTATAAATCTACCATTCATCTGTACATTTAATATTGCTGCCATATCTAGTTTGATACTCCAGCTATATATTTCAAGATTCTTAACAAAATCCAAAGAAGGGTCTGTATGGTCATTGGTCCTGAGCTGGCATCTTGACTTCAGTCAATTTCTCATTGCCATGAGGTGGCTTCCCTTTGTCTTTTCTATGAATAATTTTGATAGCAGTTTTTCTAATATGTTATCTTCCTTGGTACCTAAAGTTAAGCATATAAACAGACTGGCTAAAAGGTCTCATCATTTTACTCTGGAAATAGCTAGATGTAACCGTAAATTCTATTCTAATAGTTTCTTTTCTCATACTTTTCACCTGTGGAAATCTCTTCTAGGAAAGCTGCTTTCCTACCACCGATTATATTAAAAAATTTAAATGCCACACCAATCGCAATCATCTGTTTTCCTGAAACCTGTTCTTTTATTGTCCTTTTCTACTTCACTTGTGTTTTATTGGCATTATCACCTTGCTTAGGGTGAAATCATTAAGAATGTGCCTCTGATAAAAATAATCATCATAATTATCATTGTTTTTATTGTTGTAAATATTTAATGTGCTAATAAATATTTACAACAATAAAAGTGATAACCATGATGATTATTATAATGATTATTATGATGATTTATTAGCACGATATATAACATATTTATATAATTTCTAATTTCATATTCCCATTCAGAAACATCTAAACTGTCATCTATATGCAGCCATTTTCTCAGATCAGTGATTAAAAATGGCTTCAATCAAATGAATCCTTTGTATCTTAAAGAAAACTATCCTTCATCAAACCATATAGAATAGAGCTACAAAACCACAAGGAGCTTTACCAAATAACAAAAACTATATCACTTGAACAATTTCACTAGCAACAGCAACAATAATGAGCAGCATATATAACTAGAAGAGAAAAAGATAATATAATCAAGATGTTTACTTTCCAAACAACCTTAGAGAAAAGGTTTGGGAGGAACTTCCATCAATATTAGAAGGAGCAATAAATGTACCTGAGAATTCTAATTTCCTGAAAAATGTTTTAAAAGAAAGATTTTAAAAATGCCAACTAATAATATAAGTAAATCTTCAATAAAGGAGTACCTAAAGTTTTCTATCTGAAAACCTGAGTAATTTCACCATTATTATTCTAGAATTATAAAATTATTATTGCTTTAAATATTTATGAGCACAACAAAAATAATATATTTATATCACTTCTAATTTCATATTCTGCAAAAACTAAAAAAAAACTAAATCATTAACAGTCTGTTAATTAGAAATATTTTATTTGTTTTGATTAGTAAACAACTAACAAGAGACCATGTCAGAAAGGTAAGAATAATTGATCATCTGAGGTCTTTTGTCTTTAGTAATAACCTTTGATTGCCAGGACTTATTTTGAAATTTGCTATTTAAACAACAATGATAAAAGAAATGATTGAAAAAATAAAGGAGGTAAAAATGTTGCAAAGAATTCAATTCTCTAAATTATTGTTACTTAAATAAAAAGAAAAAAAAAAAGAAAAAACTAAATATAGAATTAGGATTAATCCTGATGAATCTCTTATCCAGCCTCCTCCCAGTTCCAAGACGAATGAATAAGGATTATAAAAGACAGATTAATGGACCCTTGAGAATGATCTGTTAAACTTTTCATGCTATTGTGAGGTCCTCTTGAAAGGATGATTATCAGTCAGTCAGTCAAATAGAGGCAGAACAATGGATAGCCAGTAATCATCCAACCAAACATTAAACAGCAAATCTGCCACACCCATATTTCATTGATAATGGAAAATTCAAAACAATTGGTTCAAACTACCAAGTCTAAGAAAAATCTTTTACAAAAAAAATGGACTCGTTTTTATTTGTTTAATTTTTTTTAAATCAGTTCTTTTAAAGAAATGATTTAAGTTCACACACGGAAATATTTCTCAAGAATGAAATGATTAATTTTGTATGCGAAAGAAAAAATGTAAAAATTTATATTTTTTCATTTGCACAATACCTGATTTTATTATACAAGTCAATATTTTCAAAATAAAATTATGAACCAAACAATGTTTATAAAATTTTCAAGAATATTTATATTTATATGATAAATATTCCATGTGAATTTCAATTTATATTTGATTTTTCTTATACATAATTACAACACCTTATTTCATGGTGTGAGATTTTACTCTGCAGCTTAAAATTTCTTCATCATTGTTTGTTTACGGCATATCAACTTCTTATGGGTCAATTAATGCTAAATTTAATTTTCTTGGGAGCATTAGTAATTTCATTTACAAAACGTACTGCTTGTAAATTTTTTTCAAAACTGTATTACTGGTAATATTTTTTTTTTTCTAACATGTATTGCTGGTAATAATATTTTTTTTTGAAAATCTATTGCTGGTAATTTTTAATTTTTACAAAGAAAGTATTACTGGTATTTTTACTGTAAAAATGTATTTTTATACTTTTGTAGAGCTTTGACCTCAGTTTGGGAGTTGACTATTTTCCCATATTTGAACCCTAAAAGGTGCTACCATCCTGGGTCAGAGTAGATCTGGGAACAACAGCAATTAAGACATGATTCCACGCTTGTCAAAACCTTGTTGCTCGATGTAGTTTATCGTCATACTCAGGACATTTCTTCATCATATTTTATATAATTATATATAATGTTATAAATACTGATATTTATTTTTTTACTTTCAGATACCATGAGATTGCCAGCAGTCATAAGAAAGATATAACCTCAAAAGAGAAGCAAGATGTTGTAAGATTATTGAGTCATAGCAAGAGAACATTGGAAACTGCCAAAAAGTATAACAGAGCTCAAAAATTTAAAACAAATTGATACTTTGGCAAAGTAAGAGCAAAAAAAAAAAACTGGCTTTAAGAATGTAATACAAAGAGATCTGAGAAAATTAAAAGTATAATTAACAAGGAAAAAACAGATTAACTACCAAGACTATATTTGAAGATGCTGGTATTGTTGATGAAAACAGGGAGAAAAAATGCAGAATATTAAGAATATGAGCTAAAAACATGAAAGTAACCAAACTGCAATCAGTAATTAATCATCATAAAGAGAGACATATAAGTTGGGCATTGAAGTACATGAAAACTTTCTCAAAAGTATGTTTTATTGATGAATGTAGATCTACAATGGATGGCCCTTGATGGCTGGGCTAGAGTTTGGGGCTTTCATGGAAATAGCCAACCAACACCACACATTGAAACTAAATATTTTCATCTAGTATTGTAGGCAGTAAAATTATAGGTGCTTTTAGAGATGTGATGTTGATGATTTACAGATAAATGCAGAGAACAATTGTAATTTCTTGAAGAAGACATTTTTGAGTAGTATAAAATGAAAGCAAGAGGACAACAGGAAAAATGAGTAACCTACTTGAAGAATCTGTGTAAATGGATAGCAGAATAAGGACCACAACGACAAAGAAAGGTCACAAAGGAGTCAATGTTAGAGTACAAAGTAAAGGAAATTTGTGGAGAGTCATGATCATACACATCCCAAAAGGACATAGATAATAAGACAGGTAACAGCAAACATGGTTTAAGCAAAAGTATAAATTTATGCAAAACAATAATTGTTCACATTCTGTAAGCTGATTATTGCTCATTTTGCCAAGAAAGGTCACAAAAATGCCAAATTGATTGAATGGCTTCCAGCATCTCCAGATTTTAATCCAATTGAAAATGTGTGGTCCATCAATTACAAAAGATATATGTGAAAATAGAAAACAATATTCAAGCAAAGAAGAATTATTAGACGTAATAAAAATCAGTAATGTCAATGTTGAAACAGTAGAAAAATTAAAATCAATGATCAAAATAAAATCAAGACTGATAAAGGAAGTTATAGAATATATATATATATATATATATATATATATATATATATATATATATATATATATATATATGGCCCATATTATTATTATTATTATTTCTATGATTATTGTATGAGAAGTAATTAAAGTTCACAATAATTATCAGGGTGGAGGAGTCATCTCAGAGTTTGGTGATTTATCACTTGTCAGGATTCAGATAAGAATGATCATATTAATTACAGAATGTCTTTTTTATTATTTTATAAATGCTTATTTATATGCTAGATTTTTCAAATTCAAAATTTTCAACTCTTACAATTGTCAATCTTAAGTTCTGTACACGAACTGGAAACCCAAATATTCATTTTTTATACATACATATATATATATATATATATATATATATATATATATATATATATATATATTTGTGTATTTAGGCAGCAATCCTTCTTTCATGCACATTTCATTGAAAATGACAGACAAGGTGCTTTTATTTAGTTTTTTATACAATTTCTCATGCGATCTAATAATTTTTTTTCTTTTCAGATGATAAATTATATAAAAACATTATTTTTAATGGATACTCATATTTGAGTAGATGTTTTGTTTTTATTATTAAACGGTATATTTATTTATTTATTTACATATATTGTCCTGAATATTCGAGAAAAATCTTTTTAGAAAAATATGCATCCTCTGGCAAGTTCAAAATGTGTTCAAAAGCATAATGCTTTGTTTGATCAGTTGGTCAAGGCATGTCACATCTAATGACGGTTTTCCCTAGGGTCACAGGTTTGCATCCTGCTAGAGGGCACATATTTTTCTAACAAGACTCCTGGAATATTCTGGCTGGTAGATGTAAATAAATAAATAAATATACATACATATATATATATATATATATATATATATATATATATATATATATATATATATATATATATATATATGTAAATTTAATTTTTTTTATGCATATATATTTTAATATAAATGGAAATATAACTAAAACCAAATTAAATATTCAAAATTACCATTTATCTACATAATTATATAAATACTTATTTTTAGATCATCTGTTTATATTATATTATTATCTTCAAATATACATCAAATTAACATTATACCATTAAGAATTATAAGAATAAAAATCTAACTCCTATTAAATTAATTTTATTATATATATTTATATATATAAGAGTACTCATGTTTCTCATGGTTCTACATAAGAGTTCTCATGTTTCAAAAACAGAAGCTAAAAACTTCAATTTAATTATAGAAATTAAATTAAATTAAAGTGCCTAGTTCTTTTTCATCCTCGAGCAAATTTTGGAATGACAAATTTTGAAATTTATGGCGCTTTATAAGCTTATACCTTCGTAATTTTAATTTCTATGGAAACAGAGAAAACCAATCATTTTAATAAAGGGCAGTAGGGTTTACATTTTCACTGACAACTATTGTATCAACATATTAGTTACTTTTGAAAAGATTTTAAGTCAAGGTAGGGTCAGGGTGCCTATTTTCAAACAAAGGATGACATCCGTTCTACATATCTGATCTATTTCAACGACAAAGAGTTTTGGCACTTTTTGTTATGCCGTTAAATTTATATTTGTATACATAAAGATTTTTTTCTAAAAGGGTTGTTTGTATATGAATACGTCATATTGACCTACAATTTGTTTCTTTGATGACTTCATAAAGTTTTTTTTTTTTTATGATTGGGTTAAGTTTTTAAACCTATTGCTTTAATTGAACTTCTTTATAGACTTTGAAATTTTAAAATTTTTTAAGCTAATTATTTAAGGCAAATATTTGTTGGTGTTGGCAAAAAAAATGTGTTTGATTTAATAAATTTTCATTTTTTACAAACTTAATAATGTGTAGTTTTTCATGTAGGCATATATATATATGTCTGATTAAATAAATTACAGACATTATGTCTGCTAGTTTTTAACAAAATCTGTTCATACTCACAAATAACCTCCCATGTATTGATGCTAAAGGATGAGAGAAATGTACTATAGCTGTTTAAATTTATTTTATTTTTATTTCCCAAATACTTTCAATCTTCTTCCAAGATCATGTTCAGGGGTGTAAGTAGTACAAAACTGTACGATGTTCATTAGTACAAGTATTTATACAAAGTTATACATTGTTATCCATTACCGTAATTTTTTTCATTATGCTTTTAAATGCAAAACGGTTGACAATGTGCTGGGCATTAATTAGAACAGGAAAAATTAGTCATTATAGAATTTTTTCCATTTTATAATGTCATAGCCATGCATGGATTAAAGCATGAAAAAACTGTTCCTTTACAGGCATTTCAGAACATTACTGCAGTATTCATAGTTGATTCTGATCAGTGCTGGCTTCAATTTTTAATATAAATTGCTTCTAGTATCTGTAGTCTGAAGTTGTTATTTTCTTGGTAATTTTTTCATGTTCTAATGAACAGTCAGCACATTTTCAATCATTTTGCATTTAAATTTCTTGAAATACTAAAGAGTAAATTTATTCAATAAAATCACCATTGGCTTTAAAGATAGTCTCCTTGTTTAAGTTGGTGAATGCTGCTATAATCTTTGCCTTCAGTTCATTTTTGGTGTTACAAATTTTATTGGTCTCTCAATCAACTGCAGCCAACACAAAATAACCAAGGGAGTTTCAGTGTGGGGAAATACATGGCCAGACATAAGGGGTGATATGATTGCAGAAATTGTCTGACAGCCATGGCTGGGTTCTCCTGCTTGTGTAGCATGGTGCAGAGTCCTGTTGCCAGATATAGAGTCATCCAACAGCCACCTTCTTGACCCAGGGAAGCTACATCCTCAAGGCACTTGATATAGGCCACTACGTTGAGTCTGAGGCCCTGTGCAAAGATGAATGGAGGCATAACATCACCATCACTAGTGATCACTCCAAACCTCTTCATGATCACCATTATACTCATCCAACTGTTTCTGAATCCTCTGTACTGTCCTCAGATTGATACCCAAATACTTTAAAATGTTCATATTGGAGCTTCCTGCATGAATACCAAGCATTACAGCATGCCATTTCAAAATTTCTTGTGGAGTGAATTGCATCATGGTGCTCTTTTTCTCACAGTCCGTGCCCAACTGACCCTACTATAATGTGCAGTGAACAAAATCAAAAACAAACAACACACATGTGTGAAATGTGTGTGTATATATATATATATATATATATATATATATATTATTTAGGTCATTGATACTATTGGTATATTCTTTTGTAGTGGTGCCAAACTTTTCCATCATAACAGAGGGAATGCCTAATAAAAACTTATGACTTTGGAGCTACACTGACATCATCTCACCTTACTGAGTAATGTTACACATCCCCTTGCTTTAAAGGGCAGAAGATTAGGTAGTCTGTGTACAGCACTCTGCCTTAAAACTTTAAGAGATGTGTACATAAGAGTTACCCCACATTTCTTCCTTCACCAGAGTAAGGGTTGGTTCCAATCACAATGGAAATGATTGCAAAACATCCTCATCCCCAAATTTATAGACATATTTCTTCCTAGCCAGTAAGATAGACAACCTCTCAATCTCATCCACCATATTCTTGCTCTTTCATGTCTTGAAGTCAGAATCACTTGTCTATACCCCTTTTGTGTGTTAACACCATTCTTAGTTTGTGAAACTTCTGATTTATTAGTGTTGCTTTGCTTACTTTTGTTTTGTGTGTATAAGTATAAAAATATGAATGGACATTAAAGTCAAGACCCAGAAACAACAGTCCATTTCATGCTTAAATGCAATCATCAGGCCTAATTTACATATTTACATACTCTCTATCCCTGATGTTGAGCACTTTAACTTATAGCATACCTTAAAACTATATTTATTTATCATTCATATATATATATATATATATATATATTGTTTCTTTGTATTATATTGGCCTTTCTTTTCTTCCTTTTGTTCTTGTTTATTGGAAACTTTACCGATTCTATTTATTGGGTATTTCTGCCAATTACATTTAACTATATCCAATTACTCTACAGTAAGCCATGACACACACACACATATAAGTATCAGTAATAATATTAACATTATTCATATTTCATGCATGATTCCATTAGAGGTCTGGTGAATACTGCTGGAAATTTGAATGATAACATGTCTCTGAAAATCTCTTGCACTTTCTCAATATCTTTGCAATGCTGCAGTCTGGATATTATGAACTCTATTTTGATTTTCTAATTCATTGAATCTTGATTTGATTGCTACTGACCAGATCCCAAGTGAGTCCATTATTACAGGCCTGACCCTAACCTTCATTATTATATGCTTTGCTGTTTGGACCAGCTTGCTCATCTTGGTTGTTATACCCACAAAGTTTCAGCTATTGTCTCCATTAGCTTTCTACAGGTGCTTGTCTTCATACTCAGTAACTTTCTTGGAATTTAATACTTTATTCCATCCACAGAGTTAAAATGTTCTCATTTTGCTTTGATTGCTTAGAAGAGATAACTCACACCAGTTAGCTCTCAACTTTCTAATTTCACTCTTTTATAAAGATAACACATTGTTAATACAGAAAGGAAACTACACAAATTCATACAGAAGGTAATGAAGGAAAATGAGAAGAAAGGACTAAACATCAATTAGAAGAAGACTGAATACATGGTTGTTAGCAAAAGGAACATCCCAACATTCAAATTACTGATTTGAAATACCAAAATCAAATAGGTGAAATTGGTACTTTGGGATAGTGAAAGATGCCTTCCAAAACATTGGCCAATAATGGACAATGTTTTGAAAGGACATGTCATATAGAAGAATCCCTTGTTTTTTCCAAAAAACCAGAATATTTGACTTTCCAACATTACCAGGCCCATGGACTGAACTCACAAATGTCAGTGAAATAGATATCTTTTAGCCAATTCCTTAACCCTCAAGACTTTAATGCAGATGACACATGCATAGTCTCATTGTATCATTTTTATGATATCTAACTGAGTATTTGGCATGAAATAAATTTGCAGATTTATGTGTTTTTAAATGTTTGTTCAAAAGTATAAATTAAAATCCAGTATTCTTTTATTTTATTTTTAAAAACTGGTTTCCATTTTATTTCATTTTTCAATTTATATTCTTTTTTTTTTTTCTCTTTTTACTTTTTTTTTTAAATTTTTTATCTGTTATTTTATTTCTTTTTTGTTTTTTGCTTCTTATTGGCTTCCCTTCCCCAATGTGTTTTTCTCAACTTTCACTTGTTATCTTGACTTGTAATCATTTAAGTCTTTTTTAAATAAAAAATGTTAAATTCTTGCTTTAGGAAAGAAAAAAAAGGTGAAAATCAAATGAAGAAGGGGGAAATAAATTATTCCTTTTTTTGTGGGTAGGGAAGAGATTTTTAGTGGGGTGGGGTAATTTTGTGCAGTTTTTATTCCAGGAAATGCTGGCAGAAAATATTTTTTCAAAAAATGTTTTTGATAAACTGTGAATAAAGACTCTATTTTTTTTATTTTCACAATATTTGTTAAAACTTATCATCCATCCTAAGTAGATGTATCCTGATGATTTTCTAGTTCTTAATCTTCTAGTTCTATTATCATTTTCAGAACATTACAATTGAATATTATTTTTATTTTACTTCTGTTCTTTTGTAAACCTACTTCAAAGCATTCTGTTTAGCCTTTTAGTAAATCTTTGAAACAAAAACAAAAGGGAAAATAATAAGATTGGACAAACTACATGTTCAGACATATCTGAGAAAAAAAGAAAATTTTAAATTTCCATGTTCTCACATATTCAGGGTTTCTTCTCAGTACATAATTTTAATGGTGCTGTGGAATAAAGACCCCCCCCAGCAACACAAATGAACTAGGCAAGATACCTTAAATAAAGAACTCAAAGTGAGTCAGTAGGAAGTCCATTAGAGTCAGTTAAAGAAAAAGAATTGATGATGTCATGGTGAGTAGCCTAAGCAAGACATAACATTATAACTGCTAAAGTGAGTTTTAACAGTAGTTATAAGGGACTGAAACTCATATGGAGTAGAAAAAATACTTTTTGCTTTGGCAAGCATAATAGCAGTGACAACAAGAAATTAGAACCACATTGGCTTAATTTTTATCTTTGGTGTGGCTAAAAAAAAGAGAGAGAAAGAAGAAAAAAACAGATATTCTTTAAATATAGAAGAATTATTATCCCAAGTAGTAAAAATACAACAGCAGCAGCAGTTCTTGGAACTCCAGTAACAACAACAAAATTTTAATTGAAATAATACAGAAGAAAACAGAAAATTATTCCCCAAGTTCTTTCACCCCTGATGTGGCTGCCAATGCCATAACTGAATTCATATACAATTCAGATAAAAGAATTACCTTTTCTGCTTATTTTAGAAGATACAAAAAATTTTCAAAGAAGTTTGCAGCAAGTGGGAAGACAAGAAAAACACAAAACTTTTGTTGAGAAAGTTAGTGCTGGTGGAACATGAAAAATACTGTAATTTCGTACTACCAAAAAAACAAGTTTTTTTGAAGAAACAGTAAATATTCTGACTAAAATTTTTAGCCAGAAAAGTTTGTTATTCAATACTTATTTGAAGTGTATGAATCTTACAAAAAAAGAAAACAATGATTTTGTCACATATGCTGGAATTGTTAACAAGGAGTGTGAAAGATTCAAATTAAACGAACTGACTTTGGATATGTTTAAAGGGTTAATTTTTATTCGAGGTTTAATTGCAAAAAAGACACAGAAATACATGCTAGAATTCTGACAACACTTGAACAAAATCAAAAGCTAATACCACAAGAAATATTAGATGAATGTCAGAGACTCCTAAATCTGGAGTACGATACAGAAGAAATTGAAGGAAAATAACGCACATACATACAAGCTAGAGAGAAATGTAGAAAAAAAAATTAATCTATGTGTCCAATGTGGAAGGTTACATCTTGGAAATGACTGTCTCTTTAAGAATTCAAAGTGCTACAATTATGGAAAAGTAGGATATAAAATGTCACAAAAGTCAGGAAAAGTTCTCACAGAAAAAATTTCGTACACAGCATTGCAACTGAAAAAATAATTACAGGAAATCAAAGAAAATTTGTGTATATGAAAATTAATAATATGGATGTAAAAATGCAACTAGACACTAGGAGGAATATCACAATAATCAATGAAAGAAAAAAGAAACAGACAACCTGTATTAAAAAGAACTTTGAAAATTGTACGTGGTATATCAAGTAAGAAATTATTTTTTATTGGTAAAATGATTTGTAATATTTTATTTCATAACAAGTGGGTAAAGCTAAGGTTTATATGTTAAAAAATGCTACAAATGTACTCGGTACTGACTGGATGGAATTTTTTGCATTGTGGGATGTACCTAGAAATATTTATTGCAAAAATATAAGTAGACAAGTGACCAGTTTAAAAAAAAGCAGTGTGAAAATTTAAAGGAGGAATTGAAAAAATGTTTTCTGGATGTTCTATCAGTCAAAGTGAAATTTAAGCTAATAAAGGGTCAACACCAGTGTTTAAACTGAAATATAGTGTACCACATGCAGCAGTGGATCAAGTCAATGAAGAATTAAACTGACTTGAAAAAATAGATGTAATTGAAAAGATTGACCATTCAAAATGGGCAGCACCAGCAGTGTATGTAAAGTAAAAAATAAATTTGTGTTTGTGCTGATTTTTTGACAGAACCCCATTACTACCCATTACCAAGTTCAGAGGAATTTTTTGCAAATTTAAATAGTAGAAATTTTTTTTCCAAAGATAGATCTTTCTGAAGCATATTTACAAAGACGAAGTTGAAGAAGAATGTTCAGTGTTAATAACTATAAATATGCTCAAGGGATTTTATAAATTCAACTGACTTTCTTTTGGGATAGAAGTGGCTCCAGCTATATCTCAACAAGTAATGAATAGTATGCTTGCAGATTGTGATTTTACAGTTGCTTATCTGGATGATCTATTAATTAAAAGTGTATCTAAGGAACTACATATCAGGCATGTGGAAAGAGTTTTTGAAAAATATGAGAATACAGGTTCAAACTCAGTGAGGAAAAGTGCAAATTGTTTTTGCCTAAACTCAAGTACCTTGGACAAATCATTGACAAAAATGGTCCTCCTCCAACAAACATTACTAGGTAACAAGCATTTCTGGGACTAGCAAACTATTATCAAATCTATATACCTAATATGCAGACTTTGAGAGTTCCACTGAACAATTTGCTTAAAAAAGGCGTAAAGTGGAAATGGACAAATAAGTGTTAGAATGTGTTTAAAGAAATCAAGAAAATACTGACGTCAAACTTATTATCACATTAAGATATAAAGCAGAAATCATATTGGCTTCAGATGCTAATGACTATGGTACAGAAGCAGTAATTCTACATAAATATGATGACAGTAACATGAAATCTATCGCAAATGCTTCATGTTCACTACTACAGGCAGAAAAAATTACAGCCAGATCAAAAAAGAAGTGTCAGCAATAATGTTTGCAGTGAAAAAATTTCACAAATTTATACACAGAAGGAGTCTTTATTTACAGACAGACAACTGTCCTCTATTATCAATTTATAGTTCAGCAAAAGGAATTCCGACACATACAGAGAATAGATTACAATACTGGGGTACCATCTTATTAAATTACAATTTCAGAATGGAATACCAACTGTCAAAAAAATTGGGACATGCTGATGGTTTATCAAGATTGATACCAAAAAATGCTGAACTGTTCCAGGACATCATTATTGCAGTATTAAAAAGTGAAATAGAAGTTAAAAATATATTATACAAAGTAGTATGCAAACTACCAGTCACTCAGGAAGAAATAAAATATATTATTTTACATCAAGCAATGTTTTATTACCACCAGTACTCACTGCACACTAATGTGTGTGTGTGTGTGTGTGTATATATATATATATATATATATATATATATATATATATATATATATATATTCTTTGCACAGAACCTCAGATTCAACATGGCCTTCATTAAGCGCCTTGAGGAGGTAATGTCAAAACAGCAGCTGCGGGAAGACCCTAAGTCAGGCACCATGCCACAGAAGCAGTAGAACCCGGTCATGGCTGTCAGACAACTTATGCAACTACATCACTTCTTACATTTTGCCACCTAAATCTCCAGGCTCCCTTGATTATTATGTGTGGATTGCAACCCCCTTGATTATTATTTCGGGTTGCAAACACCTTGATTAATATGTGTGGGGTACAGTCATAAGAGAGACCAACAAATCTTCTTGTAACACCAAAGATGAACTGAAGGCAAGGATCATGGCAGCATGCACCATCTTAAACAAGAAGACCATTCAGAAGAGTTGCAGGGGATTTTGAAGTTGTCTGGAGGGTTTGGTTGAAGCTAATGGCAATTTTATTGAATAAATTTACTCCTTAGTATTTCAATATATTTGTGTGTACTTTTGGTAAATATATCTGTTAAAATGAGATGCCAATGTTATTTTCATTTTTGCATAAGTTAGATGACAATTTATCCATTGGACCCAGTATATATATATATATATATATATATATATATATAAGTGAACATTGAAGTCAACACTCAGAGGCGACAGGCTGTTTCATGCTAGACACAATTGTCAGGGTGATGATTGTGTCTAGCATATAACAGCCTGTCACTTCTGAGTGTTGACTTCAATGTTCACTTTTATATTTATATTTACATGTGCTCTATTTCTGATATTGAGCACTTTACCCCATAAATATAGCACACTTTAAAAGTATATTTCTGCATATATATATATATATATATATATATATATATATATATTACATACATATATATATTTATATGCACATATATATATATATATATATATATATATATATATATATATATATACATACATATATATATATATATATATATATATATATATATATATATACATACATATATATATATATATATATATATATATATATATATATATATATATATATATATATATACAAACACACACACACACATTAGTGTGCAGTGAGTACTGGTGTGAATAAAACAGTGCTTGATGTATAATAACAGAAATAAAATTTCAATCTGCATCCAACAATTACCATGTGCATGTAACTCAGATTTGTACCAAACAGTGAGGAACAAAATGCATATTTATATATTTATTAGTATATATTCAGAATTAGTTTTCTAGATGTCTAATAAATACACATTGAATACTTATTTTCACCACTGTATTGAGATCTACCATTACATGCAAACAACACCAATAGTGTTCAAATTATCATGATAATTTTCAATATGATGTAAAAATATAAAAATAGACCTTTATCACACATACATATATTTGTTTAGCAGTAATTTCTGTGATCCTGCCACTCTTAACCCCTTAAGGTTAAGGAAACTACCACATGTTCTACTACTGGTCAAAGAGACAACACAATAAATATCTGCTCTCTACTATGTCTGAAATTCTCCTCTAAGACACCATACAACCCTTTATCATTTCTTTGAGTTTGTTTCAAATTGCTAATGTTTCTATTTGAAAAGTGTTTTCTTTCTTTGTGTATTTCCTAGAAATGTATTTTTCATTATCCATTTTCCCCTTTTAAGTTATATATTTGCTATTTGTTTCTAGTTTTCATAGTTTATTTCCTAAATAAAAGGATAACATCAGTATGGAGCCTTTATCATTACAACCAGCAGTCATTTACACACATACTTAGTGGATATTTCATGTTTTAAAATTCATCAATCATTTCTTTGTCACTTGTCCATTTCTTCCACTGAACCAGAGTATATGACTTCAATTCTACTAGATCCAGTGATTCAACTCATATTTGCCAGGGAAATAGTGTAGTTGAACTACAAATTTCTTATACTTTAGTTCAAAGCTTCAACCTACTAAGATGTCATTCCAAGAATTTCTGTAAAGGAATTATAGAAAACAAAACAGTATTTATATTCATGCCTATCTCACTTTGATATGGCAGTGTTTAAAAAATATATAATCACCTACCAAAATATTTGGATCAAATATGAAGGCATTTATTCATCCTAAACATGTCAGATTTATAGAAGATGCAGACAAGAATCTTTGATTTTAAATTTAGCACTATCAAATTCTCAGTTAATCTAATCAGTTTGTCTATAAAGTTCTGTAAAAAAACAAACTCCCCTCTACATGGTGTCTTCTTAATCTGCACACATTAAAATACTGATAAAAACTATATCTCAGTAAACAGTTTAGACTTCTGGAAATAAGTGATATAAAAATCAGTGAATCAGAGAACATGAGAAACTCTTCAAGACTATCTACAAAAGTAAGGTTTCCCATTTCTTAAAATATCCACAAAGATACAAACTATGGTAGCCCAAAATAGGAACTATGATTTGGAATTGGAATAAAAGCAGTGATAGCACCTACCCTGAGTCCAGCATAAAAATTCAGTAAATACTAAACATTTCAAATACCTCAGTGTATAGATCAGTTATAGCAAATTTAGAATAGGAAACATGGAAACTGAATATAGAATGGGCTGCACCAACAGCAGTTTTACCCAACACTACTAGTTGCTACAAAATGAAAACATTAAATTAAAAATTCAAATCATGTTCTTAAATATCCTTGTCAAATCAAGACTCTTATATGGGTGCCAAGCATGGTGCCAAATTTATTCAGAAATATCTAATCTGTCAGCTGTATATAACTGCTTTCTCAAATCAATGATTAAGAATGGCTTTGAGTAAATTTAACCTACAAGTCTTAGTAGAGGACCATACTTCTTTTAACCTCATGGACCAGTACTAAAGAATCATGAAAAAAGGAATGTGCCAAATTAAAGAAACCACATCACTAGAGTACTAACAACAACAACAACAAGCACATGTAACAAGAGAAAATTATGACATAATCAAGATGATGACAATCAACATTACTTCAAATAAAATGTTAGAAATGGAACATCTATCAATGCTAGAAAGAGCAACAATAGTTACTGGATTTGAGAAACCTATTCTCCTGTGAAATAGTTTTTATTAATTTCAACCAAACGTAGCAATCGCTGCTTGGTCAATGAATGCTGAATGTTTACTTATAAGGAAATGGCTAATATTACAATTAATATTACTATTGATATTTTATTATAGCAATTATTTACTACTTAACTAGAAGAAATTTCTTTTAAGAAATTGGTTCCCTCCTACTTGCTCAGCCACTATAGACCACAGGAATCACTTCCAGATATACCAACATAATAGCTTGGATCTGAAAAAACATATCTTTGCATCCACTTATAATAACTATAAGATTGTCTTCAATGTGGCTAAGATGCTGTTTGCTGACAGCGTGAGACATTACATAACCTCTCTGAGTATGGTACTCATGATTGCTGGCAGCTGTGTAAGAGTGTGTAAAACAAATATAAATACTCAATCCCACCATACAGTTTGAAATGTTGTCATCTACAGCTGATAAAACAGAATGCATGGCTCACACATTCTCTTCCAACTTCACTCTTGGCTCATCAGGTGTATTGTTGCCTGATTTTTCACCTAGGACAGAATTACTATCAAGTGATATGCATATAGCTCCTCCCATGGTCTTTGCTATCATTTCCAAACTAGATCTCCATAAGGCATATGGACTTGATAGTATTCCTGCAATTGTTTCTAAAGAAATGTGCTCCTAAACTGGCTCCTGTTCTCTCTAAACTTTACAATCTGATGTGGTGTCTCTGCGATATTTAAAAATAAATCCAAAGAAGAATATGTAAAGTTATCAGTCCTTATCTGATATCTAGACTTCAGTCACTTTCCCATCGATGTGACATGGCTTCCCTTTGTCTTTTCTATAAATATTTTCAAAACAATTGTTGCAATGAGCTTTCCTCCTTGATACCTTGTGGGCATAGGGGGCTCTGGATGGAGGTAGTACCTTTGATGTCTGGCACATTGCATCTTCAGGTGAATGGGCAACACTGGTCCTGAACCATCTCCTAAATCTCTCACATGATGGCTCCAAATTGCCATGCCCCAGTAAACTGTTTCAGCTGGTGGACTAAACTCATGTGAAAGAGTGGTGTTAACACAGCACCGCTGGGTGAAGGACCACCTCGATGCAGGTCACAGCCTATGGCAGAAGGGTTCCTCAAATGAACTACAACAACCACATGCTCACAACCAATTCGAGCCTCCTAATTGGAGGACATCAGCTGTGGTCTAACCTAGAGAGAGATCGGCTCCACCATGTTAAAACACCCAAGATACACCATGATGAGCACACCAAGAAACCATTCATGAAGACCCAGGCTCTGGCACACAACCATGACAGGCAGAGAAGAATGGTAGACAGCTCAGCATATTGGTACCCCAAACACTCCTTCTAGGGTTAAGGGCAAAAGAAGAAAACCTTGACTGTATGGATTTAAGAACTAAATTAGCAACTAGGTCTCATCTTTTTACTGTTGAATTGGCTAGATATAACCACAAGTTCTATTGTAATAGTTTCTTTTCTCACACTTCTCTCCTGTGGAACTCTCTTGTGATTTCTTACTTAACTATCATATATAATCTTCAAAAATGTAAATGCAACATTAATTGCCATATTCTGTTTTCCAGAATCCTGTTCTTTTTTTTTCCTTTCCCTTCACTAACATTTTCTCATTCCATTTCATTCTTAGTATCTCCTTGCATCTTAGTGGCATTATTAACTCAGGTAAAATGATTTAAAAAAAGGAAACTTGCACACTTTCTCAGTGTAGTCAACAATATGTCATTATTAAATTATCCTTACAATTTAGAAAATCAATTCTGATTAATACGAGGAACCACAATTGGACTATTTCATGATAATTGCACTACTTCAATGATAATTCTTCCTCTCAGAATTTCAGAGAACAAAATTAGTGTATTTTATGTTTTTCAAAGATGTCAAAACTCTTTTAGTCACACTCTGCCAGTAAGATATTATCATTAATACTAACACTACCGTTAACATTATTTCATTTCATATTCTAAGTACATCAATATCCTTTTCATCACAAATATCTTAATATTACTGTCATCATCACCCAACTATCACTGCTACAATCATTTTCTTTGTCATCTCTGCCAACATTATCACCACCCTTATAATCAATACCAGAATCAGTTCAAGTCATCACCCTCATCAAAATTCCTCAAGTTATTTCGCTTCCTCTCTGAATCAGGTTCAAATCATTGATGAACTGACCTGACCCTGTTGTAGAATTAATCAGTGGATCATCTTTTTGTAATGTCATGAAGGCAATTATTCATTATGAATATCGTTCCAAAAGAATTCTCCAAGAGCAGAGGATATTAGATGGTTGCTTTAGTCAGAGGTTCTATCTTAAAAGTTTATTGAAAAGGACAGCATTCATAGGTAGTTTCCAGACTAACATCACAAATTCTTCTTATTGGCCAATAAAAAATAAAGAACCCACTGATGAAAGTGGGACAAATCTAATAATATTATTTAAGTAAGTAACACAAAAACTCTGTATTATCAAATAAAGAGTTTACAGCTATGGGTTAAATAGTAGGACTTGTATCAGTAAATTATTATTATCTCCAAAAAAAATTCTTACAATCCAAAAATATTTTCTGGCTTTAAATAGCCTTGGAAAAGGTTATAATCTAACTCTTCTCCCCACATCTATGGGTTAATTAGAAGGACTTGTATCCATAAAACATTACTATCTCCCCACCCAAAATTCTTACAATCTAGAAATGTTTTCTGGCTTTAAATAACCTGCAAAAGATTGATGAAGTGTAAAAAACAAATCAATCAATGAACCAGAAACTTGATATACAATATTATTATTTTTTTTTATTTCCTTTGATTTCTGTTATATACGCATTCCTTCCAGGTCCCAACCAGAAACCTAAGGTCAAAAATGGCTTCAAGACATTTTCCACTCATTATTCATTTATTTTATTTATTTATTTATTTATTTTTGGTTAAAAAAAACCTAAGATCACAGTCATTTTACATAGGTAAAACTCTTCATAATGTGTGAGCCATACTTGTTAGTACAATTTCATTGTTTTTCTTTAAGGCATCAGCTACCATTAATCCCTTCAATGAGTCTATCAGAACATTTTCCAATCAATCCAAGAGCTCCAACTACAACTGGAATTATTGATGTTCTCATGTACCTCATTTTTGAGATTTCTACTTCTTGTAATTTGAGTTTTTTGTAGATCTTCAAAGAGATTGCTGTATCAATAAAAAAGCACATACTCCTCTCCTTCTTCTTCTTCATTTTATTATTATTATCATTATTATTATTATTATTATTATTATTATTATTATTATTATTATTCAGCTGGGCCTTTTCTTTTACTTATAATGGTAGATAAAAATATAGAGATTCTGAAAATCTTGAGGCCTCAAAGCCACTGAAGCTGCTTGAGTATTCAGAAGGTGAAGAAAAATTAAATATCTGCCTATAGTACTCAAAATTACTTCAAACACTTTGAGGATGGTGACTTGTCCTTTGAAATAAATCCCTAAAGTGGACAACTATCAGCTGTCAGTTATGAAGTTTTAAAATGCAACAAAGAAAAGAATTCGACCATCAGTACACAAGAGCTTTCAAAAGAGTTAGGAACATCAAAAAGTGCCATATGAAAAGTATTACATTAACTTCAAAAAAACATACAGGAGCCCTCAAGAGGTTCCCCGTTGATTAAATAGCAAAGATACTTTTTATACATCCTAGTATTATCTAGGGAAATTGAGCTTCTTGACCTTGGGAGCTGTCATGACACTATATCCTCACCCTAACTTCTGGTAACTCTGTTAAGAAAACTTCATATGAATATGTTAGTATTTTTTACATGTAAAATTTCCATACAACTACACTGTGTTTTAAAGGTTATGTATACACAAGAAGCAGCAAGTAATGTCTGAGGATGCTTCCAATATGAGAGAAGGAATTTAACAAAGTCAGACATAGCCTAAAAGATTTAAAGCCTTCAGACAGACCAAAAGAATCCAAGATCTTTAAAATTTAGAAAACAAAAATAAAATGTGTTCTTTGACAATACTCTTCCCTAATTTGCAAGTAATTGCCTTTACTTGTCATTGCTCTCAGTAATTAAACAAGAAAAGAAGTTTGCAACTTTTAACGATGCTATTCATGAATATGTAAATTGCTTGACATGCATATTTACATTTCTCAGAACATTTTTCCCATATTTGAAAATTTTGATTTCATTGGACAAAGCCTTGAGATGGTTGTTTTGGGGTTTTTCAGTGGTTTTTTAGTTATTGTTTTTGTATATATTTTATTTTTTAAAAGATTTGTTTTGTACATTTTTTTTTTTTTTTCAGAAATCTTATGATATCCAGTAATGAGATGCTAGCTTGATGAAATGTTCTCTGTTTTCTTTCTTGTACATATTTTAATTTAAATGCAGATAAAGTAAAAAGAGAATCTAAGCAGGAAAGATATAATTAATGCCAAGTGTTCTTTTGCAGGTGCAGAATTAACATGTAATCTTTTTTTTAAAGTAAATGCTTGTCTTGAATTTATATCGACTATATCCAAGATAAATTATGGCTACCTGAATTTGATAAAGTACATATGATACGCATAATTATGAATGTGGATTTACATTATAGATATATGAATGCATACTTCTCTCACCCCTGTATTTGTGCACAAACAAACACATTTTTATAAAGCTATATGTAGCTAAACCCCCCACCTGCTCTCTGTCAGAGGACTTCTCCTAAAACTCACTAGGTGGCATTGTATAAAACAATATAAAAGGAAAAGACACAAACACTCCTTCTCTTCTCACTCTCTTCAACCACAGAATGCTGTAAAGATGACATGCCTCTTTTTCCCCTCTGAGGGACTTCTTATTCCCCAGATGAACCCTGGGTCACATTATATACAATAGAATGCTATCAGTGTACAATCTCATGTTCTAAAATCTTCAGCTTACTCATATCATGTTGAATCACAAGTTCTCATATGATCATTGAAGTTAAGCAACATTGAGCCTGGTCAGTACCTAAATGGATGACTGCTTGGGAATACCAGGTGCTACAAGGTTGGATGTGCAGGTGGTGTAATGGATAACAGCTATTAGAAATTGAAGAACTGAGTTCCAATTCTAGTCAGGTTTATTATATTCACTTATATGCAAATACCATTGGAAAAAGTATGGATCCACCTCTTCTCTCCCCACCTATGTATTAAATAGTAGGACTTGTATCTGTACTTGGTCTTTTGAACAGGAGTAGAGGTTTATCTTTCGTTTCTTGTTTTGGATTGCATTTCTGGTTCCTACTAAAATCTACTTGAAATCTATACTTCTAACATCTCTAACTGAGCTCTGAAATTTTATTTATTAATTATTTTTTCTTCTCTCCCAATAGGAGTAGATAGGCTCACCTATCACCCAATTCATACACCTCCCAGATCTTTTGAATAAAATTAAATGTTTATCCTTTGTTTCCAGTTCAGGATTGGGTTTCCAGTTCCTTCTAAAGTCTAATTCATATATTTCTAATGCCTTCACCTAAACTCTGAAATCTATACTATTATTGGGTGTCTATTTCCTTCTGTTTCAATTCTCATAGACCTTTGCATCTTAGTGGTGTTATTGCCTTGCTTGGAGTGAATTGATTTAAAAAAAGTAGACGTGAAGCAATCAATGCCCAATCAGCAATTGCTGAAAGATCATCCAGTTCACACTCGTACCTGGTCTTTCAAACAGGAGTAGAGGTTTATCCCTTGTTTCCTGTTTAGGGCTGGGCTTCCAGTTCTTTCTAAAGTCTACTTCCACATTATAATTTTAACATCTCCAACTGAACTCTGAAATGTTAATCATTAATTAAATCTTGACCTCTTCAAGTCTAGAGTTGACTGTTATCTTTCCTACGTAGTCTCATGAACTTTACTTCTTGCCCTTTCTCATCTACCTTGAGTGGCTCTTGGAATTTGTAATGGGTGAACATTAGTAAAAATAAAAAGAAGAAAGTAAATCTTCATAAAATTCTTACAATCTAAAAAATTTTTCTTGCTTTAAATAATCTTCAAGTTGTCACAATAATATCGCTACAAAACATGCAAATATATCAGATTTTATTTTGCAAGTCAATGTTTTCACAATAAAATTGCTACAAAACAAAACAATATTGGTTAAATTACCAAGATTCATTGCTACAAGAAATATAATAAATCAATTTTAGCCTACAATATGTATTTTGGCGGTGTGAGATTTTGGGATGCAACTTGAAGGTTGTTCATCATGTTTTAAATAAATGTACATAATCATGTAGTTATTAATGTTTATTTTTTCAATTTCAGACATATAAAGATTAAAATGGACCATAAGAAATATATAACCTCAAAAAAGAACAAGATATTGTAGAGAGATGAGAACACAACATTGGAAATTTTTTAAAATGCTGAACAGAATTCAGAGAACAATCAAAAGAAAACTTAAAATCATTGGCAAAGAATAAGAAAAAATTAATAATATTACAAAAAGAAGTTTGAGAAAATGAAAATAGATAATAAACAAAAATAAAAAGGATTAACCAATAAAAATATATTTGAGAAATTGGAATCACAAATGTTTATTTTTTATTTATTTGTTTTTAATCATTTCATACCAAGGAAGGTGATAATGCCACTAAGATGCAAGAGGTTACTGAGAGTGAAAGAGAATGAGAAAATGTTAGCGAGCAGAAAGAAAAATAAAAGAACAGTATTCAGTAAGACAGAAGATGAGAATTGATGATTTTCTTAGAGTGAAGTTCACCCTGTACAAGGCACGTCGGCCACTCAAGGTATAGGGTTACAGAATAAGAAACACATTTTATGCAAATAGGTAGGGAAAATAACAGTTAACCCTAGACTTGAACAGGTTATGGTTGTAGTGATCAGGGAAACATCCTCTTGGTAGTCATTTCCACAAAGCAGTGGCTCATGGGAAGAAGCTGCTCAAGTGGGACTTAAATCTCACCATAGGATAATGGTGGGAATGAGAGTGGTTTGTTACTATGTGAATGGCATGGCAGGTCCTAGTAGTGAAGGTTCAAAGTGATGGAACCAAGGAATGCAGTTCATCCAAGCACTTTCCATGATTTTTGAAGATCAGGTTACAGGGAATTAAGAAATGAGAAGAGAGTTCTACAGCCAAGAAATGCAAGAAAAGAAAGTATTAGAATAGAACTTATGATTACATCTAGCTTTCTCAACAGTAAAACAATGAAGACTAATTACTAATCTAATAATACGCTTAAATTCATGAGATCAAGGTACAAATGGAGGAAAGCTCATTATAATAACTACCATGAAAATATTTCTAGAAAAGACAAAGGGAGGGCCTTGTTACAGCAGTGGAAAAGTTATGAGAACCTTATCAGTCTTGACCTGGCACCTCAACTTCAGTCAAGTCAAGATGCCAGGTCAGGACTGATATCATTACAGACCATTCTTTAGATTATGTCAAGAATCTCAACATATATAACAGGATCACCAGACCAGATGTGGCAGTAATATTCAATGCACAGATGAATGGTAGATCCATATATATGCATGGTGGATTCTGATGAGAATAATTGTCTGGCATTACACAATAAGTCAACTTTCCTTGCATTGGATTCGATATAATCATTCCACTGCATACCATTGAAAAATCATGAGACTGAGAAGATACAGCAAGTTGTTCTCCTGGAAATTAGCATAAAACATGCTAATGGAAAAAATGAACGAATGTTCTTTAAGATGATTTGGAGGCATTAAAATTTACAAGCCATTTCTTGCCGCAATTAATATCAGATCGAAAGTTATTTTCAAGATCAGCTTTCAATTTTACATTATCAAACCTATCGGACTTAGTATAAAGATGCAAGTAAATAGTTGTGTCATCAACATACTTTACAACAGATGACATCAGCAAGGTCATTGATGAAGATTAGAAACTAAGTAGATCTAAGGATAGGGCCATAGCAAACACCAACAATAATGTGAAAAGATCTCGAAAAGTGACCATTCAACATGATATTTATTACACAATTTTTTAAGAATGATTGGATCAAATCAAAAATTATGTTGGAGACTCTACAGCCTTTCAACATGTGAAGAATACCAGCATGCCAAACCTTATTAAATGCTTTTGAGATATCTAATGCCACAGCCCAAACTCTGTCATTGTCATCTAAAACTGGATAGAATCTTTCAGGAATAACTGTTAATACACCAGTGGTTGAGCTAGAAAAAAAGAAGTTATAATGTTTGTTTGAAAGCAGACCAAGTGAAGTGAGATGCTTAATAAATTCACAGTTGATTATCTTCTCTACTACTTTACCAAAAAAGAGGTAGAAGACTAATAGATTGATAGTTAACCCAAATTCTTAAAAACAGGAAGAGGTTTTCTAACAAACTGGAAAAAGAAGCAGCAAGGCATTTGCCGTAGAGCTTAGGATCCAGTTTAGGAGCACATTTCTTTAGGCCTATACAGGGATACCATCAAGTCCAGATGATTTGTGGGGATCTGGTTTGCAGATGATAACAGAACCTATGGACAGAGTTATATACAATAGAGACTCCATTAGAGATGGAAAATCAGGCAAAGATTCTCCTGATGACTTGAGAGTGGAATTGGAGGACAATTTATAAGAAAAGCATTCTACTGTAGAAGCAGTAAATAACAGTACTTCAAACTGACTGAAGAGAGGAGGGTTTGTGGATATACCCTTGTTTAACACACTCTTACAGAGCCACCAGTAATGATGAGAACCAAACTTATGAAAGACTCTACAGTGTCTCACTCTATCAGAAGACAGCAACTTAGCCTCATTGGGGCAAAGTTGCTGTCTTCTTCACTTACACATATTACAAGCAACCACAAAGAGATGTCTGTCATGGTCAAAGCTGTTATAATGGTATAGCCAGAAAAAATTATTCTTTTGTCTATAGCAGCTGAACAGGCAGGAATAAAAGAGAAGATTTCAGTTTCATTTGGTATTTCTAAGATGGCATGAAAGCATCAATCTTGGCTTTTTCCTCAAGAAGAAAGCTTGGTGCCACAATTTTTAATAAAGAAATTAAAGATTTCACTCCAAAGGGAGACAAAATAAATTGTGAAATAAATAATGTCTTGTAAATAAGTGCTTCACACCTTATAGATGAGTGAAGAGAAAAATCTACAGACACTACTGTCGGACTTGCCTCCTCCTTAGTTCCCTAATTCTTTACCAGGGGTCTCTCTCTTTGTACTATAAATACTGGGTGACTTCTTGCTTCAATCTCTTCTTTCCTTCAGGCCTTGTACCAAATCCCGCTTCATGTGGAGGTGAGGTAAATCTCTCTTTCTTCTTCATTTCAGCAAGAAGATGTAAGCTCTTAGATCAGCATTTCCCATTTCTGGGAAAATGCTATGAATATTACAAACATTCACCATAATATGAACACTTATGAACTTCTCCAAAATAACATTCACCAAAATACAAATGTTCACAAACACACAAATGTTCACACACACAAACACAATGTTAACTGTCTATGTGATTTGTAATTTGTTGTTAATACATATATTTGTTTATATATATATATATATATCGGTCTTGTTTGTTTGTCTTCTTTATCTTCAGTTGGACTTAATCCAAGTCCAACATTCTATTGTAGATGGACCTTCATCTAGCAGGAAATATAAACACACGTGTTTTCTTCTCATCTTCACCCCCAGGTCCTCTACACTACAACAAGATCTGAATTGCCAAGAGTACAGAGTTGAAAAGTACAACAAGAATCCAAAGAGGAGGTCAGGAACAAATCAAGTAAACTGTATGTTGGTCAGAATTACCAGGAAAACAAATAGGAAAAGCTACAATTTGATTGAGAGATTAAGCAACTGAAAAACTGAAAGTCTGGATACCAGCAAGGTCAGTGGTATTAGCACGATGAAGCTACTTGATATGATACGTATTAAAATCACCAAACACAAATATATTTACAGATGAATGCAGAGAAAGACATTTCTATACTGTCAGATATTTTATATTTTTTATCTTTTCAAGAAGAAGGCGAATGATAATGGAAAAAAATTCAAATTATTAAGGACACTGGATAAGATGAAAGCTACTAAATTATCACCTTCTTAGTAAACATCACAAAGAGAAACTCTTAAGTTGGTCAATCAAGTATCAGGTCATCCCATAAGCTCTGTCCGAATTTTAACTTTTTGTTAAAATGAATAAAATTTAAAGAGTATTTTATAATGTCTAATGGAGCTGAACATTATTTTTATTTTTAGATGCATTTAAACTGATCAAATTTTATTTCAGTGAATCGAGAAGAGGTGATGTTTCATCAGGACAATGCGCAACCACACACAGCAAGAATCACATCACAAAAGATCAAAGAACTTGGTTGGGTGACAAATTCCTCATCCACATTATCCTCCTGATCTTGCTCCTTCAGACTACCATTTGTTTTTCGTAGCTTACAGAATCATTTGGAAGAAACAGCTTTTGTAACACAGGAAGAGGTTAAAACTAAGATTTGTGAGTTCTTCAAATCAAAGCCAAAAGAATTTTACAGTAATGGAATTAGTAAGCTTGTTAATAGATGGAAGGAAGTCATAGATAATCAGGGAAAATACATTGTTGATTGAATCTGTAATTAAATGTAACATTTGGTCACTTGTTTTCTTTATTCAAAATTCGAACAGAACTTATGGGATGACCTGATACATTTCTTAACAGTAAATTATTTCTCAACAGTAATTATATTGGATGGAACTGATGGCTGATATTTTGGGATACTATTTTAGGCAGTAATATTACAGGTTCTTTAAAAGTTGATGTAAGGTCTCATGGCAAATGCATAGAATTAATATATGTCCTTGGACACACTAAAGAGTATACTTATATAAGAAAATATTCCTTACTATTATTTAAAGCTTACTTGGGAAGAATAATCCAGAACCTGTACTGACAGTGAACAGCCTGCATAAAAATTGAATTCAGTAAATATACAAAAATAGAAAGGGGTGTAAGGGAAGGATATATCTTCGCACCAGACTTATTCAACCTATAGAGTGAGGCAATTCTGAGAGAACTAAGAGTCATAATTGGCAACCACAATCTAAAAGATATGCAGATGATGCAGTGTTGATAGCAGACATAGAAAGGAAACCCCAAGAGTTCCTACAGAAGGTAATGAAGGAAATTGAAAGGAAAGGACTAAACATCAATTGCAAGAAGAAAGCATTTATGGTTGTCAACAAAAAAGAAACAGTCCCAACATGCAAATTACAAATTGGAAATCCCAAATCAAATAAGTACAACAATTTAAATATCTGGGATTTGTTTTAACAGAGGATGGGAAGTGCAACACTGAAATCTAAAGGTAATTGGGATAGTGAAAGTGTCTTCCAAAAGCTAAGCAAAGTATTACAAAATAGGAAATTTTCATTAGACACAAAGAAAAGAATACTGAACTGTTATGTAATATCAGTCCTCCTGATATCAGTGAATGCTGGACAATCTCCTCGTAAATGAAGAGACTTGAAGAAACAAAAATGTTGTTCTACAGAAGGAAGTTGAGAATACAATGGACTGAACATGTGAGCAACAACAAAATTTTAGAAAAAATGGAAACAAAAACGATACTTATACTCAACATCAGACAGAGTAAAGGGATGGCAGAACAGGGTTTAGGAGAGAATAGCAGTAGAGCCCGGCATTTCCCGGGGATGTAACAGTAAGAGATAGATCAAGTATAGACCATCATAAAGATTAAAAAATAAAATTGACAAAGATTATTGTTTAAGGTTGACAGACACGCATGTCTTAATTAGTTTTTTTTTGGTTTTTTTTACGAATTGGTCAATCCCAAAATCAAACAAAACATTGTTTTCAATCATTATGAGTCTACCGATTGAATAGAATTTTATTATAAACAATTGCCTTGTAAATGAAATTTTTAAATCATTCGGAATGTAAAAATAAAGAAAAAAGTGTGCAAGACAATAAGGAACATTACCTGCCAAAAAAAAAGTGAAGTTTTGTTGAAATCGGTTGAAAAATGTAGGAAATTCGATCCCATATATAAATGAACATACACACACACAAACAACCTAGGTTTTATAATGTGTATAACTCGATATGATTTGTCCCCCTTTCATTCTGCCGACAGAATCTTGTTTTATCGTGTTTTCAAATTGATTTTGTGCAAAAACAATTGTGTTTTTCCAATTTTTGGCACTGTCAGAACCACCACAAAGTAATTTTACATAGTCCTGTGAAGTTTTGTTGAAATTGGTTGAAAAATGTAGGAAATCCGATCCAATATATAAATGTAGACACACACACACACAATCTGTGTTTTATAATAAGTAAGATAACAAAAAGTCAAAATTTACTAAGAACTACAAAAGACAGGAAATTGTGGGGAGCTATGATTTCCAATATCCTAAAGGGATACAGAACATAGAAGAAGAAGAAGAAGAAGAAGAAGAAGAAGAAGAAGAAGAAGAAGAAGAAGAATTGCACACTGTAATATTTACTGGGACATTGTTCATTGAGTTAGGTGATAATATCCAATGCATTTTATTTCTCTTTCTGTCTGTGTTAATAATATGCTCATCGCATATCAATTACTTTTTTAATTATTGTGTCCTTGGTTAAATAATAAAGATCTGCCAGTAGCAGCACTCATTAGTTTTTATATTCATTCTGCTAATCTGGAGCAAGTAAATTTTGTTAGAAAAAAAAGATTGCTGAAGTATGTTTCTATATAACAATGAATCCTGAACAGTTTCCTCACAAATGAAGAAGAGACTTGAACCAACAAAAATAAGGAAGTTTTAAAGAAAATGGAAACAAAAAGGATGCTTAGAATCAGAAAGAGAGAGTTGAAATTTTGAGGACAAATAATATGGAAAGAGGGCTTGGAGAATTTGAAACTCACAGACATACTGAAAGCAAGACAGGTAGATGGAAAGATCAAGTTACCTGCCTAACCAGCTTGTAGATATGAATGGTAGAAGGTGTAGTAAAGAGGCAAACATTACTTAGAGCTACAAAGGATAGGAAATTGTGGAAAGTCATGATCACCAATGTACTGAAGGGCATGGTCCATAAAAGAAGAAGAATCAGAAGCAAAGTAAAAGTTAAGATATAATACATGGTGTTTGAAGTTCTTAGATAAAGCATCCAAATATACTATTATTAGGTTTTCTCTTAATTGATTTTACTGTCATACATTAATATATTTTTGCCTTCCTTGGATATCTTTCACATTTAGTAATGTTTGAGTATCATCCTTATATATGTGCAAAGATTTCTAACACATTTTGACAACCTTTTAATCATATAAATTCATAGAATCATATTCACCCATATTCATATTGTTAACCTTATGCTAACTTTCAGCTGAATTGGAAAATACAATCATGTAAGAATGATCATAGTTTTGATCCAATAAAATTTTCAATGAGTCTTTAATATTTTGAACATGTTGGTCTTAAAGAGGCAAGTGTAGAGAATACACGGCTTATGGAAAAATTCTCTGTCTCATCTCCTTGTTCATTATCTGCATCATTTTTGCAACACATGGATGCAGTCATTGTCAGGATGGTATCTGTCAGTGGTAAGTGCAGAATAACCATTCATGAGAAGTGAATTACCATTCCAAATTGTTCCTGCCAAACAATTTCTGGCCATCATCTTTGCAAGTTTGTTATTTATCATTCAAAGCACCACAAAGTAAAAGTTATAGGGAGGTGCTAAATCAGATATTAAATTTTTAATTTCTCGATTTTATTTATTTGTCTGATCTTCTAAAGCAAATATCTTTTAGATCTATTATGATGATGAGTCTTGGGTTTTCTCAAATTGAGGACTGCGAGCTGGAGGTCCTTCCTATGTCTGTGGGAAGATATATTCTCAAAGTGAAATCGTGCTATGTGCTTGTAAGTTGCTGGGGAAGGCAGATTTAGCTTCAGCCTGGGCCACTTGGCCCAGGCTAAAAAAGTAATTGCTCAGTTTGGCTGCTGTAAACAAACTGAATGACTGGCCACTCTCATCACCATATGAAATGACATCACTAAACAGCTGTCACATGACCCATGTGACTTATCTTCACCAAAAGAGAGATAATCGACTTTTGTATCCTTGCACTATTATTCTACTGTAAAAGTTTGATTTTAAGTGAAACATTTTTTGGCTTTTATTTATTTTCTGGAACAAGACCTAGGTAGGTTTTCCACATATATATATTTTAGTTTTAGAATATGATATTTAAAAAAATTAAAAAAACAGAAAGTAAGTTTTTGTAATTTATTTTGAAAATTAAGGAGAATAATAATTTTATCCAAATGATACAACTCAGGTCAATAGCATAGTCATAGATTAGGGCCAAGAAGTCAAATTCAATCTTCTCTTTAGTTTTTAGCTTCAGTAAAACTTGGAGGGTGCTGAAGCCATAATTGTAAATAAAATTGACAGAAAATTTAAAACACACTGCTGCCATTTACCTTTTGATTCTAATGCAAAATTTCTCTACATAAAGGCAGTAAATAAAACAGAAGAAAAAATATTGAAAATTCAATTCACAATATGAATATGTTCATAAAAAGTACATTTTAATCTCAATAATGACTTCAATAATTTCAATAAGCATACTATTTGTATCATGGAACCCAGTATTAACTGCTACATAATTAGGTCTTTCGCAGCTAAACCACTTCCCTCACCAGGTGGCTAAACCCACAGCAGGATTAAAAACAAGACCTGTCAAAGAATAAATGAACCTTATTGTAGAGGAAATGGTCATCTAGCAATGAGGTAAATTAGGTTCATCTGCAGCCAGTCTGATGACGACACAGAATTGTTTGGTAGATGGTTTCCTAGATTGAAGCCAATTTCCAGGACAGAGGGGTCCCCTGATGGGATCAATGGTCACATGTCTGTGATCAAGGTGAGTCTTCAAGTTGGAGGACATAGGCTGTGGTTTGACCTGGACAGGGCTGGACACTGCTAAGTCTTCTTAATCCAGATATGTTTTTTTAAATATATAGAGAGAACTGGTCATTGTACTCAGCCATAGAGCAACACAATGAGGTGGTTTGTTGATGATGACAATGATGATGATGATTAATTTCAAAATTTATTGAATGATAATGACATATTATTTAACATATTAAGTAACATCTAAAAATATATTTTATATATTAAGGTGTTTGGAAAGCAATTTACATTTTACCAGAAAGGATATACTAGGTGTAACAGCAAAATTGTCCAAATCATGTAACAGCAAAATTGTCCAATTGTTTGATTAAGCATTGAACCATTATATCTTAAAAATGATTAAAGATATCTTACTGTAATTCTCCAAGCTTTTTATAACACTATTCGACTCTACTTTGAACAATAAGAATGTATTTAGCTCTAAGTTGAAATAATGATGCCTCTTGTTGTTGAAAACTCCTGATCCAGTTTTCCTCTCTACTGTTCCTTCATTTTAAACTTATTCATTATTCTCTTGATGGTTCTTGAATGGACATTGAAGATGAAAGCCAGAGTATAACAGTTGGTACCATTATTGAAGGCCTGAATGATCTTTTTGTCTCACCATTATCCAGTTTGGAAGATATAATGGAGCTAACACAAAATGATTTTAACCTGTTCTCATTCTAGCTGAATAACTCAAAAGGTTTTTCAATGATTCTTACAAAAAATGGTGTCAAGATGGCTAAATGTCTTATCTGAAAACTTGGAAAAAAGAAACTCAATTAATTTATTGTTTTTTGTTTTTTTCAATATTAAACATTTTATGTGATGGACAATTATCCCATGCTGTTACATGATTTGGACAATTTTGCTGTTACACCCAGTAAAGTATATGTAAATTAAACTTATTTAAATATTATATAACAAAAATGTAATTAACTTCATTTTCAATGGCTGCTGCTTTATTAGGAAGGCAAATATTCAATCCCCATTTAAAGAAATCTGGGTTTTTCCCTGAAAGAAGTTTGAAAGACTGTTTTCAATTTCTTCATCTCTGAACTTCCTGCCACATAGGAAATGTTCTAGTGGTAAAAACAAATGAAAATCTGCAGATACTGAATTGGTGAGTATGAAAAACCTATCATCTTAACAATCTTATTTTTTCTCAGGTCTGTTTTACAGAGTGTTCCCTTACATTGAATGGAGGATAATATATTTTCTGTTCACCAAAGCAAAACAATTTAAAGGTAATGTGTTGTTTACCAAGTTAAGTTGCAGATAATAAACATCTGCATTGATGGTCTTTCCATGTCCTAATTATTCATAATGGATAACACCTTTCATATACCACCAGACACAAAACAAGGTCTTCTATAGATGGAGTCTTCATGGTGTTTACACTAGTTTTTTATTTTATGATAACTTCTTCTATGTGCCATATCCATTCAGGACATTGACTCTCCACAATTTCTGGTGCTTTGTAACTCTTAATAAATTTTGTTTTTTGCTATCTCTGCTAAAATTTGTTCTGTCATACATTTACACACTCATTAGGTAGATTATGTGCTGTTTTTCTCTTGCTTTCAACAGTCATTTTATTTTTATTTTACCATGCAAAACCTATTTTTCATCACCTGCAACAAGTCGGTGTGAAAATGAAATGCTAACAATCTTGGTTAAAAGAAAGCTACAAATGGTGGAATGTTGGGTTTGGTTCTCAAGTAAAATCCAAATACTCCCTTTACAATTTTTCCCAATTAAACTCTGAAATTTACTATAAATAACACACTGTCATATAGAAGAGAGGATAAACTAATTTTGTATGTTGTTTCCTGTCATTCAAGCTTTGTTCTGCCTTGGTTGCTTGACTCATAATTCATAGCAGTCAAACATATTATTACTTTCCAAACGCCCTAATATTATTTCCACCAAGATTTATAAATCACTTTTTTACTGCTATGGATTACAATCTTCAAAATAATATATTTGTACCATATATGTATGTATATATTCCCATTGTTATTTGATACAGCATCTCGACCCAGAGGAAGCATAAGACTGGGGTTGTTTTCAGCTCTTTTAAAAACAATCAACCTCCAACTATAGCTTTGACATGGTGTTTTTTTTTATTTATATGGTGAAAATATTAACAATTTTTCTCAGTGCTTACAATGAAGGTTTCATTACAAGAGATTGCCGATAAATTCTCATCCCACCCAAGAAGACCTAAAAATGTTAATGTTTGGTTATTTGTTTAGAAGTGCATTGACCTGCAGCACCTCCTCGTATATGCATAAAAGAAAACACATCATTTGAGGGATTTTAAAAACGAAAACAACTAAAATGGATATCACATGTAACTAGAAAAAAATAATGATATAATCATGATATTATTATGTTACTATGTGAGAAAACGACATTATTTTTGCACCAACCTAATAGCATTTCACACTGCTTCAAACAAAAGGTTAGGAAGGAAGCCCCCATCAATACTGGAAAAAGTGATAACAGTAGACTTGAGAAACATATTTTCCTAAAAGATTTCTTAATAAAAAGATTTTATAAATTTCAGCTGCATTTAGCAATGGTTTCTTGGTCAGGGAATGCTATATATTTGCTCATTACCTTATATGCAGTTTGCGATGGATAAATTAAATCTAAATTACACAAAAATGAAAATAATAGTGACATGTCATATTAACAAATATATTTACCAAAATTACACAAACATATCTTGAAATATTAAAGAGTAAATTTATTCAATAAAATCATCACTGGCTTCAACCACAGCCTCCAGACAACTTCAGAACCTCCTGCAATTCTTCTGGATGGTCTCTTTGTTTAAGTTAGAGAATACTTCCATAATCCTTGCCTTCAGTTCTTCTTTGCTGTTAAAAGGAGTAATGTTGGCATCTCACTCAACTGTGTCCCACACATAATAATCAAGAGGATTGCAGTCTGGGGAGTTAGGTAGCCAGGGTTGAGGTGTCACAGAAATTGTCTGAGAGCCATGACTGGGTTCTACTTGTGTGGTATGGTGCAGAGTTCTGTTGTCAGATATAGGGTCTTCCAGCAGCCACCCTCTTGACCTAAGGTATTAGGTTGGTGCAAAAATAATGTCGTTTTTTCACATAGTAACATATGTGAGAAAACGACATTATTTTTGCACCAACCTAATAGTACTACTTCCTCAAGGCACTTGATGTAGGCCTCCATATTGAGTCTGTGGCCCTCACCAACAAATTTGTGAATTATTTTCTTATCAGAATGATCAGTGTGAGTTTTCTGAGCTGTTGTACCTTCGTAATCATCCAACTTTTTCTGAATCCTCTGCACTGTCCTCAGATTGACACCCAAACACTTTGAAATGTTCATATTGGCGGTTCCAGCACAAATGCCAAGCAGTACAACATGCCATTTCCAAATTTCTGGTAGAGTGAATTGTGTCATGGTGCTCTTTTTCTCACGGACATTGCCCAGTTAACCCTAGTATACTGTGCAGTTGACAAAAAAAACAACATGCATTTGTGAAATTAAAAATATAAAATGGTTACAATTTACCCATCACACCCTATACATATACATGTGTGTGTATGTATACAAATATACACCCATACATATAAATGTTTGTATGTATTTATAAATTGCTGTATATGTGTGTACATTTATAGGGTTATAGAATTCAAATTTACTTAAATAGTCTTATTGTTGTTTTATTAACACAAAGCCTATTTTATTGTGACAAACAACCATTTGGACAACAAACAGTCACCTCTTTGATGCATAACTATTCATCACCTCCATACTTTTTCTAGAACTACCTTTTTCTGAAATTATAGCATGCAAGGTTTTTGGGGTTATGTCTCTACCTGCTTTGGACATCTAGAGATTGAAATTTTTACCTATTCTTATTTGCAAAATAATTCAAATTCAGTCAGATTAGTTGGAGACCATCTGTGAAAACCAATTTTAAAGTATTGACACAGATTCTCAATTTAGCTGTCTGCTTTGATATAAATCATTCCATTGTAGCTCTGGCTGTATGCTTAGGGTCAATGTTCTGCTGGAATGTGAACCTCTGCCCCAGACTCAAGTCTTTTTCAAATTGTAATACATTTTCTTTGAGGGCTGCCCTTTATTTGGCTCCATCTACCCATTCATCATCTCACCACTTCTGACCAGCTTACTTGTCCCTGTTGAAGAAAAGTATCCCCCATCGCATGGTGCTATCACCAACATGTTTCACTTTGGGAGATGATGTGCTCAGGGAGGGGTGCATGCAGTGTAAGGTTTCCATCATACATATCCTTTTGCCTTAAAGTAAGAATGTTCAATTTTGATCTCATCTGATCAGATCATCTTCTTCTATATGCTTGCTGTGTCTCCAACGTGGCTTGTGAGAAACTGCAAACAGGAATTCCTATAGCTTTCGTTCAACAATGACTTTCTTCTAGACATTCTTCCATAAAGGACAGATTTGTAGAGTACATGACTAATAGTTGTCCTGTGAATCTTTGAAGCTCCTCCAGAATTACTGTGGCCCTCCCAATTGATCCTCTGGTGAATGCTTTTCATGCCCAGCCTGTCAATTTAGGTGGACAGCCTTGTTTTGGTTGGTGTGCAGTTGTGCCATAATCTTTCCATTTTTGTATGATGGATTTAATGTTGCTTTGGGAGATGTTCAAAATATGGTATATTTTTATAACATAAACTTGCTATATCCTTGTCTGGTGAACTTCTTGATCTTGCTGTTTATTTGATAATGTTCTCTAACAAACCTCTTAGGCCTTCATAGAACAGGCCCATTTAACTGGAGAGTGCAGAATCAAGGATTGTGACTGTTTTTCCATTCTTTCCTTTAGTTATAATTAATTATGTGACTTCTGAATGCAATTGGTTCCACTAAATTTGACTGATAGGTTTCACAGTAAAGTGGGTGAATATATATGCATGCAACACTTTTCAGATTTTTATTTGTAAATAATTTTGAAAAGCATGTAATATTTTCTTCCTAATTCAAAATGATGCACAACTTTTGGGTCATTAAATAAACAAATAGACTATATGCCATTCCCAGTAAAATAGACACCAAAACTATTTTGCTGGTAAATATAAATAGTGTTTTAGAACTAAGAATATATTATATTTTAAATTGTCAGCACACTGGTTGTATGAGCTGTGTAGGCAGGACTTGAACAACATGGATTCTGTGGTCTGTGACTGCTGTCTTCAGTGAGTGCTCCTGAAGTGTATTGGTAAGAGAATCATGTCCAAGAGCAAGTTTGGGATTTGCAGAGACTGTTAAGCCTGAAGTGCTTAAAATATTCAGAGACTTCTATATTTCTTTTAAAAATTGATGATGAATAAATGATTTTAACTTGGGTTTAACAATTGATGGAGAAAAAGATTTTAAATTGTCTTAACAGTTAATGATGAAAATAACTAAACTTCTGTTAAATCTGTGTTTTTATTTTTAACATTATCTGCATTCATAATAATAAAAATGTTTACTGGCAAAACAGCTTGAGGGTCTATTTTACTGAGACCAGTAAAATAAGCTTAAAAGCATGTTTATCTATTTTACCAGGACAGGCAAAATAGCATCTTTCTTAAATAAAACCCCAATAAAATATATTCAAATTGATGTTTGCAATGTGACAAAATGTGGAAAAGTTCAGGACGGTGAATACTTATGCAAGATACTGTGTATCACAGTTTACATTTATATAGGAGTGAGATGCATTTTCCAATTAAACATTTCTTTTCTTGGAATATACAGCTACATATGCAACTATCATCATTTTCCTAATAACTCTGAAGACTTACTAACAGAGACAGTAAAGGATGATCTTCTGCTACTATTTTGTTCTCTTTTGAATGAGTTATCATGGATATTATTCGCAGTGTCTCATTACCTGAAAACTATCTAACAACTTACCTTTTCACAGTAATCATTTTAAACTAAAACTAAATATATTAGGTTGGTGCAAAAATAATGTCGTTTTTTTACGTTAAAAATTCATTAAAAAAACGACATTATTTTTGCACCAACCTAATAATACTTTTTAATGCCATGTACCTACATGATATAGGCAATGATAGTCTCCACTGATTTGATAGAATTATCTTTTTTATTATCTGTTTATTATCCTGCTTTATTGGGAAAAATAATGAAGTGGTTTCCTATCGTGTTCTCCATGGTTTTAAATTTAGAGTTGCTTTTCATATAGAAAAGCAAGTTCAGTCTATCTGGCTATTTAATCTATAGCTGGGGGTAGGAGAGATGAATCCATACCTTTTGAAAGATCATTAATGCAAAACTGAACAAAACATAATAGGCTGCTAATCCTGATTTATGTGCCAATAACACTATCCACACATCCTGCACATACTTAGAAAGTTTAAAAAAAATATTATCTTGGGAAAGTTAGAATATTAGAAAAAGTTATTAGAAATGGAAATTTGGCAAGCTGAAAATATTTTCAATAGGATTATATTAATGGATGCCTCATCCCCAAGGAAATGGTGAATATCAAATGCAGACAATCAAATCGATAACAACAATGCTAAAATCAAAAATAATTGTTATTTTTTTTTTCCATTTTTAATAGAGAAACAATTTGTCCACATAGTTATTTTATTTTTTAATTCCTTTAGCAAATTTCTTGTTTATGACTTACATTGTTTATTTCATATTTTTTTTTATTAACATTGTAGGTAGGGGAGTTTTAATTCTGAGTAAATAATAATAGACCCCCTAACATTTATATATACAAAAATACGCGACATAAAAAAAAAAAGTATTATTTATTATCTGGTTATTATGTGGTTTTGAAGACACAAGATATAGTGATACTGAGTAAAATTGTAAGCTTGCAGTCAGTGTAGATCAAATGTAGATCAGAATCCGACAGAAAAATAAAGTATTTCTCATATGTTTTTTATAGATATTTTTACATATTACAGAAAAAACCAAGTGAAATCAAGTTTGAAGACACAGTACACATTCTGATGAAAATCTTTAGTGGCAAGAGCTCTCTGTTTAAAGCTGATTGGAGGTGCATGAATCTAATGAAAAAAAGAGGACAAAGATTTTGTCATGTATGCTGGTATCATCAACAAAGAACTTGAAAAGTTTAGAATAAAGGAAATGACTTTAGATATGTTCAAAGGGTCAATTCTCATTCAAGATTTAACAACTAAAAAAAAGATGATCAAATATGAGTGAAAATTTTATCGAAAATTGATCACAACAACAATAATACACATACAAATAGTGGCTTATTGCCAGACAATTCTGAGTCTAAACTACAATATTGAAGAAATTCAGAAAAAAGAATGTGCATTGGTACAAGCAGAGGACAAATATACAAAAAGGAGAACACATCCTTGTTTCAGATGTGGTAAATTCCATCTTAAAAAAGACTGTCCATTTACAAATGCAGAGGTTTACAAGTGTGGTAAAGAAGGACATATACATTTATACTGCAAAACCAAACCAAGAAAATATTCTCACAGGAAGAAATTCATACACATCATTGCAATGGAAAAAAATGGTCACTGAAAACAAAAAGAAATTTGTGAATGTGAAAATAAATAATGTGAATGGGAAAATGCTACTATACTCTGGTATGATATTTCAATAATCATTGAAACCACATGGAAGGTAATTGGTAAGCCTTTCTTAAAAAGTACTTCCAAAGTTGCAATTTCATTATCTGGTGAGAATTTTTTTTTTTTTTTTTTTTGAGAAATGACTGTCTCATTCCATAATAAGCAGGTAAAACTAAAGTTTATGCATAAAAAAATGTTATGAATTTATTCAGTACTGACAGGATGGAACTATTTGAACTTTGGGATTTTCTGATAAATGTTTACTGTCAAAAAGTAAGGAAACAAGCGACCAATTTAAAAAGTCAGAGTGAAAATTTTAAGGAAGAATTAAAAAAATGTTTTCTAGATGTTCTGTCAAATGAACTGGGTCGGTGTTCAAAATCCAAGGTGGATTTTCAAGAAAGAAAAGGTTTAATGCCAATATTTAAACTGAAATAGAGTGTTAAATTAACAGTATTGGAACAAGTCAGTGAATAGTTGGAGAGACTTGAATGAATTGGGGTAATAGAAAAAATTAACCATTCAAAATGAGCTGCACCAGTGGTGTATGGAAAGAAAAAAATAATAAAATTTGTGTTTGCATGGATTTCTTGACAGGATTAAACGGTTGTTTAGAAACACGTAACTACCCATTACCAAGTTCAGATGAAATTTTTTTCAAGTGAAATGGTGGAAGAATATTTTCAAAGCTGGATCTCTCTGAAGTATATTTACAAATTCAGATTGAAAATCAATGTGCAGAATTAATGAACATAAATATACACAAAGAATCATAGAAGTTTAACTGCTTTCCTTTTGGTATAAAGGTGGCACCAGCTATTTTTCAACAAGCTATGGATACCATGCTTGCGGATTGTGATCTTGCAGTGGTTTATCTGGACGACATTCTAATCGAAAGTGTATCTAAAGAACAACATGTTGGGAAAACAATTTTAGAAAAACTAAAAGAATTCAAAACCTGCGGAGGGTTGTTTCAGGACTTTGTGGCACATAGTGCATCAGGTCCCTGTATTTGACCCTTCAAAAAGTGGTTCTGCACAAAGCCTTCACCACTATAATCAAATCATATGTGCTAGTGTATGAGCTGTTGGTTACTACGAACTGAGCAGCTTGATCCTCATTCAAATGAAGAAATATAGTGTTATGGTGTGCTATATTTATGGGATAAAGTGCTCAATATCAGAGATAGAGCATGTGTAAATATAAAAGTGAACATAGAAGTCAACCAAGTAATACAGTTCTTCTGAGCACTTTCCATGGAAGTAGCAACAGAGTAGTGAGAGGTGTGCAACATTCTACCTGCAACATCTTTCTCTTGCAGGTAGGATGTTGCACACCTCTCACTACTCTGTTGCTACTTCCATGGAAAGTGCTCGGATGAACTGCATTACTTGGTTCTGCCAGTACTAACCTTCACAGCTAGAATCTGCCATGCCACATACATTGTTACAAATCACACACTTTCCTTCTATATTCCATTGGTGAGAAGTTCCATTTGAAGAGCTTCTTCCCATGAACCAATGCTCTGTGCAACTGACTCCCAAGAGGATGTTTCCTCAATCAATCTAATCTTAACCTGTTCAAATCTAGGGTTAACCATTATCTTCCCCTCTTGTCTGCATAAACTGCCCCTTGCTGTAAACCTCTACATCGATTGCCCCCTACCGGATCTTGTACAGGGTGAATCTCACAGTAAAAAAAAAAAAAAAAAAAAAGATTAGTAAATATTACAGTGATTAATTTCCAGCATTATGTTTTTTTTTGACAAAATCTTTTAGTTATTCATATAAATTTAGAGCATCATTATTCCATCATCAAAAGAATTTTTCTTGGCATTTTATGACCTTATGCTACCTTTCAGCCAAATTTTATATTCAGTTATATAGAGTTGATGCAAAAGTTTCCAGCACTTTTTGAAAACATTTTTTATCATATAAATTTATAGCATTATTATTCCATCATTATTACTAAATAATTAAAGAATTTGTCTGGGTTTCAATGCATTCAGTCATTCATTATTTTCTTGGTTTTTTATAACCTTATACCTCCTTTCAAGTGAATTGTGTATACCATTATAAAAGAAAGATTACAGTTTTGATTTGATAAATTCTCCAATAAATTTTTATATCTTGAATTTTTTTAGGTTTGCTTGAAGCAAAACAAATTATTGATCCCCCAAAGGTGATAGATCTAGAGATTGAACAGCACATGGAAGAACTTCATAATGATTTCTTTCTTTCTTTCTTTCTTTCTTTCTTTCTTTCTTTGTCTTTGGCTTTGTTTTTTAATTCATTTTTCTCATGAAAAGAACAATTTTAATTTAGTCCCAGAGACTTTTTCTTTTTTTAGTATCATGAATATATTTGAAGCACTAAGCAAAGAAATAATTTTGTATGGAGCAAAACAACTAAGTGACCCTCTTAAGGTAGTGCATCTGGAGAATATAAAGCACATAGATGAACTTTTAGCAATGTTTAACCTAGCAGTATTTTTTATATTTGTTTGTCAAATTATAACCAATATCATACAAATATTACTAAGAATTTGTTTTTTCATGTAACTATGATATCATAGGTAGACTTTTATAAAACAAATACAGGGTGGTATGGGTAAATTGTCGCCATTTTATAATTTTTAATTTCATACATGTATGTCATTTGTTTTTGATTTTGTCAACTGCACAGCGTAGCAGAGTCAGTTGAGCACTGTCTGTGAGAAAAAGAGCACCATGAAGCAATTCACTCTGTCAGAAATTTGGAAATGGCATGTTGTACTGCTTGGCATTCGCACCAGAAGTCCAATACAAACATTTCAGAATGTTTGGATGCCAATCTGGGGACAGTGCAAAGGATTCAGGAAGAGTTGGATGAAACTAATGGTGATTACAAAGATACCACAACTCAGAAAACTCACTCTAATCATTCTGAACTCACAAATTTGTTGGTGAGGGCCTCAGACTCAACATGGAGGCCTACATCAAGTACCTTGAGGAGATAGTGTTGCCCTGGGTCAAGAGAGTGGCTTCTGAAAGACCCTATGTCTGGCAACAGGTCTCTGAACCATGCCACACAAGCAAGAAAGCCCAGTCATGGCTGATTATTATATGTGGGGTTCAGTTGAGTGAGAGACCAACAAAACTCCTTGTAACACCAAAGATGAACTGAAGGCAAGGATTATGACAGCATTCAACAACTTAAACCAGGAGACTGCAGGAGATTCTGAAGTCATCTGGAGGCCATGATTGAAGCCAATGACAATTTTATTGAATAAATTTACTCATTAATATTTCAAGATATTTTTGTGTAATTTTGGTAAATATGCCCGTTAAAATGAGATTGCAGTGTTATTTTCATTTTTGTGTAATTTAGATAACAATTTATCCATCACACTCTGTATATTCAAACTTTCATATATAATCACACAGAACCTGGGCATAAATTGATAGAAATAGACATAGATAGATAGATAGATAGATAGATAGATAGATAGATAGATAGATAGATAGATAGAAACTGCTGTCTTTTAGTGAAATTGTTTTGCCTTACATCAGTGTGGTTGATGCTAACCTCCAGGTGAGTGATTCTTTGCACTTTTTCAGGCTAGCATTTTCTGCTGACATGAAGTCAAAAGATTATATTTCATCAATTGTTAGGTCTACTGCTAGAAAAGTTTGTTAACTGTCATGCTAGACTATTTTTCTTGCCAAAATTTATCTTAAATGCTTATTAGTCTACTATTTGCCTTTGCATTGAATATTGCTGCCACATATGGTCAGGTGCTTCTATATACTCAGAGATTTTTGATAAAAATACATTAAAGAATCTATCATGTTATTGGTCCTGATCTGACATCTTAGCTTCAATAATTTTCCCAGCACTGTAACATAGCTTCCCTGTGTTTTTTCTATAAATATTTTCATTGTAATTATTCTAATGAACTTTCCTCTGAGGTATTGTGGTGGCTGTAGTAAGAATAGTAAGTAAAAATGTGTTGCTTTGTGTAAGAAATACTGTGGTATGTTTGGGTCAGTAATTGTGGCTAGCTAAGTGTAATTATAAGACAGATGAAAACCAGCCTTCCTGATACTTCGTTTTTGGATTTGTGCCACATTTTTGCATTTTTGCATTTTTGCAAAATAAATATTATTTTTCTCTATGGCACCTATACTCTAGAAATTTAAGCATGCTACTAGATTGGCAGCTAGATCTCACCATTTTACAGTTGAAATGGCTAGATGTAATCATAATTTCTATTCTAACAGTTTCTTCTCTCACACTTCTCATTTATGGTACTCTCTTCTGAACTTCTTTCTTTCCAGTCAACTTTGATCTTCAAAAATCTAAATGCAATGTCAGTCATTACATTCTGTCTTCTCCATTTCTTGTTCTTTTATTGTTCACTCTCTTTAACAATGTTTTCTTTTTTGCATATTCTCTCACAATCAGTAACCTCCTTTGTGCCTTAGGGGTTTTATTACCTTACTTGGTGTGAAATGATTAAAAAATAAATGAACACACTGTGATAGAGAACCAACAATGAAAATACTAAAACATAAAAAATATTAAATTATTTTTTTACATACAAAATGAATGAGTTATAATCATCTACTATGCATAATTTAGTCTTGTACAGGACTATGGTAACAGAACCAAATGAAGATCTAACTCATCACAGTAATGGATTGTTCCATAAATGCATTTGCTAACCATCACACTATTAAAGGAATCAGTTTGGAGACCTCAGCATGCTTTTTTTTTAATATATAGGAATTTTTTTTTCTTTTTCTCCAGCAAGAATATTTTAAGCAAATAGTGACATTAGAAATAACCAAAATATTTATACAAATATTCATGATTTTGTTTGTTTTTTATTATTTTATTTGTTACTAAAAGCCTCAGGAACTAAAATTTTGATTCTGCTATAGGGCTTTCCAGAAATCAACCCCATGCTGACAGCAACATTTTAATAAAAAATTTAACTTGTCTCACAAAAAGAATTTATTTGCTCATCATTTCTACACCCAAGATTATATATGTTCCTATTTTTACATTAATCTTTTCAATAAAAAAATTGTATATGTTATATTTCATAGATTAAATTCTGATATGAGAGGAGCCAGAAATTCAAATTGGATAATTTTGGTTAAAAAAAAGAAGCTAAAATGTTATCATCTGCCTAACTCAACATAATGAGTGATGCTCATAGAATTCCAAAGAATTAAACTCTTCCATATGGACA
>OZ010586.1:86474344-86956844 GCA_963932145.1 Acanthosepion lycidas
GTTCAAGCTAATCATACCAAATTATGCACTCTAAGTTATGCCAAACTAAGGTCTGCTCAGCCTAGTTGTAGTATAAATGATAAGTGGGTCATCCATCATCATGTGATGCACACAATCAATGTCTTCCTTGGTGGTAACAGTTACAGGATGTCCAGATTTTGGGTCATCTTCAAGACTCGCTCTTCCCTTCGTAAATTCAGATAATAAGAATAGAAATAAATGCATACAAGATTTCACAGCTCTAACAACACTCCTTCATAGTCAGCCTACTTTTGTATATATACATACATGTGTGTGTGTGTGTGTGCGTGAGAGAGACTGTTTTGTAAAACACAAGCTATGATGATTTGATAGAGTTTTTAGAGTTTTGTTTTTCTCTTTTAATATTGATAATGGATGTCAGTATTCCAGTCATTGGCCCTAATTCAAACAACTTCATCAAGTAATTACAAGATATTCCAGTCCAGTTGGCTAGAAGTGTGAGGAATTAGTGTCTCATTTTTGTTGTTGTTGTTGCTGATGTTGTTTTTAAACTCTTTATATCACCATCATAACTACTTCCTTTTTCTCCTATTTTTTTGTTTTGTTCTTTTTCAATTATCCCTGATTCATATCTTATTTATCTGATTTTCCCTCATTTAAGTGAGGGTTGGGAAGATGAACTATAAACCAGTGTCCCTGCCAAGATAAAAACCTATGATTAAACATTTAGAAATGTAAAAAAAAATTTTAAATGGTCTATAAAAGAAACAATAAAAAAATCAATAATGTTAGTAATAATGTCAATGTAATCATAATGATAATAAACTGAAAAATGTAACCAAATAATAATATAGTAAAGATTTAAGTAATTATTTTTTAATGAATAATATTAAATTAGTATTGGTAGTGGGGGTGGCTTTTTTTTTTAACTTGAAACCAATTACTTAGATTCAACCATGAAAATAAATGTTATTAGCACTGAAGAAACAAAAATCACAAAATACTTTAACACCCAAACTGACCAGTTCAACCAAGAAAGTTGAGCAGACTTGATAATAATCCTAAATAAGGAAAAAAGGAACTGCTACATTGCTGTGTTGACAGATCACAGATTGGATGAGAAAGAGAAGTATAGAATTAGAGAAATACCAGGAAATTTACCTGAGGCTGAGAAAGATACAAAAGATTAATATTGTGAGCATACTAGTAGGTGCCCTTGGAACTATAACAAAACAACTGGAATCAAAATTTGGTGAGTTGAAAATGTAAGGCCAGTTTGATATTTTACAGACCATAATATTGCTGGGGTTTGTGAAGATATGGAAAAAGGTGCTGTGGGTCAAACTTGCTGTCATACAGTCTTTGGCAATGACAACTAGATACCTGGTATGAAAATACAAGTGCATGAATAATAATAATAATAATTATTAAAATAATAGTTCCTACATAATGCAGGGTTAAAAGCTGAAACCAAAGGCTTTATTCTTGCTGCACAGTTCCAATGACTGCTAACTAGAAATTACCAAGCACATTTACTGAAAAATTGTGTTAACTCGAAATTCAGATTCTGTGATAAATATCCAGAAACACTTGACCATCTTGTATCAGATTGCACAGTGTTAGCACCCACTGAATATAAAACTAGGCATCACAGAGTTGGCCAATATCTGCATTGGAAAATCTGCAAGTTTTACAGGAAGGAAACTTCAAGAAACTGGTATGAACACCACCCAGATCTGGTTACAGATATAGAACCTGTAACAATTTTATGAGATTTTACAATACATACAGATAGAACAATCAAAACTAATTAACCAGACATTGTGATCAGAGACCACAAAAACAAAATGTGCCTTCTTATTGACATGGCAGTCCCTGTAGACAGTAATGTATTTTTGAAGATCTTCAAAAAACTATCAAAATACAAGGACCATGAAATGGAAGGCTCAAAAATGCCGCACATGAGGACATCAATAATTCCAGTTGTAGTTAGAGCCCTTGGTTTGAATGAAAAAGATTTTGATAGACTCATTGAATGGATCACTAGCAGCCCAAGCCTTAAAGAAATAAAACTTGTACACACAAGTACATCTCACACCTTACAAAGGGCTTTACCTATGTAAAATGGGTGTGAGCCTAGGTTTTCTTTTTTTCTTTTTCTTTTTTTTCAAAAGATGCTCAGTAGAAAATGTCATGATGCCATTTCTGACCTTAGGTCTCTGGTTGGGACACAGAAGGAAATGTGTATGCAACAGAAATGAAAGGAAACATATTAATAATACAACACTTAGAGAAGGGTTGTACTGGTAATCAACACAGCAAAACAAGTGATACCCAGCCAGTGTCAATGGAATGCAACTGAAACATGTTTTACATGATAGGTTCATGCTCATCTTGAAATTTTTCATTAATTGATTAATTAGTAAGAGCAATTAAATTGTTTAGTAAAAATCCTATAGAATTCTCCTCTCACTTTATTTATTCCCCACCCTGCCAAGTTGGGACATTAGTAGTAGTAATCATTTACATGTGTTTTAAGGGTTGAAGATCAGTGGATTCTGGATATTTTTTCAGAATGTGTACCTTGAATATCTTAAAGTACCATAGATTTGCTTATCAGTTGTCTGACATTAACCAGTTGGGCATGTCCTTCAGGACCTAATATATTGTACATCTCTGTTCATGAGTGATAGTAATGGAGAAGCATTATAGCCAGGCATCAAAAGGGTTCACTATTTACATTATTCAGACTATTGTCCTCATCTTGTTGCTATATTTATCACAATGTTTCAGCCATTGTATGCTCCGACCTTCTTCAGGTCATTGGAATGTTGAACTGAACCCTTTATTTTGTTCGCTGGAGTAGACTGATCTAGTTCCACATGCCATGTTGAATGGATGTCAGTTATCAGTTATCTCTTGTTAATTCTCCTTTCCAAGTTCTCCACTGCATTAACCAGGTATTGAACTCACAACTCTTTGGGTCCTGTCACTGGATCTAACTGCCTTTATCCACAGTGCCATGTGTCTTTAACTGACATCCATTAGACATAGCATGTGGAACTAGGACAGTCTATCCCAGCGAGCGAAATAAAGGGTTCCGTTTGACATCCAATCACCTGAAGAAGGCTGGAGCATACAACAGCCAAAGATGAGGACACTAGTTCAAATAATGTAAATTGTATACATAATACCTCATCTCAGAAATATAGACAGATATCAAAAGGGTTCTTTTATTTTTTTTAAGTTTGAAGGATGAGACAGCCAAGGCAAATTGGGAATTATTTTGAGATACTTGAGAACACTCTCAATTAGAAACAATCTAGCAAACTGGTTTATTTGACTTGGAGGTATTTCTAACTGGTCTCCCTCTGCAAGGCTATACATTGAATTTATCAACGGATGTTACCATAGCATATATATTTGGCTGTGATGCATGTGCCTGGTATACCCTTATTTTGGAGCAATGGTTAACCAGATAATCTCTGAGACTATTATTACCATAGTTCAATCCTCACTGAATGCTCTAAGTTTGTAATTTTATATTTTATAGAGCTAAGCTTCATAAATACAGAAAAGTACTTTGCAATGGAACAGCCATTAGTAAACCAGTCACTTAGATTATTATTATTATTATTATTATTATTATTATTATTATTATTATTATTATTATCAAAATTCTTAACCTGACCCACTTCCCAAAATCTCACCAATGAACAAACATCAGATTTTTTTTAATCCTGTCTTGTTTGGTTTAAAAATTTTTATTCCATGCAAAATTACTCTTTGATCAGTGGTTCAACCAAATTCAAGATACAAAAAAAACATATTCATGTTATTTATATCATTCAGACAGTTATCCTCATTTTTGTTGGCATATTCACAACGTTTTGGCTATTGTACACTCAGACCTTCAGGTTATATATGTTAGAATTTCAAACAATCTACTCCCATGGACTAAATAAAAGGTTTTGTTCAAAATTCCAGCATGTATCACCTGAAGAAGGTTGGAGCGTACAACAGCCAAAATGTTGTGAATATGGCAATAAAGATTAGGAAAATACTCTGAACGATGTAAATAGTCTAAATAGTTACAATACCTCATCTCAGAAATATAGACAGATCCTGAAAAAGGTTGGAGCATAAAACATCTGAAATGTTATGAATCTGGCAATAAAAATGAGGACAACAGTCCAAACAATGTAAATAGTGTAAATACTTACAATACCTCATCTCAGAAGTATAGACAGACAAAAAACATCCCCAATTTATCTGGGATTAAACTAATATAATGTTTTTATCATCAAAATGAATTAAAAAACAAAACCAAAGGAAGGAAGGAAGGAAGGAAGGAAGGAAGGAAGGAAGGAAGGAAGGAAAAAAGTGTAATCCTTGAAATCTAAGCACCACCAATAACAATAACAAATAAATTTGCCTGAATAATTGTCAATATCTATTTGTGATTGAAAAGCCAACACCAATATTTTTTTTTAAATTCCAAAGAATTTCTAATAATGATTACAAGATGGTTTTGAATAAAAATGAGACTTTCTTTCACATTATTTTCTCATGTTACATTGATTCTTTTATTACTGTTGAGTTTGTTTACATGCAACTCTTCTTTCCTTCCTTTCTTTTACACTAACAAAAAAAGATAAAATAATTAAATATAGACAATAGATTCAAACATACTCTTTCTTTATGTACAGTTAGGTTTAATCATTATTATCTTTCTTTCAAAAACAATAAAATGTATATGAATGGATATGAGGTTCAAAGTCTGTTACAACCATTAGTGTGGGTTGACTTGTTGGCTTAGCTTAACAAAAATTTTCTTTTTTTCATTTAATATCCCATTATTCCCTGTTATCAAACAGAAATATTTATCTCAATTTTGTCTTTTTTTAATCTTGTTATTGTCTAAACTGTATTCACATTAGCACAGCACTGTTCCAAACTTTATGGTAGTGTCTGTTTTCTCTCTTCTCTTTTTTTATACATATTTTTTTCTTTTTCTACTTAAATTTATATTTTATATTTCTTTTTTTTTCTTTTTTATTTCTCTTTTTCTTAGTTTTTTTTACTTTTTCTTTTTTTCTCTATCCTGTCTACAGTGATTCCCCACCACCCACATCCATTATAACAGTCAATCCTGACAAGTATCTTTTGTCTCATCAGAAAACTCCTGCATTAACTCATTTTCTTTAAGACACGAGAAAAAAAAAACATAGTTCTTTCCTTGAAAATGAATTGTTTTATGAAACAATGCAGCTCATTTAGAACCTGGAGAAAACTAAGATCTTAAAGCAAATAAAACAAAAGAGATTAAAAAAAATGAAGGACAAAAAGTAGTAAGCAGAAAAGGAGAGTTTTATTCTAATTGACATATTATACAACAGTTCCAGGCAGTTCAGGTCATTTATTCCTGCAGGTCATATTGGATTCTTCAATGCCTGACCAATGTTCATCATTATACAATGAATTTATTATATTTATCAAAAATAATAAGCAAATGTTTCCTGGATTGATTTTTTATTGTTAATTTCAGGATCACTGAATTATATTTTATTGAAAAATGATGCCATTCAAAAGCTAAACAAAAATTATTAAGAAACAGAAAAAAAACATTAAGACAAAACAAAAATGTTGGACTACTTTTGTAATATCAATCCTTCTATATGACAAGAAATGCTGGACAATTTCACATAGACAAAGATGAGAATTGATGTGACAGATGTGGTTCTACAGAAGGATGCTGAGGATACCATGGATGGAATATGGGAAAATGGAAACAAAAAGGACACTTGTGTTTAGGACCAGAAAAAAAAAAGTTGAAATTTCTAGGGTGCATGATAAAGAAAGAGAGCTTGAAGAATTTGACACTCACAAAACATATTGATGGTAAGAGGGACATATGAAAGCAGAAATCAACCAACCTAAAGAGCTTGTATAAGTAGATTTCAGAACAGGAAGGATAGTAAAAGAACAACATTGCTTCAAGCTATGAAGGATAGGAAATTGTGGAAAGTTATGATTGCTCATGTCCTGAATAGAATTGAAGGACTTACCCAAAACTCAAAAGTTAGAGTTTACTACATTAATTATTGTTTTATATAAAACTGAAAGTACAAGGCTGCTACCTTATCAACTATTATTAGATCAGAAAAGAGAATCAGCAAATGCAGGAAAGACATGAATTCACTTCTTCCTGAGCTGTTTTTCAACCCTAAATATCTAGAAAAAATTATTTAGCCTGTTACAATGATTGACAGAGAAAAGAGTATGTCAGTAAGCAAACCTTTTTTCCATATCTAACATAAAGATGTAAGGTAGAGTAATGGTTATCTGCCTGGAAAATGGAACCAGCTATGTAAGATCAAATTTCAAATGAGGCTGCTCATTCTGTTTTATCATTCTTTCATGAATAAGTACAAAAAAATCATTGCTATCAACTTTTAGTCCATTCATAGTATGTGTTTCTCTATTACTCATTTGACTGGTTAGTTGGTTGATTTTGTTTAGCGGCATATCAACCTCTATGAGTTATGTAAGGCCAAAATCTAAATATCTTGTAAGTAATTTTATGCTTTCAACTACAGATATTTTGTACATAATTTTATACTTTCAGGGTAAAGGTATGCTTTTTTAAACATATATTTTGTATATTATAAAATGTATTGTTGGTAATTTTACTATAAAAATAATTTTTTTTATATATTTTTTAGTGTTGCATTAATTGTGCTTTTGCTATAAAAATGTATTGATGGTCATTTTATCACTAAAATGTATTGTTGATTTTTATTTGGGTGTTCACAATTTTCCCATAGCTGGGACCCTAACAGGTGCTACCACCCCAAGTCATGGTGAACCTGGGAACAACAGCAATTAGGAAATGGTTTCACACTCTACAAAACCTACAATCTCCCAGTTAGAGGCTTTGCTGCCAGATGTAGTTTATTGTCATACCCAGGACAAACTCAGTTGATCTTATCTACAAGTACTGGCTAACTAAAGAAATGAAAAGATGAAAGAAAATTACTACTATGGCTCCTACGGACGTTCTATCATGGAATTAAGATCTTCCTGGCTACCAAGACAATGGCAATGTTAATATTAGCCATTTCCTTATAAGAAAACATTTGACATTCATTGACTGAACAGCTTGTACTACTTTCAGTTGAAATTTGTAAAATCTTTCCCTTAAAATAATTTTTTAGGAAAATAGATTTCTCAAGTTCAATAGCTGTTATTGCTCTTTCCAGTATTGATAAGGGTTTCCTTCCTAACTTTTTATCTGAAGTAGTGTGGAATATCAATATCTTCATTATATCATTATTTTCTCTTCAAGTTACATGTGATATCCATTTTAGTATTTTCGTTGTTGGTAGTCCTCAAGAGATGTGGTTTTTATAATTTGGTAGAGTTCTTTGCTTGTGATTCTGTAGCACCAGTCAACAAGTTTTGAAGAAGTACAGTCTTCACCAAGACCCACAGGTTTCACTCACTCAAAGCCAGTTTTAACCATTGATATTAGAAAGTGATTGTATACAACTGACAGTTTAAATATTTCTGAACAAATTTAGCATCATGCATGTCATCCATATGAAAGTCTCGATCTGACAAGGTTATTTAAGAATATGACACAAGTTTTCAAGTTAATGTTTTGGTTTTATAGCGCAGTTTGCAGTGTTGGGCAAAAGTATCCTTAACACAGCTTATTCTATGTTCAATTTCCTTTTCTCATATACTAAATTTGTTATAACTGATCCATACATCAAGGAATTTGTAGTGTTTAGTATTTATTAATTCCACATCCTGTTTTTTTACGATGAATTTAGTGTCTGTGCCATCAGTCAGTTATGTGCCATGCATGATACACACTTGGCAATCATATATCTTTTGATACATGACTGACAAGGCAAATTTTTCCTACAGTAGGTTGCCATTTCTTTCTGCGCTAGACCAGTCGTCATCCAAGGCTATAGAACCCGGTCTGTCCTGCTATTTACCCACAGCTGGTGGAAGAAGAAAAAGATTCATACCTTTCCCAAGGGTATTAGCACATAAATGAATGTAATGGATTTGATTGGAATTTGAACTTGGCTCTCCAATTCCTCAATCCAAGCCACTATCCATTACTCCACCATGCCTCCTGTGTGCCATCACTGTTTCCATTCCATTTCCAAATCATAGTTTCTGTTTTGGAAAGTTTTATTTTGAGTCTGATTTCTTGGAATACTTGGTCAAGGATATTTTTTTTTTAATTGGGTTCACCTCAAGCAAGGCAGTAAAGCCACTAAGACACAAGTGGCTACTGGGTGAGAAAGAATTAGAAAACAGGAAAATTACTAAGGAGTGAGAATAAAAGAGTAATCAGAAAGACAATAGATAGCAATTGTCATTGCATTTAAATTTTTGAAGATTAAATTTGACTAGAAAGCATGGAAGAGTGTTCCACAAGTGAGAAGTATGATGAAAGAATCTGTTAACATAGAATTTGCACTTACATTTAGCCAACTCAACTGTAAAGTGATGAGATCTTGATGCCTGTCTAGTACTGCACTTAAATTCAAAAAACATAGATACCATCGTGAAGAGCTCATCTGAATATTTACCATGAAAAGAAAAGGCACAGGGTGACAATCTTACAGCAGTGATAAAATTACTGTAGCCAAGACACCAGATCAGGACCAATAATATTGCTGATTCTTCTTAGGATTTTATCAAGGAGCTCTAGATAAATAGCAAGAGCACCAGATCATATATAGCAGCAATATTCTAAGCATGGATGAATGGTAGACTTATACATATGTAAGATAGATTCTGGCAAGAAAAATTGTCTTGCATGTGATGTTGATATTCTTTTCAAGATCATTCTTATCCCAAATATGAAAATCTATACATGTGCATGTTGTTGTGTTAAAAACATGAAAAGCATCTTGATGATTTTCTTAAAACGTAAAGTGGATAATGGATGTATAAGAGCAGCTATGTCATATGATTGTGAAACACGGAAGTTGACAAAGTCACACAAAGGAAACAAAGATCAATGGTACATGCAATGTTCAGACTAAGTCTAAGAAATAGAAACAGGTCAACAAGGATCTGAGAACAAAGAAAAATAAAACTGATTAACCTATATCCTTGTGTCAGTTTAATTTGACACCTTTTTTTCATATAGATAAACTAATTTTGAAAAGTGAATATTTTGCTGAAATATGTTGGAAAATTTCCAGGTTTTCCTCTGAAATCAAGAACATATGAACTTTAAACAAAATATTCACAATATGAAAGGTGTCAGTTTAAACTAATGATAGGAGGATATGACTTAAATGACAAAAATGGAAGTGGGCAGGATACATAGCAAGAAGCAACAAGATAACGCGTTTAGCAAAAGGTGGCTTGATTTGTGCCCAGGGGATGGCAAATTCTGTAGGAAAAGATCAAATAGAAAATGAACAGATAAGTAAAAGCAACTAACTGGGGCAGACATGCCAGAGTATAGTACAGTAATGGTTATCACAATGATTTTGTCCAACAATGGAGTTGTAATGGCTGCTACTGCTGCTGCTGATGATGATGGGTGTATGGTGATTTTGGTCATTTGACTATAGAGATGGAAATTTCCGGTTGACCCATCTCATCCTATATATATATATATATATATATATATATATATATATATATATATATATATATACATATATATATATATATATATATATATATATTCTGTAGGAAAAGATCATATCATTATTGTTGTTCTAATAAATCTTTCTAAAGAAGTGTTGGATGAAAAAAGTCCCTTTAAAAGAATGTATTCCATTATTTTCAATGCCATATATAAATTCTGTGGTACAATTTTTTTTTTAAATATATATATATATTTTATATATATATATATATATATATATATATATATATATATATATATATATATATATATATATATAACGTGATAATTAGGTTTATTCATGAAACAGACTGTCACAGCTGTGCGTTTTAACAATTCAATGTCCACTTTATATATATATATGAAAATTCTGAAAGCATTCATCATCAACCAGAAACTGTAGTGATGATGTTTTTAGAAGTGAACTCTGATAACACATATACAATCACACCTTGCTATGCCTCTATCAAATTGACTTGAGAGAAGTCTATAATCTATTTGTCTGACATAGACTATATTAAAAGATGACAACTATAAGAGAAAGCCTAAAATAATAAGCAAACTAGATTCAAGTTATGGTAACAACTGCCATACACAGTATTATTATTCATAGACTGTATCTTTTATATCTCCCAAAGCACTTTTAAAATATCAAATATTGATACTGATACCAACAATAAATCCACCAGGTGATGTTAACAGACAGTTATAGTGATTATTCCTTCAGTCCTACAAAATATACACATAAAGGCAATGTACTAAATAAACTAATCACTGGTCTTTTTATGGCTTTGACAGACAAAACTTCTAGACAACATTAACATTAGTTGCAACAAAAATAAAACTTTTCTGCCATGTAAAATATCATTCATATTGGTTCAATAAAACACAAATTTCTCTTTGTCATTCTTACAGATTAAAAAAACCTGATATAGCCCTGAATAGATACGATATTACAAACTCTCAATCTTCTGTTATATGTCATGTTTAGAATATGTGTCATTGTGACAGTCTACATTTTCTGTTTTTGTTGCTTTAAGTAACCGTTGACCCTCTCCCATACTTCTTTGTCCCTGTCCTGCCATCCCTTCACTCAAACTCATTAAGTAGGTTACTGGCTATTTCACCTTGCTTACCTTGCCTTCAATATATCCTGTGAGTGTTAAATTCTCGAGGCCCTCTTACTTCATTCTGTTTTTTATGTGCCATGTGCCATGTCCCTTCCAAACTTGAGCTATGATAGCTCTTTACAAATTCCTCTCTTTTGTTGCTCTAGGTAACTTCTGCCCCTTTTTTAACCTTTTGTTGGATGAAAATTATTATAAAAAACAGTCATAGTTTATGGGTATTAAACCATTAATGCCATCAGTAAAATTTGGTATTAATTATATAAATTAAAATAAAAATCTGATATGTATTATAGGTTTCTTCCACTAAAACATTAATGCCTACCATCACCAAATGGTATGGTTGGCATTAATTTGTTAAAAAACTAAAATGTTATGGCGAGCCATTATCAACTATGTCCTGAAGAGAAATGACATTTAAAGAGAAAACAGGATATTTAACCAAAGTCTTCACCTTTCTAATACCTGCTCACCAACTTTACCCTACCTTAATTTCCCATATTAATCATTTCCTGAATTAAAATGCTAAATATTTCTGGCATTAAGATAAAAAAAATTGATGAGTGTAGAATATTGGTTAGCTTGCAAGTGGTCTGACACACAAGTAGACTAGTGTAGCCACCAAATTAAAACTAATTCTAAGTCACTTAATAGACAGACATATGGGTGAATAGACTTGACTTCTACAATGAGGAAGCAGCACATTTAACAATTCTTTAGCTAAAATATCTTTAAGCAGGTTTTGACAGTTTGTATATTGAAAATCAAGAACAAAAGGAATTGTTTGTGGTTAAGAATTCAGAAAGCATTATCAACTGACAGAACAGTATTGCTATATGTAAGTATAATGCTAATGATTTTACTAGGGAAAATAATTTTAATATAGAAATGTACTAGATTATCTATAAATGCAATATTAAGGATTTTTACTGTAGAAAATATGAAAAGTGAATTGACTCTAAAAATTCATTATAAATTTTATTATAGAAAATCAGAAAAGTCAGTGGTGAGGATTTAATGAGAGCATTACTAGTGAAATCATCATCATGATCATCATCAGTCTCATGACTGGGTATGGTCATAGGGTTGCTGTGCAGCTGAGTACATCCTACCATATGACTCAGTTGCATGCCAATGACTGTGTCTCTCTCTGAATGAGCTTCCAGTTCACTTAGGGATGCTATCAGCCCATTTTTACCTCCATCTACCTCTTCTTCCTTTGCCTAACGTGGAACCTCGCAGGATGACAGTGGAAAGATTGCTGGCTCTTATGACATGTCTATATCATTTCAACTTTCTCTTCTTGACAGTAGATATGAGGTCTTCCAATAGGCCTGTTTCTTGGTTGATGGTGTCTTGCACTTTGTCCTTTATGATGTAGTCTACATAGGGGATGCCTAGGATGGCTTTTTTGAAGCATCGCATTTCAAATGCTTCAATTCTTCACTGTAAGGGGCAGAATAAAGCAACAAATGTGTGTAATGTGAATGCATTTCTAATGATTTATTTAAGGAAAACCATTGCTAATAATTTTATGATAGAAAAAATTGGAAATGATTCTGCATTAGGCAAACACTGCAAAGGATTTTACTATAATTAATTAAGGCAAGTGATTTTACAGCAGGAAAACAATGCAAAATAATTATATATATTCATTTTAACTTTCAAATTTATAAACTTAAGCAAATGCCAGCTTAAAGCAAAAAATAAAATAACTCATGCTTATATTAAAAAAAATAAGTCATTGTTATAGTAAAATCCAAGAATAAATATTTACACTATTTATATTCAGACTATTATCCTCATCTTTTCTGCTGCTATCATAATGTTTTGACCATTGTGTCCCTTGGCCTTCATTAGTTGTATATCAATCAATGTAAGCTACAGGAAATTCCAAACTGAACCATTTATTTAATCTATGGGAGTAGACTTTTTTTTCATTCCACTGGGCTTGTCTAGAAGTATTTTGTAGTTCTTAATTTTATTACTGCTCAGTTAGTGTTCACCTTGCTTACACTGAGTCCAACTGGGCAGTGTGTATTTGGATCCAGTGGAAACAGAGCAAGCAATAACTGAGTTGTATTAAGAATAAGAATTAAACGAGATACCACTAGACATGGGCAGTGGAACGAGAACAGTCTATCCCTGTAGATTAAATAAAGGGGTCAATTTAGAATTCTTTGTAGATTACCCTAATGATGGCCAGAAGGCACAATGGCTTAAACATTGTGATAACAACAACAAGGATGAAGACAATAGTCCAAATCTAAATAGTGTAAACAATGATAACTCCCCATCCCAGAAATTCAGACAGAAAGAAAAAAATAGTAAAATGCTTTCATTCAACAGGCATGTGAGATTTGCAGCCTTTGAACTTGGTTCTGGTGACAAATGCTTCACATGAGAAGACAGATGATTATTGGGACATTTGTGGGCAAAACTCCCAGGACAACTTAACTCAGTGAAATGTCATAAATTATTATGTTTCACTTGACTATGATGAAGATGTCTGAGAACTGACCATCTGCATTGGCTACTGACTATAAGAAATAGCAAGATACAGCAACTGACCCATACACTTCTTGCATGAAAGCATCACTCAGTGGACATATAGGTAATGACAAGAGCAGAGAGAGGTCAGTTATAGTCACCCAGGCAGCTTGTCAGGATAATGACCAAGGCTGAAACCCCTGTTTGATATCTGTACAGACATATCAGTGATTGATATAATTTAGTCCAAACTATGTTAACAAATGATGGTCAGAAATTATTCAGATTATAAAGCATACAGAAAAGACTTGAAGTAAAAGAAATATTGTTCTACAGAAAAATGCTGGGGATATCATGGACTGAACATGTGAACAACAACAAAGTTGTAGAGAAAATGAAAGCAAAAAGGAAACTTATACTTAACATCAGGAAGAGACAGTTAATATTTCTAGGGCACAGGAAAGAGGTCTTGGAAAATTTGATACTCACAGAATAGATTGAAAGTAAAAGGAATAAAGAAAAACAACACTTAACCTATTTAGTGAGCCTAAGCATTTGAGCATGTGTCCCAAATGCATGGCAAAAATAAGATTTAGGAGTGATAACAAAAAGACAAAATTTATTAAGAACTACAAAGGAAATTGTGGAGAGTCATGATCACCTATGTCCTGGTGGGACATAGCACATAGAAGATAAAGAAGAGAAGAATACCAGCAGAAAGACATAAAATTGCCAACATCACAATGGGTGGTGAAGTAGATTTGATTTGATTTTATGGTTTATCAACCCTTTGTGGGTAATCTAAAGCCAAAATATATTTTAGATTGTAAGAATAATTCTTTTTTTTTACAAGTGAATATTGCATTAACAATGTTTTTGGAGATAACAATGATATTTAATCCATATCTTTGGGGAGATATAGATTTGTACCTTTCTCAAGGGTAATTGCACCTAAGTGAATGTAACAAACCTGATTGGAATTTGAACTTGGCTATCCGATTTCTCATTCTGAACCATTCTCCATTACACCACTCACGCATCTGGGTAGTGAAGTAGAAAATATCCTTTAAAATTTAATTTACTGTAGGGAAGGTAACAGGAAACCTCTCTACTATCTTTCCCAATTTGTGGTAATTCAGAGATAATAAAGAAAAGGAAACAGATGCATGGCATTTAAAAAAAACTAATCAAATAGGGCTTTCATAATCTAATGCATTGCCAATGGTTTTACTACAGAAAAACATTGAAAATTTCCAATAGTAATACCCTGTTAACAATTTTATGACAAATACATTTTCATTGAGTGAGTGAAGCCTGGTGGTCTTGGCAAAGATTATCCTACATTGAGCATTGTGGACTGGTGATACAGAAACACAAACAAAGAACTGTACGAAATACCAGAAACCATATCACTTGAGGACTATCAACAACCAAAATGGATATCCCACATAACTCAAAGAGATAATAATGACATAATGAAGATGTTGGCATTCCACACTAATTCAAACAAAAGGTTAAGAAGGAAACTCCCATCAATACTGGAAAGAGTGATAACAGCTACCGGACTTGAAAAACCTGTTTTCTTGAAAAATTATTTTAAGAAAAAGATTTCATAAATTTCAGCCGAAAGGAGTACTGGCTGCTTGGTCAAAGAATGCCAAATGTTTCCTTATTAGGAAATGGCTAATATTAGCATTATTATTATTTTATTCTAGACTTATTAAACTTTTCATTTCTTTTCCTTTTTTATCATAAACATTTCCAAGCATTATTATAAAAATCAGTTTTTATAAATTATAAGCATCTATGTTCAAAAATTATGTTTGTTTGTTTGTTTGGTTAGCAACATATCAACTTCTTATGGGTTATTTAATGCTGAAATTTAATTTTCTTGGGAGCATTAATTTCTTTTACAAAAATGTATTGCTGGTAATATTTTTTTAATATATTGCTGGTATTTTTTACAATGAAAAATGTATTGCTGGTATTTTTACTATAAAAATGTAATTTTATACTTTCATAGTGTTTTCACCACTATTTAGGGATTAACCATTTTCCCATAGTTGGGACTGAAACAGGTGCTACCACCCTGGGTCAGGTTCAACCGGATAACAACAGCAGTTAAGAGGTGGTTCTACACTCCTCAAAACCACCAATGTCCCAATCAGAGAGGCCTTGCTGCTGAATGTAGTTTCTAGTCATACCCAAGACTACAAAAACATGTAATACAAGACATCTGCTAATTAGCATTTAGCAGAAGTACAAGTAAAGATAACTTTAATTTCAAATTTAATTGGAGTTTGATAAATTAGAGAGTCGTCTCTCCTTATTTAATTATTTATTAATGATTCTTCTTCTTCTATGTACCGTGTCCCTTCAGAACATTGGTGATCATGATTCTTCACAATTTACTACCCTTTGAAACTTCAAGCCTTTAATGAAGTCATTATTAAAGCATTTATGAGCATTTGTACAAAGTGTGAATCCAAACATTTTTAACAGCTTCTCTAAAGTATGGCAATCTCAGAAGAAAAATGTCTTGTTCAAGTCTTTTTTGCTGTTGCAAGTTAGTAAAAGATTTCTGGAGACCTAGTGAAGAATTGTTCAAAGCTTAGAGGAACTACTCCGAAAGAAGTGTAGCAAAAAAGTAAAGCCAAACACCAGAGGATATCTAAAAGTATTGCAATGGCCGACAATCTGAAATGGTTTCAGGGTTCTGGGTACACTTAAGCAGCTTGATGCCTCAAGAGAAAAACAATGGCTGAAATGTTTAGAAATCTTGCTAATACTGATTGTTGTGCAAAAAGAAAAAATTAAGCTGTATTCTTGGCAACATTATACAGACATGAGCATGCTCTACAGAAAAAGACAATAGAAATTATGAAAGAAATAAACAGAGAAAGAAAGAGCAAATGAGAAAAAGAAAGAAATTCAATCAAAAGTAAAAGAGAGAGAATGCAATAAAAAAAGTAAGTGTAAAAAAAGCAAAAAGACAATGAATGTAATAATAAGAAAGAGCAAAATGAAATATAAATAGAATGAGAATATAGAATGAAAAAATAGTAAAAGGAAAAAAGAATACAATCAAAAAGAAAAAGAAAGAAAGAAATGAAAAGATAAGAGAAAGTTATAGAGAAAGAGTAAGTTAAAATATTTTTTTTATTTTTGACTGACCAAATCAAGACTCTTTCATTTCTTTCTCACCAGCTCAAAGCACTCAAAAGAACTGTACTTTTCATCAGCCCTACAATTTTCATTTTCCCTTTTTGCTTCATGATTTTTCTGTTTTTTACAAACATACCCAGAACATTCTAATCTTTTCCAAGTTTGCTTTTAAGGATTCACTTTAAATGGTTTCTCCTATTCCATAGTTTTATCTTGTCAAGTTATAAAACAATTGATGTTTTTACTTCTTACTTTTGAAGCAGATGAATCTTCAGCTCAAAAATATTAACCACCCATTCTTTCTATTTGCATTTTTTGTTACTTTATGACTAACAACCACTTATTTTTAATGTGAGAAAAAATTTGCCATATTTTTCAAAGATTATAGAAGCATAAGCTCTTAAGAAAGAACAATTATTCCCTAAGGCCATTTCATATTTATCTGATTGAAAACCTTTTTTCTACTGAATGTTGAGGTTCAACAGCTACAAATTTACTACAAAATATATCTAAGAATTATTTTCATCTCACTTGCAGTAAGATTAAAAAGCATTATACATGAAAGTATTGACTGCTATATGATGGTGTTTTAATACTGGGATTAGATTCTTACACTCAAGTTTTGTCATTTTTGGTCATCCCTGCTCATACTCTGAGATGGTGGTAAATTTACACAACATTTAATCATTTATGAGTAAAGGAAGATAAAGACATAAGATGACATGTTTAGACAATTTTGCTCATCCTTACTTCAAATGTTCCATGAGATGATAATAAATGGAAGTGGGTTTTCGTCATATGTGAATAGCCACTTGGGTGATCATGTCTCTTTTGATTCATGACTGACTAGGCAGAAGATTTTCCTATGGTAGGTTGCCATTTCTTTCTGCAGTAAACTGGTTGCCACCCAAGGTAAAGGACCCAATCTGTCCTGCTATTCAACCCATACCTGGATATATGGGTATGAGGAAATGTTAATAACATGACTTTTTTTTTTCATTTTGGTTCATTTATACATCAACTGTCTCATCATGCTTGAAGCAGGTTTTCATTACATATAGAAAAAGGAAAAACATTCTGACATGTTTTGTGCATTACAAAGCAATGGATACTGGCTTTTATATGGAAAGATTTTATTACATAAAACAATAGTATGCAAATTTCATTAGCCAGTGTCATGATTAACAAATTAAAAATGAAGCACGAAAGAAATTCTCCTTGAAGCTTCTGTTGAAAATCTTAAGAATTGTAAACAAAAAAGGTATGATAGCAATAAAAACTAAAAAGGAATCAAATGCATTACAAGGAAGATCAAAGAGTTGTCTAAACGACATCATGCAATGATGCTAAAATCAGCATTGTTCATAAGACGCCTAGCAAAAATTATGCAATCACCACACTTAGAGAATGTTTGCCCAGTTATTTTACCTTGCAGTAAATAAACAAATAACAGACATGACATAAAACAATGTTTAATAACTGGACATTCTCTGACAGCATTGTATGCTAAAGTGTTCTATTGTGAAGAAATCAAGGAATGTTTCAATTGTTACTTCAACAGCTAATGCACAAGTGTATACTGAACTTTTGGACACATCTCATTCGAGCAATAGAAAATATATTTGATAATGATGACATCAGGATGATAATGCATCTTGCCACAGAGCAAAAAGGGTTAAAGTCAGGAAATGCATATCAGCTCAGTGACATGGCCTGTAAACAGTTGGAATCTCAATCTGATCAAAAATGTATTGCGGAAATTTTAAAATATGGTCCATGACAAGGATCTGACCTGCAAAGCTAATCTTCTTTCCTTAGATGTCATACATGATGCATTCTTGAACAATCATATTCTCTTTTGGTTTCATGATTTATTTGGCAAAAGAATCTCATAATAGGCTGCTGTTATTTTCTGCAGTAGAATGGTTGCCAACCAATGTATTAGGACACAGTCTGTCCTGCTATTTAATTCATAGCTTGGGGAAGAAGAGATGGATTCATATCTCTCCTAAGAATATTTGTATGTAAGTGAGTGTAACAAACTTGACTGGAATTGGAACTCAGTTCTCCAATTTCTCATTTGAAGCCATTATGTATTATGCCCCTTGTACATCCAAGTTTACAGCATCTGGTATTCCCAAGCAGTCACCCATCTAGGTACTGACCAGAATTGCCATTGCTTAACTTTGGTGATTGGATGAAAACAGGTGTTTCACTGTGATATGGCTGTAAGCAAAGCTGATCTATTCACTGTTATTCAAGAAAGTTGGAACCAGTTTGCGGGTGAATATTGTTTTTCAATGGAGAAAACTATGCCTAAAAGAATTCAGGCTGTCATAAAAGTACTTTTATTTTTGATTCCATATTTTTTCTTCTGTTTCACCTTGAGAGAATTTACACCTTAGATAACTGATTAAATTTAATTTGATTGAGATAGATTTCATGAAGCCAGAATGTTTAGCTGTTTCAAAAATTGTTTTGTGTCGTTACTTTGATTTATTTATTTGCTATAAAATAACTGGATTAACAGCCTTCTACATGTGTTGATATCAAGAACAAAAAGGACACAGACTTAGTATATGAAAGAGGCAGTTGACATTTCTGGGACATAATGAGAGAAGAGGGCCTGGACACTCACAAGACATATTGAAGGCAAAAGAAGCAGAGGGCAACAGTGAGAAACCTACCCAAAATCATGTGTAAATGTGATATGTCCCAGAAAGGGATATATTTGAATGTAGTAGCTAAGTGGTTTTGGCTACTATAACCAAGTAGAATACGGTAGCAGTAATCGACTGGCACGCATCATAGTCGCAGGTAAGAAGTGTAGATCAATGGCATAGTCCAATGGGCATCATTATAGACTTAGCTCTCAGACTAAGGTTCTTGACTCTGTCAAATCTACACATCAGTTGGTATTTATGACGGACACCAGCCAATCATATTCCAGTGAGGGGGAACACAGGTGTATGCATATTCCATTATATCAAAATGTATGGCAGCACATGGACTGGGAAGGGTAATCAAGAGACAAACATTACTTAGAACTACAAAGGACAGGAAGTTGTGGAGAGCCATGATCCTAAAGAATAAAAGTCTCAATTGTATTTAATATCATACTACAACTGAGGAAAACAAGAAATTAAAAGTGGTTTTGAGATATAGAAAAACTGAACAATTTAACAATGCTTACAGTGACTTGGGATAAATAGTCAAAAAGAGAAACAATACAAGCAAAAAAAACTATTAGGTTGGTGCAAAAGTAATGATGTAATGTCGTTTTTTGACGTTAAAAAATACGTCAAAAAACGACATTATTACGTCATTATTTTTGCACCAACCTAATAGATAAAAGTCATACCAGAAAACAAAATAATGTTTGTCTCCTCACCATCTTACTCAGTTCCCACTCTGCCACCCTTTTACACAAACTCATTAAATAGGTTACTCACTATTTTTACAGTGCATGTTAAATTCTCCAAGCCCTCTTTCTTCATTATATGTCCAAGAAATTTCAGCCCTCTCTTTCTGATTTTAAGTATGAACATCCTTTTTGTCTTCATTTATTTTAAAACTTCCTCATTGCCCAAATATTCTGCCCATGGTATTCTCAGCATCTTTCTGTAGAAACATATCACAGACTTTTTATATTTTCTCTTCATCTGAGAGGAAATTATCCAGTATTTATTACCATATAGAAGGAATGGTATTATATAGAAGATTTTTTTTTTTCTTTTTCTATTTTCATTTCTAATGAAATTTTCCTGTTTCTTAATATTTTGTTTAGTTTCTGGAAGTCATGAAACATTCTACTTCTATGTACTGTGTCCCTTCAAGACATGATATGCAGTGTGAAACATTTGAATGGCAGATGTAAATTACCTACTTGAGGGAGGAGGGATAAACTGAAAAAAATTCAGAGAGTGTGAAGAAGGGACTAAGCATAAACTGCAAGAAAACAGAATGCGTGGTCATCAGTAAAAGGATGAGCCCGAAATGTGATTTGCAGGTTGGGAACACTAGAATCAAGCAGACGCAGAAGTTTAAATATCTGGGAAGCAGGCTGACAGAGGACAGTAAATGTGACACTGAGATCCATAGACATATTGGGATTGCCAAGGATGCATTCCAAAAGCTGGGCAGAATATTGAGAGACAGGAGGATTTCTTTGGTAACAAAGAAAAGAATACTAAGCTGTTACATGACATCTGTCCTTCTTTATGGCAGCAAATGTTGGACGATTTCCTCAAAGATGAAGAAGGGACCCGAGGTGACGGAGATGTGGTTCTACAGAAGGATGCTAAGGATATCATGGACCAACTGTGTGAGCAACGATGAGGTCTTAGATAGGATTCAAACAAGGAGGAGGCTTATACTTAACATCAGGAAGAGGTAGCTGAAGTTTCTGGGACACATAATGAGGAAGGAGGGCCTAGAGAATCTGATACTCACGGGTCAAACAGAGAAAAAGAGAGGCAAGGGAAAACAATGCATGACATACCTAGCAGCTTTAAGGAAGTGGATGACAGAACATAGTCTGGGGGAGGGGGCAGAGGGAAGGAACTTGCTGAGAGCTGCAAGAGATAGAAGAAGGTGGAGAGCCATGATCGCCTATGTCCTGAAAGGACACTGTATATAGAAAGAAAAGAAGTTTAACCTCTAGATACACTTCTTCTATGAGACTTGGCCCTGCAGGGCATTGGTGAACATTGCTCTCTACAATTTCCTGTCCTGTTCTTTATAGCTAGTAATAAATTTTATCTTTTTGTTACCTCCCTTGAACCCTGTTCTACAAATCCATTTATGCAAGCTCACTAGTTAGGTTATATATTGTTTACATCTATCCATTTTGCTTTCAATATATTCTGTGAGTATCAAATTTTCCAAGCCCTCTATCCTCATTATGTGTCCTAGAAATTTCATGTATCTATTTCTGATGTTAAGTATAAGTGTTCTTTTTGTTTCCATTTTTTCTAAAACCTTCATCATTGCTCACATGTTTGGTCTATAGTATTCTCAGTATCCTTTTGTAGAATCCATTTATGTTGCTTCAAGTCTTTTCTTAATTTATGAGGAGATTGTCTAGCATACACTGTCATATAGGAAAACTGATATTTACATAACAGTTCAGTACTTTTTTTTCTAATAAAACTTTCCTGTTTCTTAATACACTACCTAAATTTTGGAAAGCATCTTTCTCTATCCCAGTGTATGTTTGGATATTTATGCTGCACTCTCCATCCTCTGTTAAAACATCCCCCAAATATTTAAATTGTTTTACTTGGTTGATTTTAGTATTTCCAATTTGTAACCATGTATTCTCTCTTCTTTCAATTGACTGTTTCTTAATATTAAGTATTATAGTGACTATAAATTATAGTTTTAAAATATCCTTCTGGGGACAAGAATAAAAATATTTATGGGCATTTTTACAATTGCACATTGTTCTATCATTTCTAAACTGATATCTCATATCTATAATTCAAGTTAAACCATCAAGTATTTTCTCAAACTGTAACTGAATTTTATTAAATTTGTTAAGAAAATATTAAAAAAGTTTTATGTATCTTCACTCATATCTTGTCATGTTATTACATCCAGATTAATTTAACAAACAACAAGATTAAATGCAATTATCTAAACCTCAGAGGCTCATTGTTCTTATCTCTATCTAGCTATCTCCTGATAGATATATACATACATACATACACACATGCATACATTTGAGTTTCAAATAGAGTCAGGGATGATTACTCTTTTTGAATAAAAATCCACCTCTTATTCTAACCTCTCCTTTTATGAAATATTCAAAAAGATTTCTCCCATCCCTTAATTTAGGCTATGAATATTCTTGGATAAAGAGTTTCATTAATTACAGGCATGGTGGAGTAAAGGATAGTGACTCAGATTGAGGAATCAGAGAGCCAAGTTCAAATTCCAGTCAAATCCATTACATTCACTAACGTACTAATACCCTTGGGAAAGGTATGAATCCTCTTCTTCTCTTCCCAGCTATGGGTAAATAGCAGGAAAGACAAGGTTCTATAGCCTTGGAAGACAACTGGTCTACCACAGAAAGAAATGGCAACCTACTGCAGGAAAAATCTGCCTCGTCAGTCATGTATCAAAAGATGCATGATTGCCTAAGTGTGTATCACACATGGCACATAACTGACTGAATTACAGCCACCCATTTTTATTCCAACCAACACATTTACTTGAAACTTAATAGATAGATAGATAGATAGATAGATAGATAGATAGATCAGAACAGACTGATATATATATATATATATATATATATATATATATATATAGATAGATAGATAGATAGATAGATAGATAGATAGATAGATAGAAACAGTATGGGCCATGAAATGCTTGATCATTTAAGTAGTTAAATTGCCAGTTAACATGCAATGTTGCTTTCTATGTCCACACTGTATGTATCTACAAATCTACAGCTGCTTTATCCCCAATATTAAACACCTTTTTCCCATAAATATAAGAAATTAAAAACAATAAGAGCTTCTGGAAATGTCTTGGCCTGAGACATTTCACAAAATCTGAACAAATGACCAAACATCAGATGACACCAATAATTTTCCAGTATTCCTTTGTATAGAATGAAAAAAAAGCAAGAAAGAAAGAATGCAATGTGTGTGTGTGAATGTGTGTACATATGTCTAAAGTATGCATACATTTTAATATATATATGTACTGGAAGTCAATGACTTGAATGTTATTTAAAATTTACTTGTAGCATTAATTGCTCAAAATTCTAGTAATTAGACACTTTGCTTCTTTTGTATAGAACTGATGGTGTGTGTGTGTTTGTGTGTTTATAAATAATGTCATAAAAGATATAATATAGGTACTCCCATGAATTCAGTATATGTAAGTTTTAAAATGAATTTTTTAAAATGAAAAATCTTTCCTGAAGATTTTAATTTAGCTTCAAATGAAAGCTAAAGGATTAAATTTACTATATCCAGTAAGTTTATTTCAAACAGAAATTATATTAATTGGAATAGAGTTGGAGTTTTTCTTTAGTAAAATCAATTACGTCAGCTATTTTTTAGATATTTGTAAACAAAACTTAATTTTCCGTTTTAAAACTCTTGCAAAAATAAAATATTTCTGAAACGTTATTTGAGGAAAATTAGCAAATTTAACTAGTTAATCTAACTTGAAACAAATATTACTTACTTATAGCATAAAATGTTGTATACAAGCATTTCCTAACTACAGGGTCTTGTTTTTCTGATGTGTTAATCAATTTATTGACAGCAGATTGACCACCAAACACATGTTATAGCAGATGACAATTTTCATTAGGATTTTTTCTCATAAAGAGGGACAACCCTTAAAACACATGACCTTTTATTAGATATATTGGTTTGTACATTCATATTTCAGAAATTCTGCAGCGATAATACATATATAAAAACAAATCAAAATTCTTTTAAAAATAGGCAGGGTCTTCAGATTGCTTTAAAATATATGATTATCAAATATAGTTTTACTTAACAATATTCCCTAAAAAGCTTTACTAATTAAATAATGTTTTAGTTTGATTGCGTTTTTTTATTTTTCAATTCAGAATATATTTTGCAAAAAAAATCAGTGAATAAAATTCTTCAAAAAATTCTACTTTTAACTAATATAATCACTACAAATTATCTTGAGGAATTTTTGAAGCTTTCATAAAATTAAGTAAAGGAAAGAAACACATGTAAAAAAATGTTTTTACCGAGATTTTCTAACAAAACAAAATTAAAAAATAATTTCATTTAGTTGTGCATAAGTCCTGAAAATTTCATTAAAATCCGACAACGATTTAATTTTTGCAAGAATTTCCAAATTAATGTGTCTGTCACCACAAAAAATAGGCAAAAATTTGTTATGCTAAAACATAGTACAACCGCTGATGCAAGAAAAACAAAATTTTCATCAAAATTTTGAATGTTCTAAAAGTGAGTAAAAAATTTTAAAAAATAATTAAAAAATACTTTTCTCCTTCCTCTTAATAATAATGTAATGATTTTGATGATAAAACTATATTTTCATCATGTTTAGAGAATATTTTCATCACAGTATGCTGATTTTTTAGCGTTTTCATGAAGGTATCTATACAGAGGGAAACTGAGAATGAGAGAAAGAGAGAGAGAGAGAGATTAGAATAATAGTAAGCAAATGAATGACAAGTTAGAAAAACTGAATAAAGATACATTCTGTGCTATTTGTCTGAAGAAATTTTTTCTAGGAGTGAAACAAGTCATTAAACAATTTTCCATCATATGAGTCATTTGCCCACATATAGTACCACAAAAGAATGTTAAAATATTTGCAACAAAATTCTTGCATTTTTACAGTATAATATACTACAGGAGATTGCAATCAATAGCATTCTACAAGAACCACAAAAACTGGATTTGAGTGAAGCACAAAGACCACAAGGAATTACCAAAACAGTCAATCAGATGTAGGTTTTAATGGCATCCCTCCAGGAGTATGAAAACATGATGCTCAGGACACAAGGTTCAATAGATTTTTCCTTTGCTACTGGGAATAGAACAAACCACATCAAAAGACTTCAAAGACACAGTTACCATAATCCTTACAAAAAAACAAAAGGAGTAAAAATGAACTGTTTTCATTAACAGTTTCACTCTCATTTTGACTGCAGGTAAAAAAAAAAACTTATAAGAATTCTACTAAATAGACTAATAATTCAAGTTACCAAATATCACCTTTCAGAATGCCAATACAGTTTCAGGACTGAGATATGACAAACACGGTTTTTTAAAAGAGATAAAAAGAAATGGTGCAAATGAAAACAAAGGGTTGTATACTACATTTGCTGATCTGATAAATTTATTCAATATTAGAAGTATGTCTGGCCTATGAATAATCTTGGAAATATTGGGCTTCCCATCAAGGCTTATCACCATTGTTACTCAACTCCATGCGCCATAGTTTGATCAAATCAAGTAAGGCAGAAGCATTCCTCATAATTCCCTCTTAGAGAAAACATCAAGCAATCACATCATCACAAGGTTTTCAATATTCTATCAAGCTATGTTAAAACAGGATAAAAAGTAATTGGATGACATCAACAATATGGACATACATAAAACAGAAAGCCTTTCAACATGATGTGACATAACCCAATAATACCCAATGTAAATTCCATTATTAATTATAAAAATAAAAATCTGGTATTAATTACAGGTTTATTAAAGATCTGATGTCAATTAAAGGTTGAAAAAATCTTATTTTAATTATAGGTTTATAAAAATCCTGTATTAATTATAGGTTTATAAAAATCCCGTATTAATTATAGGTTTTTTCCTATAAACCATTAATGCCTACCATCCCATTATGCATCAGTTTGTGCTTACTGCAATAATAATATAATTTTTGTATGTTTATTTATACATTATTACAAAAGTTGATGAGAGATTAGTAGACATAAGGGTAAAGCTAACTTCAAATTTGGAACTTGGCACAAGACCATGATAAGCTGGTTATAAATGTTTCAGGAGATACATTCATGCAGGCAACATCCAGTTTTACAAAGGCTACAAAATTTTCAAGGTGGAAATCAACCTTTAAAAAACTGTCATTCACCATCAACTTTGCATATATACAAGAGTTTCATCCACTTTGTTTCTCTATTAGTCTAACAAAGCTAAAAGTAGTCCATGACTTCACAAGGCTAAGCTTGTACCAGGGCTGGTGCAAGAGTCCATCTACCCAAATCTATGGTATGGGACACCATCAAATCTATGATACACCACACTCTATTTCATCTCAATTTTCAAAAGGTAGTATTCATATAAAATACAAATTTTACTGTAACCTAATTAGGTACAATAATGAATCATATGCAATATAAGTGAAGAATTCAACTAGAAAAATTGAAAATAAATACAATGTATCTAAATACAAATTAGAGACATGTCATAATAGATAATTCCTTCTTAAATCAAGAATGATTTTTTGGCAATTTTTAACATCAATTTGTTCACAGTTTTAGAAAAAAAAGATCCCAGAATGACATCAAAATCCATGAAAATCTTTCATCCTTTAATAGTCAGTTGTGCATAGTTTAATTTGTAATGTTTATAAATGTAAGTAGATAAAAGCACATGTTGATAAGATAGCAAAGGTCACAAAGCACTACCTGGAGCTCACAATCAGGCTTGGATGCATCACACCGATTGGGGGTAGTACACACTGGCCTTGTTTGCGGAAAAAAGAAACAGGTGGAATAGAGATAATCACAAAGGCAAAACAAATTTTGGTAGAAACTAGTCTGGAGGAAGAAAAATTGAAAATTACAAGAACAATAACCTTTATGACATCAAGATTTCCACCTTTTATTTATCACCAAATCCTGGTATTATATACCAGTACAATCTCACAAAAGAGTCTGGAATTGGGGTGGAAAACCCTCCTAAATCTTTGTTGACATGAGAAATATATGTCGTATGTGTGATTATATAGATATGTTGATGCATTTATAAATACATTTTGTACATGTAGTTACATACACACACACACACACACATATATATATATATATATATATATATATATATATATATATACATGGTCATTTCTTGATATTGAACACTTTTACCCATAAATAAATATAACATACCTTAAAACTATATTTTTATCATCTATACATATATATATATATATATATATATATATATATATATATATATATATATATAATGGACTCTCTCATAGGTTTTGATGTATGAGGATCTGACAACTTAACCAATTGATTCAGTTATGAATTTTGTGCGATAATCTTAAGTGGCAATTAAGGCCTACTAATGTTTTGCAAAGGAGGCCGCATATGGAGCAAGAGTGAGGATTGTGGGATGAGTTCACTGTTAGACTGGCTGACCTTTTAGATCTTGCTCTTGCTTCTTGAAGACAATTCAAACTAGCACATTGAAAACTGCTGAGTCCACTAAAACACATTGATCTCCACTCCACTCACTCCATCTTCCATATCTACATGAAAAGAAGATGCAACTTTTCTATCAACTTGTGGTTACCATTCTTATACACTTCAGGTGGAATAGGATCCTTAGAAGTAGATGATTTTCCAGATGAGATCTGCTTGATGGAGTCACTTACCTCTTGATATGGTAAGTTCATATACATGATGGACTCTCCCATCATATTCAACATATGAGGGTCAAGCAGCTCAGTTCCTAGGGACTGACAGCCAGACACCAGCACATATGATTTGATTATAGTGGTGAAGGCTTTGTGAAGAACCAACCACACTTTTTGAAGGGCTGAATACAGAGACCTGGTGCATTGGGTCCCCTCCACAGGTTTTGAATTCAGAGTTGTCTTTCACCTAGACCAGTTGCCATCCAAGGCTATAGAACCCAGTCTGTCCTGCTATTTACCCATAGCTGGGTGGAGAAGAAGAGGATTAATACATTTCCCAAGGGTATTAGCACATGTGAATGTAATGGATTCAAATGGAATTCAAATCGACTATCTGATTCTTCAATCCAAGCAGCTATCTACTACTCCACCATACCTCCCATATCTCTATCTATGAAAGGCAGGATGGCAGGATGTGTGTGCGCGTGTGTGTGTGTGTGTGTGTGTGTGTGTGTGTGTGTGTGTGTGTGTGTGTGTAACGAATGCACAGCTGCAATTTTCGACGGATTTGCACCAAAATTTACATGCACATGCTCCAAGTTAGCAGGAGCTTTGCTTTTCCCAACTCCCATCAATAGTGGAAATAATTGATTTTTTCATGCTTCTATGGCAGTTTTCATGTAGTTTGCAGCCATTTTCTACTGGCCAGAGTGAGTGCCTATAGCTGGCTGCTACGAATAGGCAGGAAGATTCTATTGGCCAGCGTGAGGGCTAACAGCTGACTGACACGAATGTTAACTAGCATGCAAAAAAAATCGATAGCTGCATTCGTCACAAGTAGGAAAAATTTAAATCTGTATGGCACTTTACTCCAATTGGCTCATTCGCTTGCTTAAACTCAACATTGATTCTGATTCCGCAGAACTGGGTTGGGTGTGAAAAAGTATTTGTTGTTAAGATTCTTTTTTCATTTGGTTTTTCCAGTTACGAGTCCTTTTTTAAAGCTGATCATTTTGTGTTCATTTTGTTTAGTTCTTTTTTGTAACAGATTTAATGTTTAGTATAGAGCTTAGAAAAAATTCGCAGTGTGAGATAGACAAGAAGTAAGGCATGTAGCAACATCAGCATGGCAAAGGGTACTCCTTTAAAGGCAAGGAAGGGCAAAAATATTTTAATTCAAGTGATAGCGATTGCTGTATGAGTCATACGATTTTTGAATCAAGCACGGGCAACGCCAGGCCATGCTGCTAGTATATATATATATATATATATATATATATATATATATATATATATATAATTTAGTGTATTGGGGCAGCAGATCATTATTCAAACATTTATTGTTAAATATAACAAACAATGAAGGTCTATTATGTTTGATCATGAGTCATTCTAAGCTTCATATAGTGGCTTTAGTTTCGGGAGAGAATCAAGGAAAATCTCTCTACATTTGTATATTTTTTATTATTCTATTCCTCAATCTAAACTTTCATCTCACATGAGCCACCATCAGCATTGTTATATGGACATTACAACAGAGATATTCACCATCAAAGATGACATCCTGTTATGTTTACATAGAAGTTTGCTATGTGATGATAACAATCGCAGAATAGCAGATGCAGGTCGTAAATTCGTAATGCAGTTCTACAACGTTGTACATGACCACATGAGAAAAAGAAATGCATTTAAACACATGGTTCTGTTAATAACATTTCTTTGTCTTTTATAAAAAGACGATGGAAAGTACAGCACTGAAATCTGAAGCCACATTGGTACTGTAAAAGATGACTTTCAAAAGCTACGTAAATTATTAAGAAACAGAAAAATTTCATTAAAACAAAGAAAAGAGTACTGAACTTTTATGTAATATCAGTTCTTCTATATGATAGTGAAAGCTGGACAATCTCCACATAAATTATGAAGAGACTTGAATCAATAGAAATATGGTCTACAGAAGGATGCTGAGAATACCATGGACCAAACATGTGAACAACATTGAAGTTTTATAGAAAATGGAAACAAAAAGAACACTTATACTTAACATCAGAAAGAGATAGTTGAAATTTCTAGGGCACATAATGAGAAAAGACAGCTTGGAAAATTTGATACTCACAATACATATAGTAGGCAAGAGGGATAAAGTAAAACAACACATAACCTACCTAACAAGTTTGAGTAAATGGATGGCAGAATAGGGTTTAGGAGACATAACAAATCTATACAATTTATTAGAAGCTACAAAGGACAGAAGATTGTGGAGAGAGATGATCATCAATGTCTGGATGGGATGCATCAAGAAAGGATATAGTGCAAAATATTTAGAATAATAAAAATAGAAATGCACAAATCTTCATAACAGGAGCAATCATGCTACACATAATTAACAGATAGAAAGCAGCAATATATATTTTTTTCAACAAAAAAAAAGACATGGCCAGAAGATATTGCAAGAAGAAAGGATAAAAGGTAAAGCAAAGTGTTGATTGATTATTATCCAATGGATAGCAAAACAGTAGGAAATTATCAAACAAAACAGAGAGAGATGAGATAGAGGATTTTGTTGATAAAACGTGACAGAAAATAGTACAGTCACAGTCATCATAGAAGGAGGAGAGCAATGGCTATTGGGTATATATATATATATATATATATATATATATATATATATATATATATATATATATATATATAAAAATTGAACATTGAAGTCAACACTCAGAGGCAATAGGCTGTTTCATGCTAGACGTAATCGTCAGGCTGCCAATTGAATCTAGCATGAAACATCCTGTCACCTCTGAGTGTTGACTTCAATGTTCACTTTTATATTTATATTTACATATGCTCTATCTCTGATATTGAGCACTTTATCCCATAAATATAGCACACCTTCAAACTATATTTCTTCATATATATATATATATATATATATATATATATATATATGTTAATAAATTCACCCCAAACAATAAAGCCACTAAGATGCAAGTATCTACTGGGAGTAAAAGAGAATGAAGAGACTTTTGAAGGAACCAGAAACCCAATCCTAAATAGGAAATATCTATTCCTGTTCAAAAGACCAGGGAGGAGTGTGATGCATACAATATCTACATCTGTACACACATAGCAACACCCACATAGACACACATACACACACATATATATATATAAAACTGAATAGAAATTTGGAGGATTTGATTAATTTTCCAAAATAATTCATCATGTCTAGACCTAGAAACGTCAACATAATGCAGAAAAGCACTGGACGTTTGTTTTGTCCTATTTTGGGGACTCATCAGCTGTGCATATTCACTATGTATGTATATATATATATATATATATATATATATATATATATATATATATATATATATGGGGTACATACATGTATATAATATTATATTATGCATCCATGTCTCTTAGCAATGCATATAAGTATGTATGCTTGTTTGTGTCTTATGTATGTATAAATATATATATATATATATATATAGAGAGAGAGAGAGAGAGAATGAGAGAAAGAGAGAGAGATTTGTGTTAATCTATCTTTCCTTCTTCCCCTATATATATATATATATATATATATATATATAATCTTTAATATGTTCCTGTATTAATAAATGTATGGATGATTTGTATATAGTTGTATGAGAGCATTATGCCTGAAGAGATTTTTGAAGCAAAAATTTTTTATTATATTTTATCAGAAGTTGTTCCCCTGAGTCAGTGAATATAATTATGTGTTATCATACACATACATATGTGTATAGATATTCATTAATATTTGCATCAATATATCTATAAATATATTGCAAATAAAGGTCCTTTTCTAATATGGTTCCTACTTACCAATGGATATTACCTATTGGTTGGGAGATCAATAAAAAATTAATTTGAAAAACCCTTCAAGGATAGCTTCACCCATTACCATTTCAATGTCTTGAGAAGCCAGACTACTAATCCTCATACACCATTAACCATCTCTGAAGTAGGCCTATTTAAAATTCAGATGAACAATTAACACTTTGCATTCTGTTGAACATATTAATAGTATCGTACTTAGATAATAAATCAACTGAGAATTGAACAGATGTTCTTAGCAATAAAAATGGGACAATTTCTTTTTTTATCAAATTCTTCATGGTATGTCTATATATGCTAACAGTTTTTCCCTTACACTTCTCGCTTGTGGAACTCTCTTCCAGTTTCTTGCTTCCCAGTCAACTTTGATCTTCAAAAATTTAAATGCAATGTCAATTGCTAACTTCTGTTTCCTTAATTCTTGTTCTTTTATTGTTCTCTTTCCTTAACAGTGTTTTTTCTCAAATTCCCTCACATTACTAGTCTTACAATCCTATTTGGTAAATAAATTCATAAGCAGTAATCACTCATAACAAACCCAATGTTTATATTCTATATCAAAGTATAAAACCTTTAACCAGTTATTTGAACTTTATTCTTCTTCTTGCATCTTAGTGGCTTTATTATTTTATTGCCTTGCTTGTGTTGAAATGAATAATATATATATATATATATATATATATATACATATATATATATATATATATATATATATATATTACATGAATCATTCATACAAAAAACAGATATAGAAATTAATGATATAAATGATGAGAATACATCTTCGCAAACAAAATTAATAAAGTACGTTAACCCCAAACCTGTATATGAATGTTATGATCTCTGTTTATAAATTCCAATTGCATAAGGTCTTTTTTTAATTTTTTTACAAGCTTTCATCTGTGCATAGAGACATCATCAGGTATGGAAATAGATTTGTTTTTGTTTTTTACTTCCCGGTAATAACAGGACAATGAAAAAATAGATGTAATCTGAAATATGTTTTTAGAAACGTGTTATTGTTAATTGTAAGAAATTTTTTTGGAGCATGCGGTCGCAACGCTGAGCTTGAATTTTTAAATTTAATTGCACCACATACTTGGTATATATATATATATATATATATATATGTATATTATTATATGGGAGGGGTTTCTGCCACACCCTGTATATACATATAAATATCTCAATAAATAGTAATAATAAATCACTTTTAATTTCTCATATATATATATATATATATATATATATGAGAAAGTACCCCTATGCCATCCCCTAAATCTCCATGTGTCAAACCCTGTATACTGCTTCAGCAGGCAGGCTAAATCATGTGAAATTACCATCAAAAGGTACTGTAGTCTTCTGTGCACTCATAGTACTGGAGAGGTATAACTCCGTGATAATAAAACCTGAGGGGTGCTGTTCATTGTGTTCATGGTAAATATTAGCACCAACTCCTTGTTATCAACACTCCCAATAAGTGTGGCTGGTTCTACACAAGCTTTCACCACTCTAAACAAATCTTTTATGTGGATAGTCTGCAGTTCAGTTCTATGTTCCCTCTTTGCTATTCCACCTGAGCAACAAATCCACTGGCAAGAGAGTTAAGGCAACAGGGACAGGTACAGGATTAAAAACTGAACTGAAAGATACTCATATATCAAAAATGATGGGAGAGTCCATCATATATATATATATATATATATATATATATATATATATATATATATATATATATATATAAATACATATATATATATATATATATATACATATATATATATATATATATATATATATATATATTAAGACATATCTCATTGAATAATTTAGACAAGTTTTGTCTACTTATTTTCAATAGGCTCCTCTCATATACACAGACAAGTTTCTTAGTAACCTTATTAAAGGAAGAGACAAAATTACCAGGTTGATACATATTCATTTATTCCAAGTACTTTCAACATTAGCACAATGTCATCATCAGTGTGTTGTTTTACTTTTATTTTTATTTTTCTAAAACATAAATTGTTTTGTTCATCTGAAAGATAAATTTTTTAACTGTGAAGTGAAAAACACTAAGATTATGTACTGTATGAATTAAATTTCACAATGTAAATGGCAGGGAAGGTAACTAGGTTTTCCATATGTTTCAGATGATTAATCTAGGATTTTTATCTTCTGCCACAACAACCACTCAATGATTTGCTGGATCTGTGGCATTAATCCACAATATGAAACCCTCTCATCCAAGTTATTAACAAGGCTCAGTATTGTGGATATAGCATCAGTGCTGCACATCTGTTGTCATAGATGGTTTGGTCACATCGAGACAAGCTTTGTCATGCATTAGGGCTGTCTTGAAGTTCAGGTTTCCTGGTCAAAGAAGTTGAGGTAGACATAGGAAGATGTGGAAGGAATGCATTGGGAGGGATGTGCAACCTTAAACCGCTTGACAGGAATGCTTGAAAAGAAGAAGTGAATCTAAACAATTGTCATGTATTTTTATCTAAACAATTGTCAAGAAAGCTAAAATGATAAAAAAAAATGTGTTTTCAGCCTGATCTCCCCTACCTACAAATGAGATATTCCATTTTTATGGTTACACAAAATATGTCCCCTTATTGACATCAGGTGATATAATCTACTATAACAATGGAACATTTTATTTCTATGAAGGGAAGTTCAGGTTATGTAACTGATAAATATATAAAGTTATATTTTGTTTTACATTATAGAATAAGCTTATTATATTTGTTTGTAACTAGTTGCCTGTTTACCATTGACAGTCATTTGAGTGACTATAAGAACTGTAACATTACTTATGGTCACTCAAATGGCTGTCAAAGGTTACCTTATTAACCACAGATCTATTAATGGCTTCAAGCAGATGGAGAAAAAACATTTTATGACATGATATCAATAAATAGAAAATATGATTTAAAATAGCAATAATATTTAGGTCTGTTCGATTTCTACATTAAATGATCATAGGCACCTATAATTATCATGGGAGAATTTAAAGTCCAAATAGCTGGTTAAAGGTTTTATACTTTGATATGAAGTATAAGTGTTGGGTTTGTTCTGAGTCATTACTGCTTATGAATTTATTTACCAAGTAAGTCTGTAAGACCAGTAATGGCCCTGTCCCCATAGTGGCATCTTTGGCTGCAGTAGTTGCCAGGCAAATCATTGATAAAGTCCTCCTTGTTAACTACCGATTGAATTCCAGGATTTCTTTTTAGGTTTCACTCTCATGATTGGGTGTAGCTGCAAGACAGCAAAAGTTTTAAATCAAAATTTTCCTTCTCCTAGGTAAGCAGTCAACTAGAACTAATGAGCCCCACCTGCCTGAAACATCTGGTTTTAAGGCACCAAAATCTTGCCTTTCTTCCTTCTCCCATTGGTAAGAACAGTGATACTACATTGGGAACTGGACTAGGATGGCAGAGGCTATTTGAGATGCAAGCCATATGGAAGCACTTTATAGTTAGTGAGACTGTATCATTATTACCACCTTCAGCTATGTCAACTTTGAAACTGTGTGTAGGTAAATAATGAAATAAACTAGATTTTGTGGTATGTATGGAATACTTATTATTTTCCGCAATGTTTTATAGTCATATTTAAATATAAGTCACTTGTGAATTTTTAAGTCTCAACCCATCATATTCATATACTTCCGATGTACCCTAATAATTTTAGTTTTTTCTTTACCAGACAAAACCTCAGTTTATTATCTAACTTACTGATTACATATAATAAACTGGCATCTCAACTTCATTCACTTTCCCAACACCACAATTTAGGTTTCCTATGCCTTTTCTATAAATACTTTCATGGTAAATATTCTGATAAACTCTTCTCTATGGTACCTAGACTCTAAGAATTTAAGAGCATTATTAGATTAGTGGCAAGATTTCATCATGTTATATACAAAATGGTTATGTAACCATAAGTTCTATGCTAACGGTTTCTTTTCTCACACTTCTCACTTGTGGAACTTTCTTTTGGCTTCTTGCTTTCTAGTCAAGTTTGATCTTCAAAAATTTAAATGCAATGTCAATCCTTATATTCTATCCTCTTAAATTCTGTTCTTTTATCATTTTTTATATTCTTTCACACTCAGTAACCCCCTGTGTTTTAATGATTCTGTTGCCCTGCTTGGGGTGAAATATTTAAGCAAAAAAAAAAAACTCAAATGGACATTTATTGACAACAAAATAAAGAGATAATTATATCAGCAAGTTTCATTTATGGTCTATGAAAATTTTGTTTATTGATATGAAATGTCTTGCTCTTATTTATCTACTTGTGAACTGCAATTTCTATATTTGATTTTAATGTTATGCCTCACATTGTCCTTTTTATTGATCTCTGTGAGTTTCTAAGTTAACTTTCAAACAATTTTGTTCATTTTTATGTTTTGTACCTACAAACCACTGCTGACATTAAGCATTTATTACACATACAATGTTTAAATGCCTTCCAGCCAATCATTATATGTAATCTTATTTCATTTTCATGGTTATATCTTTTACAAGTAGAATATATTCCTGAACTTCTTCCTGCTCTACATCCTTTATTCTTATTGGCTTTCCTGAGTTGAACATTTTTTTAAATCCTATGTTTCTTCAGGATTTAGAAAATCCTGGATCCAAAGATTCCTTTTTTTTACTATCTGTTGGCTGACATACATATATATATATATATATATAAATGATAGAAATTAAGGAGGATTTGAGATAATTAAGTAATTCATCGAGTCTAGAAGAAACCTCAACAGAATGCAGAAGGCACTGGATGGCCATTTCCTCCTATATTTGGGACTCATCAGCAGTGTGCATCCACTACCGAAAATTGAAGCCCAGACAGTTACATTGACTGAGGCCCGTTACTACAGTTGGTATGACATTTGCCTATATATATATTAGGTTGGTGCAAAAATAAAGACGTAATAATGTCGTTTTTTGATGTATTTTATAATGTCAAAAAACAACATTATTACGTCATTATTTTTGCACCAACCTAATATATATATATATATATATATATATATATATATATGTATATCCATAATCGTTTATTTTGTGACGGAGCACAGTACCAGAACTGAAATTTGTCTTTTCATGATTTAAAATTGTCAAACTAAGACCAAGTAGGACATGCTACCTTGTGACCAATATGACACAATGTGGTCTGACATGAAAAGTTATTTGATAGTTGTTAAGAGAATAAAGGGTAGTGGTAATATTACCCATTTCAAGCTCTGTTCATATTTATAAATTTTTAAAATGATCATCCAGAATCTTTTTAGATTTTCATTTCATTTTTGCTTTTCCACAATGTTCTCTAAACTTTCTCTTATTACTAGGAATTTTACTGAATTTTATCTCCTCACAAGGAAAACATAAAATCAGATTGAGAAATTCACAACTTCAGCTGAACATTCCAATTTCATCTGCTTCATACTTATTGACTTGATGGAGCAACTTGCTAATGACTCTACTCTAAAGATATCAATATCTGCTGATAAGATATTGACATTATCTGTCAATTCATACTGATCTTTCCATCTAACTCTGTCTAGGATAATACTGCTCAAATGTCTGGCGAATTTGAACAATATAGTTGTGTTCACTGGAACAAATCATCACAACCAAGAAAGATGTCAACCATATAGTGGTATAAATAGTTTGCAACAAGATCTGTGTGGATCTCTCTTGTTAAGAAAGATTTATGTTTGCCTAGTGGTCTTTGTAAACACAACAGACCACACCTTATACAATAAGAGAGCCACTAGTAGCTTGCACAACATTCTGCTTGCTGACAGCTTGAATATGCAGCCTCATTCTCTCTCTCTCCTCCATATGAAATTGACCATGTACCCAAAAGTGTTGGAAATATGAATTGCCTGTCCAGGAAATGTGTCCCCAGTTTTCCTTAGCCCAAGTGAAGGAGAGAAACCAATGCCAGATGAATCAAAGTCATGGTGTCAATAATGGCCAATTTGCAAGAAATGCAATGTACACTGTAGAGGACATGGGCTGATGGGTTGAGCAGCACCAGCATTGGAGTGGTATGTGCTTTGATGCAGTGTACCTCCTCATTGGGTGTTTACCATCATTGTCAGATTTACTACATGTTACAGATTTATCACACACACACATACACATGCTCACACACACACATATATATATATATATATTTTTTTTTTATAAGCGTTTCATCCCAAGCAAGGTGGGAAGCCACTAGCATGCAAGGGGTTACAGAGAGTTGGAGCTAGAGCAAATAGGAGTAATAGAAGAAAGAATGAAAAGAAGGATAGGGGATAGATCAAGGCATCTGGAGATGTTGATTGACATTACATCGGAATAGTTGGAGATTATAGCTATCAGGCAAATAGAAAGAGGGGAGGAAGTTTCACAGGTGAGAGGTGCGAGACATGAAGCTATTGGAGTAGAAGAGATGGCTACCTTTAACATTTTCAACAGGGAAAAGGTATGAGCGAGATGCCAGCCTAGTAGAACACTTAAATTCATGAAGTTTGGGAACCAGCAAAAGCAGCTCCTTGGAGTAGTTACCATGAAAGTACTTGTAAAAAAGACAGAGGGGAGCATATTTGGGCAGCAATTCCCTCTTTTATACAAGTTTTGATAAAGAAAAATGAAACGGTAATGCAATTAAGTTTTTTATTTAATTTTTCTTGTGTTCATATAAGTGTTTTCCTTTCCAGACAAAATTACCTATTATCAAGGACAATTTTTATTTTTTATTTTTAACTGAATGTATGTATTTTTTTCTATCTGAAGTTATAGGAATGTTTTATTTTACAGAGTCAGCAAATTGTGGCCATGTTCATAGTTAATGTTATTGAGTGTTAGCTTTTTTCTTTTTTACTATTAGTGCTTCCATCATTTTTAATCTTTTTTTTACATATGAATGAGGCTATTATACTTGTATTTTCTACTAGTATATTGCAGATGGAGTTTGTTAGGCTTCTGTGTGTGTTTTAATGTCCTAACTGAGCTATGGTCAGATAGATATAATGTGAGTCATCTAGATAGGCATGTCATGGTATGAACAATATAATTATTCATGAGTTTTGTTTCATCAGGTACATTAAAAGAAAAACCAAAAGTCCTTGGATATGCAGGACTTTTGGACAGTTTTTAGACACTTTGTGTTCAGAAAAGAAAACACTTGTATGAACACAAGAAAAATAAAAAGCTTAATCACAGCACCCTGTCAGTCCTGTCTTTAACAAAACATGCATATATATATATATATATATATATATATATATATATATATATATAACACTTTCTGGTTTCTAGTCATTGGATCTGGTAAGATAATTTATTGCCCATCTTATCCATAAAAATTCCAACACATTTTCCTTACATGCAGTTTTGTTTCTTATTCTGAGTGAAAGAAGTCAAAACCAACAGATGTTTGGCAAAACATGTCATTTATAGCTTTTCCATTTTGTTTCATCATCTCCACTGATTTTAGAATTTCTGATACACTCTTGTTACTGCTGCCTAAGAAAACCTTAAAATTAGTGTAACATCTTGTTGGACGCAACAATCATCACATAGAATTTATTCCTCTCTGTTTCCAATGGCTGCTACCTCTATATTAACAGTTACACTGCCACAGCTACAATACCTCTTTACCTATTATGTCATATATATGCCATCCAACTAAGTCCAAGTGAGAAACAGCGAAAACATCTAGTGTACTATTGTTTGTAATGTTTTGGCATTTCAGTTTATTCCCACCAATTAGTTTTTACTGAACCTATTTATAAAAAGGGTGTATCATAGCAAAAGCAAGATATAAAAGGGTGTGAAAGTTGATAGACAGCAGTTCAGAGAACAAACACCTTTGCCAGTCCTTTTTTAAATGGGATTCAAACATGTCCCTCCACAACATTCTTTTTCAATGTACATCTTTCTGTTAAGTCTTTCTCATGAGCACACCTTAAAAGGTCAATATATATATATATATATATATATATATATATATATATATATATAATATATATAGATAGATAGATAGATAGATAGATAGATATTCATTATTAATTTTAATACTATGTCTTTTTCTCCTTTTCCAAATATACACTTTACTAAATTTTTATTTGCATTGAACAGACAAACATGATTTCTTCTTCACTACAATTTGGTAACCTCAAACAAATCACTTACCACAGGCATACAGCTGAGAAAAGATAAAAAACGCACAGACCAAAGCATGAGTAAAACAACAAAGACAAAGATGCTAGTCTAGTCTAAATAATTCAAGTAATAATTCAAATCAGGCATTGCTTGATTTATGCATCCACTTGAAAAAACTATCCATGTATGAACAGACAAGAGAAAAACTTGGTTGGAGACAGCCCCTGAGAAAGAAAAAAAATGCTTATTTATGCTGAAGGATATATTGGATGAACTTCTCCATATGTGCTGTCCACAAACCAATACCAGAGGCTACTTTTAAAAATAATAATAAATTATTATCAAGCTAGAGTGTATTTGGACGGAATATTGAAATCAATAATTTCTCATCATTCTATAATGAAGCTAGCCATATGCTGCATACAACTGGACAGAAAGTTGTTTGAGAGTTATTTCTATAATGATATATTGGGATTATACCAAAGTTCCCCCCACAAAAAAAAATCAGTTTTCAAATATATATTTCATTTCTGTTTTTCAAAATAGAATATAAGAAATCTTTACACACACCAACTATTTCTATATGTCTATCTCTATCTCTCTTTCTCTCTCGCTCTCACTCTCTCTCTCTCTCTCTCTCTCTCTCTCTCTATATATATATATATATATATATATATATATATATATATATATATATATGTGTGTGTGTGTGAATTGGGATCAAATATAGATCGGAATCTGGCAGAATGATAGGATAAAGAACAAATAGAAAATGTTAATCCATGTAACATGTTTCACATTTATTAAAGCTTCATCAGAGAATCATCTCTGATGAAGCTTTAATAAAAAAGAAACATGTTAGATTTATAAACATTTTCTATTTGTTCTTTATCTTATCACATACACACACATACACATACACATACCTACACACATATACATACATACACACAGACACACAGACACACACATATATATATATATATTTAAAAATTCAGGTATAAATAAAATATATCTGTAATATAAATTACTTACTTTCATTTGTTAGGCAATAAATTACATCACTTAGCATCATCTATAGTTTACCTTTCCTTATATAGTTAGCTTTAAGGATATTTTAGACCATTTTTATATTTGAAAACTTAATCATATTTTAACTCCACTTTATTTCTGTGTATAAAAACAAAGTACAAAATAAAATCTCCACATTTACCTTGATAAAGTCCGTCAGTGTATTAAATGCGTTAGCAAAGAAAAGTTTTCCTTTTGTCTTTTACTCATATATTTATATATATATGTACAGATCAGAAGATACTACATATGCATATGAGGGGATGGGCTGAAAAGTTTACAGACTAATGCTCAACATGTGAAATATTGCATGCTGTTATCCTGGCTGTATGTTTAGATTGTTATCCTGTCAGAATGTGAACCTCTGCTCTACTCTGAAGTTTTTTGCAACCTGAAAAAGTTTTGTTTTAAGCATTGCCCTGTATTTGGCTCCATCCATCTCCCTATCACCTCTGACCTGCTTCTCTGTACTTGCTAAAGAAAAGCATCTCCATAGCATGATGCTGTTGCCAACATGTTTCACTGTGTTGATGGTGGGCACAGGGTTATATACAGTATGTGTTAGGTTTTAACCATTTTGCATTAAGGTCAAAAAGTTCAATTTTGTTCTTACCTGAGCAGAGCACCTTCTTCCACATGTTTGCTGTATCTCAGACATGAATTGTGACATACTGCAAATGGCTTTCTTTCAACCATGGCTTTCTTTTTGCCACTCTTCTATAAAGGCCAGATTTGTGGAGTGCATGACTAATAGTTGTCCTTTGAACAGGTTCTCCTACCAGAGCTATGGAGCTATGCAGCTCCTCCAGAGTTACTATGAGCTTCCTGGTTGCTTCTCTGGTCAATTCTCTCCTTACCTCTCAATTTAGATGGCCAAACTTGTCACAATAGATTTGTGATTGTTCCATACTCTTTCCATTTTTGAACAATGGACTTAATAGTCCTCTGTGAGATGTTCAAAACATGGAATATTTTTTTCTAACCCTGCTTTATACTCCAAAACTTTATCCCTGACCTTTCTGGTGAGCTTGTTTGTTTGGTAATGTTCTCTAACAAAACTCTGAGAATTTGAAAAAAACAGGTGCATTTAACTGGAGAGAGCAGAATCAAGGATTGTAACACTTTTTTCATTATTTCGTTTATTCATAACTATTTTTAAAAAATCTTTTCACCCCAAGCAAGGCGTGAAGAAAAATAATATACAGAGGGTTACAAAGAGTGAAAGTAAGAGAAAAGACTGGGTCTAGGGAGGATTGAGGAAAGGATAAAAGATGAACAGGATTCAAGAAGACAGAAGATGGCAATTGATGTTGTATTTAAATTTTTGAAGATTGTAGATTACAGGGAAGGATATAACAATATATAATTTTGTATAATTTTATATATCAACAAACAGTATTTAGGAAAATATGACAAACTGGAAAGGATTTTTGTGATGTATTTCATCCATTCAGATTTCATTGGACTGGACTTTGTTGACATTGCCGTGTCTACAGATGCACACAAAACGAGAGACACAGGTAGTTTCAACATTTTTTAAAAAATATTTTTGAGGGAATTTTTTTTCTCAATCTAGCCGATATCATCTGTATTCTTTTTCTTTTTCTCTCTCCATCACCTTTGTCCCTGACTATCCTACACTGTGACAATATAAAATCTACCAAGAATTGGGATATACTGTAAAAACCTGGATGCAAATTTATTGTGGCTGAACTAGCAATCAAGGCACTTTCCAGACATTTTCATTTCAATGGATTATTTTCTCTTTTAATCAAAGTAGCATTCCCTATGTCAAAAATGTGGTCTGTTTTGTTACAGTAAACAACCAATGTGTTTTGTGCGTTGTTATTTAAAATGTCCCTTTTGTGTTCATATAGTCTCTTGTTTAAACTTCTTGAGGTTCCTCCATTGTATTCATTCTGGCAATTCTTGCATTTGATAGAGTAAATTCCTCCTTCAAGGCTGGTTCTTTATTGATTAAGTCTTTGATTGTTTTAGATGTAGTTGTGACAAATTTTATGTTGAGTTTAAATAAATTCTTTTCAGCTGTAGTTGTGATAGAGTCTGTGGGTAGAATAATATATTTTTTTGATTTATTAGGTTTATTAGGAAGGACAGCTCTTCTACTTTGGAATATTTTATGAGCCATTTGTTTTGCATTGAAAATGAAATAGGGTATTGAAGGGTCTTGAAAGTATTTTCAATATATTTCTCCTCTTTGTATAAGTATTGAGGGCTGCAAATTTGGGGTGCTCTTAAATAGAATCCACTGATCATTTTACAGGGAAGCAAGTAAATGGATGGGAGTTCCACAGGTGGGAATTGTGAGAAAAGGAACTGTTGGAGTAGAAGTTAACTATTTAGTTATTTAACTATTTCAACAGTAAAAGGGTGGAACCTAGATGCTAATCTCATAGCATGCTTAAATTCTTGTATTTGGCACACCAGAGAAAAAAGCTTGCCAGAATAGTTGCCATGAAAATATTTGTAGAAAAGACAGAGGGAAGCCACATCACATTGGTGAGAAAATGACTGAAGTTGAGATGCCAAGTCATGATCAATTACATTGTAAATGCTTCTCTGGATTTTGTCAAGAACCTTGAGATGAGTAGCAGGAGCACCAGACCAGATATGGCACCAGTATTCAATGCACAGACACATGATAGATTTGTAAATGTGCAAGATGGACTCTGACAAGAAAAACCTTCTGGCATGATGCAGTGACGCAACATTTCTTATGTGACTTCTGAATACAATTGGTTGCACTGGATTTTACTTAATGGGTGAATATATATGCACTCAACACTTTTCAGATTTTTATTTATAAATAATTTTTAAAACCATGTAACATTTTTACCAAACTTCAAAATAATGCAATATTTTGGGTTGGTCCATTGGAAATAAAACCAATAAAATACATTTAAATCTCTGGTTATCATATGAAAAAGGTGGAAAAGTTCAGGGGTGGTGAATACTTACACAAGGCACTGTATCTTCCTTCAACTTGAAACTGTCAGTAACTTTATGATAAAGACTATATGTATAGAATATTCCTTATTTCTCAGCATTATTGTTACTATCATGAAAACCATAGTCAACTAGTACATTGTACCATCATCATTAACTACTACTTAAAAATTTGTAGAATAATCTATATAATGAGAAAAGGCTGCTTGGAGAATTTTGACACTCATAGGGCATGGGTGATCATGGCTCTCCACAACTTTCTGTCCTTTGTGGCTCTTAGTAAGGTTTTGTCTTTTTGCTATCTCTCCTAAACCATGTTCTTCCAAACAAGCTCATTAAGTAGGTTATTTACTGCTTTCTTCTGACCCACTTGCATTCAATATGTCCTGTGAGTTTCAAATTCTCCAAGCTTTCTTTCCTTACTATGTGCCCAAGAAATTTCAATTGTCTCATTCTGATTTTAAGTATAAGTATTCATTTTGTTTCTGTTATATACCACACCTATAAGCACTAATGGATATGTCCCAATCTTCATAAATATGACGGACACTATTGTAAGTAGGGGGGGTCATATGCTGTCTAAGTAGTCCACCACTACCAGTGGTTTACTTATTTCATGCTGGTGGCAAGTATTGTATTTTGTTGATCTTATAAAGATTACCATTTCATTTCCAACCTTCAATTTGGTTATTCCTCATTCAGTAACTCTTACGAGATTACAACAGTTACCGTTATTCCTAAAACTTTGTCATTCAGTCCATGGTATTCTCAGCATCCTTCTGTAAAACCACATTTCTGCTGCCTCAAATGTCTTCTTCAGAAGACTGAATCTATGTATGCCTGTAAAGAATATTTATTCATGGCATATGTATATAATATATAATATACATATTATTCATACCTTTAGTGCAAACTGATTTTGGCATTAAATTTTGGGGTAAAATGTGCATCTTATATACTAAGGAATACAGTTATAAAGCAGTGAAGCCTTTTAGTTTGTCTAGCAGACCATTTTGGATATCAAATCTCAGCCCCTTAAAAACCCACAATTACTATAGATAATGATTAACTCACCATGAATTATTCAAGAAATGTTGACAAAAATTATTGCTTCATATGTTGTGCAACATGAGAAAAACTTTGCCTTATATGTAAGTCAAACCTATAAATGTTCACATTATTTACAATTAAATAATATCCTCAACTTTGCTGTTATCATGCCCTCTTTTCTTTTTCAGGTATCTGTCAATCTAGGTAACTTTCAGAACATTTTGAACTGAACACTTTATTTAATTCATAAGTATAGATCATTCTTTTCCCTCTGTCCAATTCCAGGGATATCTCATCTTGTTTTTTTTCAGTACCATTCAGTTATTGCTATCCCGGTTTTGACCGGACATGAGTCTGTACTACCCATACCAGAGATTAAATTTACAATTACTATGCCACCAAAATCAAGAACCAATGCTCTAACCTTCTATACTATTGTCCTACAAAGCAGGCTGTTTAGCAAATTGAAAGTGAAAGGCTATTCTCTGTTTCACTACCCATGGGGATATGGACACAATTACACCTCTCCATATGCATTGTGATCTGAATAATCTCTGACCATCATTTGTTGACATAGTTTGGTTTAAAATAAATCAATCACTGACACATGTGTATAGATATAAATCAGAGTTTTCAGTTTTGGTCATTACCCTGACAAGCTGCCTGGATGACTGTATTTGACCTCTCCTTGCTCTTGTCACAATGAAAATAACAAAAGTGTATAGGTCAGTTACTGCTTCTTGTTATTTCTTTTGGTCAGTATCCAATACAGGGGGTCAGTTCTCAGACTTCACCATGGTCAGCTTAAACCATTATAAATTTTTCCCTACTGGCAGAAGTTGCTGGGTTATTGTTATAGACAAGGCCAGTGCATACTATTCCCAAACCCAGTGGAGTGGGTAGCCTGATTGGTGTCCCAAGCACTGTTTTGTGGCCCTTGCAATCTAATAAACATTTCACTTTTTTCTACCTACATTTATATATGTTACAAATTAAACTAAGCACAACTATTAAAGGATGAAAAACTTTTGCAGATTTGGAAGTCATTCTGTGATCTTTTTTTTGTCCAAATTCTTGAATTTGTTTTGCCCATGCTAATTCTTGAAAAAACTATATAAAATTCACAATCCATAATGTTGAATGTGTTAAAATCATTTTAGAAGAAAAATCTCAATTTGATGTTAAAAATTGTCACAAAACATTGTTGATGTATTTAAGATGGAATGATCTATTATGACAGGTCTCTAATTTGTATTTAGATACATTGTATTTATTTTCAATTTTTCTAGTTGAATTGTTCACCTATATTGCATATGATCCATTATTGTATATAATTAGTTTACATTAACATTTATATCTTATATGAATACCACCTTATGAAAATTGAGTAGTAGTAGAGTGAGGTGGGTGTATAATAGATTGCATTGGGTGGGGTGAGCACAAAACCCTTGAAATGGTCAAAGTTATAATGAATTAAAATTTTGGCCTATTTTATTAATAAATTATACCAATGGTATCTCAGGTTATAATTATTTCAGTATTATTTTTAACATGATTATGACAGAAACTAAAAAATATATTTTAAATGCGTGAAAAGGGAAATAAAATTTTTTTCTTTTGTATCAAATTTCACTGAAAAACATTTTGAAAGTTTCATGACAATTTTACTGTTTTTATAAGCCATATTTTTTTTCAATCACATTTTCCTTTCTAGTAAAAACAAACAATACATTTTCTACTTGATTGATTTGGTCAAAAAATAAAAGAAATAAACAAAGATACCAGTGTTCAATCACAATATTTCTAACTGCATCTTCCATTTTCTACAGGTTTAAGCCTCTAGCATATTCTGTAGATATCCCTATGCTTGTCTTCAACATTGAAACAACAAAATGCAGAAAGCAAAATAAAATTACATTCAGTCTGAAAAAATATATTTGTTATCCTAAATTTTTATTTGGCTATAAGAAGATATTGAAAAATTATGGTTTGCATTACGACAATGTATAGATTATTTTAAAATCGGATATAATATTTTTTATCAGTTCTTTTTAATTGATATTAAAAAAATCATAATTAAATTAACTCTTTTTCATTTTCTCTTTTTGATAATAATATCATGAATTTTTATTTGTATTGGAAAGAAATATTTGTTGGCATGATTTAAATTCGTTTTTATTGAGAAAGAAGTGCAAAAAAATTATTAATCTTATTTCTATCTTGGAAACCAGTTTTTCCTAGTTCTTCCCATTATTTAGAAAATTATAAGAATGTATTTTTTATCAGTGGTGGAATTCAAGGAGGCTATCGACCAATGAAAAATCAAAAGAAAAATGAATCAGATCTTTCTACACATATCTGTATATATATATTTATGGGTTTTCATATATTCATGTATATTGTATAAACTTTCCTTTGTTTTATATATACCTTATATATGAATGGGGTGTTTGGGTTTTATTTGTAAAATCATCCTCTGTTTATTTATATAAATTTATAATTTATAAATAGATGCAGCTTATAATATATATATATATATATATATATATATATATATATATATATGTATGTATGTATGTATGTATGTATATTTAACACGTATAAATATATAGATGTATGCATATATAGTATATATAATTTATATATATAAAAGATACATATATGCACACACACGTGTGTGTGCATGAATATATTAGTTATAATTAACTATATTTATCAGAGAAAAGTGCTCAATATTCACAATAAAGAATGTGTGTGTGTGTGTATTTATATAATGCATAATAGTATCTGAAACAAAAGTGTTTGCACTCTAGCTTCTTCAAGTTAAAATGCAAGAAAGATGAAACTGTATGTTTGGATAAAAGGCATTGTATGTATGGGTGCATGGATATACAGGATGCGATGGATAAATTGTCATCTCAATTATGCAAAAATGGAAATAACATTGACATTTCATTTTAACAGATAGATTTACTAAAATTATACAAAAATATCTTGAAAAACTAAAGAGTAAATTTATTCAATAAAATCACCATTGGCTTCAACCACAGCCTCCAGACAACTTCAGAATCTCCTGCAACTCTTCTAGATGGTCTCCTTATTTAAGTTGATGAATACTGTTATAATCCTTGCCTTCAGTTCATCTTTGGTGTTACAAGGAGTTTTGTTGGACTCTCAATCAACTGCACCCCACACATAATAATCAAGGTGATTGTAGTCTGGGGATGTAAGTGGCCAGATGTAAGGGGTGATATGATTGCAGAAATTGTCTGGCAGCCATGTCTAGGCTTTTCTGCTTATATGGCATGGTGCAGAGTCCTGTTGCCAGACACAGAGTCTTCCAGCAACCACCCTCTACCTCCTCAAGACACTTGATGTAAGCCTCCATGTTGAGTTTGAGGCCCTCACCAACAAATTCAGGAGTTCTTTTTTTATCAGAACAAGTTTCAGAGTGAGTTTTCTGAGTGGCAGTAACTTCGTAACCACCATTAGACTCATCCAACTTTTACTGAATCTTCTGCACTATCCTCAGATTGACACCATATTTACAATTCATTTTAATATATTTCCTTTGTACAAATCTCATTGATTTGTTCACAGATATTTATTCTTAAATTTTATTAACTTTTAAATTTTCAAATTAACCACATTTTTAAATAGTTAGGTCACCACAGTAATGAATGCTCATAAAGAGTAAGCATTTTCAAAACAGGTGAAAAAAATCTAAGGAAAAAAAACAAAAAAAGAGTGATAGGGGGGGCAAGGTGGAGTAATGGATAGTGGCTCAGATTGAGGAATCTGAGAGCTGAGTTTGAATTTCAATCGAATCCATTACATTCACTTATATGCTAATACTCTTGTGAAAGGCATGAATCATCTTCTTCTCCTCCCAGCTATGGATAAATAGCAGAACAGACTGGGTTCTATAGCCTTGGACAGTAACTGGTCTAGCACAGAAAGAAATGGCAACCTACTGCAGGAAAAAATCTTCCTCATCAGTCATGTATCAAAAGATACATGATCGCCTAAGTGTGTATCATGTATCGCATATAATTAACTGACTGACATAAAGAGTGAAACATTAACAAGAAAATTTGATTGATTTATTCATTTTTTTATGGTTTATCAAAACCTTTGCAGGTCATTCAAAGCCAGAAAATACATTTAGATTATAAGAATTTTGTTTTTTTTGAGATAATAATGATTTAGTGATAGGATTAGTCATTATCTATCCTCTATATCCTCATAATCTTCACTTCTTACTTCATTCTCTTACATTCATAATACACACCTTTAACCCTTTAACATGAGTGGCTCTTGGGCCTTGTATTAGGGAATGTTAGTATTAAAAAAGTACCTTTACTTTTCCAAGCAGCTATAAGTTACTTTCTGCTACATCTATTGTCAGTGTTCACAAGAGCCTGTAAGCTGAGATGCATTTATGTATATGTCAGAAAATATAGTGCAATTCAATGTAGTGTTGTTTAGTGAACTTGTCTTGCTGGATCAGTTATAACTGAATAGTGAGTTCAATCCTTACTGTATGCCCCATACTTTTGGCCTTGTGCCACATCTAAACTATGCTTATTAAATTACTATATATCAAAAAATATGCTTGCATGTGTGTCTGCATGATTACAGCCTCAGGGTTGTCAAGAAGATAAATAAGTAAATAATGGTGGATATATGATCCTCATGGATCCTATGCAGAGCATTTTATCTGCATCTCCAGTTAATGAAAAATCCAATGCAGGAGCATTTTTGGAGAAAAAAAATACCTGCATCTCATAGTTGAGACACAGATAATCAGGACATGCTCCCAAACCTTCTTTGGGGGCAGCAGGGAAACACTGTCTAGGGAAGAGATCCCTTGGGCATCATTTTTTTTTTTTTTTTTAAACCCTTCTGGCTTAAAGACCAGGAGGTAATGAATCCCGTTCAGGACAATTTCATTTGATAGTGGAAATGGCTATGTGATTGTTATCTTTTTATATTGCAAGAACGAAACAGAAGATTCTTCTTTCTTTTTTTTAGCCTTACTCAATATGCTATTACAGAATATAAATGTCTGTTTAAATAAAAATTCAAATCAATTTCTAAGGCATTTAAAAACAGATGTGTATTTACTGTCAAAATTAAAAGAACAAAGTAATAATTTATTTGGAATTTTATTTATTTTTATTTTTTTTTACAATGGGGTTTACCCTGTCAAGGCCCGAGAGCCACTCAAGGTAGAATGTTATAGAATAAGAGGCACAGTTTATGTGGCTATGTGGGAAGATAACCGTTAACCCTAAACTTGAACAGGTTAATATTGTAGTGATTGGATTGTCAATTAGTAATAATTTCTAAAATATTCGACTAGTATTTCTGTTATTTTAATTTCAGATACTTTTTATTGCAACTGCTCAAATTGTCATTCTGTCACCCTTATTAAAATGATTGAGTAGTCAGCAATAAAGTACAAATGAAATGAAAATGAAAGAAAAACCAACCAAAAATGAATAATCTTTACAGTTTTCATTCTTGTCCACTAAAAATATATATGGTAAAGTTAAAATAACCTGATATCATTATCATAAAGTGAACAAAGAAAAAATATTGATTTCTCGGCAAAGTTTAGCATATGTACCTACAAAAAAACAGTGTGTCAAAAGGACAGTTTCTTTCTTGACATTCAGTCAGTCAGTTATGTGCCATGTGTGATACATGCATAGGTGATCATGTATCTTTTGATACATGACTGACGAGGCAGATTTTTTCAGTAGGTTGCCCTTTTTTTCTGTGCTAGACCTGTTGCCATCTAAGGCTATAGAACCCAGTCTGCCCTGCTATTTACCCATAGCCGGTGGGTAGAAGATTCATACCTTTCCCAAGGGTATTAGCATATAAGTGAATGTAATGGATTCGACTGGAATTCGAACTCGGCATATATACAAGGAATCAGTCAGTTATGTGCCAATGCGTGATACATGCTTAAGCGATCATGTATCTTTCGATACATGACTGACAAGGCAGATTTTTTTTTCCTGAGGTAGGTTGCCATTTCTTTCTTCAGTAAACCAATCTAAGGCTATAGAACCTGGTCTGTCCTGCTATTTATCATAGCTGGGGGGAGAAGAAGAGGATTCATACATTTCCCAAGGATATTAGCATGTAAGTGAATGTAATGGATTTGACTGGAATTCAAACTCGGCTCTCTGATTCCTCAATCCTAGCAGCTATCCATTACTCCCCACTTCTCCAGCAATTTCTATTATTTTAAAAAGCAATTCTTAGAATTTTGATAAAACCCAAACATATGAAACCGGATTTATGCATTTTCCTTTTCTTGAGAATTAACAACAAAAATATTTATTCTATTCACTTGTTTATTTACAAGAATAATTTTATATTTATAAGTTTATAAAAATATGTGGACCAACTCCAATGCAATATTTATTATTTACCATAAAGAAATATCTTTGGAACCAAATTTTTTATTCATAAATTTATAAAAATATCTGTGAACAATGGAACAAAAAAATTTAAATAAACACATTGCAACAAATAACTGTAATTATAATTTTTGAAAAAAATTTTTTTCAGGCATTTTTTTCATTTGCCCTCACCACATAAATTCACTAAAATAGTTTGCAAGCATCTGGATTTATATTTTCTTTATAAGGATTGACAACAAAAATGTAAACTTTACTTACTTATTTATTAGACTGTTTATTTACAAGAATAGTATTTAATAGACATTTAATGTTTTGATACACACCATATTTTGCAGGTAATATGTGAAACTTTACGATTTTGTCTCCTTTGTCAATTTACTTAACTCAATGTACTCAATGTTTTTCTTTTAACCATACATATAAACGAGACACTGAAAATTTCCCACTTCCCAAAATCCAACAAAAGGACCAAAAATTACAATCTTTTTTTTAAACTTTTCATTATACATCAGCATTGTTCTCATATGGCTGGTCGCTCATTTCTGAGTATGCCTGTCTGCTAGAGTGGCTAACTAATCCCTATTGCAGATGCCTGTTCAGGCACAATTGTGTTTGTTCAACACCCACAGAGCCAACTTGTGATTTATATTGATTATGCTGAGTGGACCTTAGTTACAGTTTCTAGGAGAGAGTACCTAATCTAGCATGATCACCAGAATTAGGCCTGAATGCTCAAACACTCCATCAATGACTGCCAAATAATTCTGTCAACCCAACTTTACTCACAAGGCTTGGGTCAACCTGTGGCATGGTCTTCATACACTTCCCAATGTAGTGATAATGTAGTGACTCCTTAGTCGAATATTATCAAGAAGTTTCCACCTTCACAAATCAACCATGCTGAGCTTTGAACATTAGTTTTATGGGTAGAACTCTAACATACTAACCACTTGGCCACATGCAGACTTAAGCATCCTTATAAAACAAGGATAATGGACATTTCTCTAGGTGCCCCATAAACATGTCTTTTGATAATGTTGGTTTAGTTCAATCACTATATCTGGTTATATAAAATGAGTTTAATGCAGTTAAAATTTTTAAATATATTAGGTTGGTGCAAAAATAATGTCGGTTTTTGACGTTAAAAAATACGTCAAAAACCGACATTATTTTTGCACCAACCTAATATATAACTATCAAGCAAAAGACATACTTCAAATTTTCTGAAAGTTCCTCAATGCCAAAATCAAAAATGTGAAAAGAGAAAAAAATGTTTGGTGTCATTAAGATACTAAAACAACTTATATCTTGGCATCATCCCACACATTTATACATGCAATGTTTATACCAAAAATAAAAATTAACTCTACAAAAATACAGAAAGAAACCTGCAACTAATAATTAAAAAATTACCTGTTCTTTATAATTTAACCTTTTCTATTTGATTTTTGCACAAAAAAATTTTAGTATCTTTTATTAAAAAGTTCATAACATCTTCAATAAGTACCACCCTTTAAAACCAATATGTTTTTAAATGCAATGTAATTTTTTTAGGATTGAAATATCAGTATCATTATGTAACAAAAAAATAGAATTATTTGCAAAAATTAGTAAATAGTATTATTAATGGATATTGGTATTATATATACTATTAGGATTAAAAGGGTTAATATCAGAATTTACTAAATCTTAAATCAAGAAATACTGAATATCACAATTCAATTCAATCAATCAAAAAGTAGGTTTTTATAACATCATCTTTTCTAGCTAAGATAATTGTTATATTCCATGCTAATAGGAATATATACTTGAAAAACATGGTAGATAAAATAAGTAAAGGTTTATTGTAACAACCAATACAATAAGAAATAAGGTAACAGTTATGTGCACGATTGTCACAAGTCAATTCAGTAGTGAGTGCTACTATTGGAAAGTTGGTATTTCTCGGCTAAGTTTGAATTGTACTCTACAGATCCCAGCTAGTATATTTAGTTACCCCAACCCCCATGAAGGTTGCATGTGGCACAAGTCTGGTTTAACATGGGTTCTCCGAGCCTGTAGACTTTGCCAAAAATATTCCCTTTTTGAACCTGCATAAACAGGTTCAGGATCAGTCTACTTCCCCAAACGAGACTCTGCCCTTTGGTGGAGCCTCGTTCAGGTTCCTCTCTGTTCAGAGGCAAAAAGTTCGACTGTTCAGCTGGAACAGGTCGCAGCTAAACTTCGTAGTAGGTTGACTTACCAATACTTATAGGTAGTTACTACCTATAGTGTAGTTACTCATTGGGGTGGCAGGTTATTCCATTACATCAATAATACTTAAAGAAAATAATATTAAAACAGATACTCGTTAAACTATTTTATAGTAATAATCTTTAGAAGTCAATTCCTAGAGACTATTACTATACAAGTCTGAATTAAAAGTGAAACAACAGTATCATTATATAACTCTATATTATGATTATTTACAGAAATTAACTCTTAGTATTGTTAACAGATATTGGATTGAAAAGGTTGATATCAAAATTTTTTTGATATCAAAAAAAGTTGATATCAAACAGATTAGGATTGAAAGGGTTGATATCAAAATTTTGTTTAATTTTAACTCAATCTTTTATAGTAACACTCTTTACAAGTCACTTAGTAAGAGATTATTACTATAGTCCTTCACCATCTTTTGAAGAAAAGTAGAGGTTTAGTATTGGGTTTCTGGCTCCTTCTCCTACAATCTTCTCCTTCTCTTTCACTCCTTGGGTCATAGTGGCATTATTGCCTTGCTAGGATGAATTGATTAAAAAAAAAGTTTGAATAAAATTTTAGACTATTCTGATGTTTCAAATTCCAGTTAGAATATTTCAAACATGCAAAGACCAAATCAATATAGGACTGATTTTCTTTCTCAATTCAAAATTTCATGAATAAAAAAGGACTCATTAGACCCCCTCAAAGAGATCTTGGCAAAAACAAAACAAAAAAATAACATTTATGTATTTTTTTATGTATAATGACACATATTTTAATGCACTGCTAAATTCCTTCAAATTTCCCCTGCCCCTTTTTTTTATTCTTTCACATAAACCTTCACTTCTTTTCCCCTATTTTCCCTCCTCTATACATCTCTCTTGCATGCACTCTCTCTCACACTTTCTTGCTCTCTCTCTCTCTTTCCGCTCTCTCTTCTGCCTTCTCTCTCTCTCTCTCTCTCTTTCTTCTGGCTTCTCTCTAGTCTTGTTTCACAAAACACACAAAAAACTATCTTGCTCCAAATTCAATTAACTTATATTAATCTGTTCTGAGCTTTATTCAGACGCTCAGTGCAGTTTTATGCCAATGTATGAAGAATTCTTCAGCTATTAGTGATCTGCATGCTTCCCACTCCTCATTCAGTTTACTTCAGCTCCTTTCCCTGCCCCCAATCATTTTATCATTTATTTATTTATTTATTTATTAATCACAGGCAGATATACCATAATGTGGGGTGACTTGGTTCTCTAAAGAAGATTTACATTTCTGTTAACAACATCTACTCATAGTTCTATCTCTTGCAAAACAACTACAAAAATGACCCAAAACAAAATAACTCTGTCTGCTTTTAATGTTTCAGATAGATAGTATCACCTGCCATACACCCTCATTTGGTATGATTTTCTATAATGGAGGATATGAGCTAGAAGATATTTTTTAAAATATCTCTCTCTCTCTGCCATTTCCCATAGTTGTGTGAGTAATCATGGCTCTCCACAACTTCCTTACCGTTTCTGCTTTCAGCAATATTTTTTACTTTATAACTTTTATATTTTTCTGTTGTACTTTTTCTTCCATCAGTTTTCTTTACTTCTCATACCTACTACCCTTTAATGCACTCTTTGAATGTTAAATTCTTCAAGCCCTGTTTCCACATTATGCATTTCTTCCATCAATTTTCTTTACTTATCATACCTACTATTCTTTAATGCACCCTTTCAGTGTTAAATTCTCCAAGTCCTCTTTCCTTATGCATTTCTTCCATCAATGTTATTTACTTCTTATACCTACCATCCTTTAATCCGTCTTTTGAGTGCTAAATTCTCCAAGCCCTCTTTCCTCATTATGTGTCCCCGAAATTTCAGCTGTCTCTTCCTGGTTGTTAGCATCAGTTTCTTTGCAGTTTCTATTCTCCTTAAAACTTATTTTTTATTCACATTGTCTGTCCATGGTATTCTCGGTCAGTGATGTGCAGAGGTTTGGTGATGTTTGGTGATGCCCGGGGCCAACTCCTAAGACTCAAGTAGGGTAGGGGTGGCTATTTACTGAGAAATGTGAGAAAGGAAGACATTTTAAATATGTAAAAACAGATGAAACATGAAATAAAACACTTTATTCAAATTAAATAGAAACTAAATTTTTATTTCACTCTTTGATTGGATGCCACACTGATATGGATGTCTTGTGCATGTTAGTATTCTCATTGCAATGGTGGCCTTACCATTAAAAAAAGTGGATGTAACAAAACAACAACTGGCGATAAGATATGGTTGAGATAAATTAAAATTTACCATGATTTACAATATTCAATCATTTGCTGATTCCAAAGTATCATATATAAGTCATAGAAGACTGAGAGTTTGTTCAGAGTATAACACAAGGTAGTAGTTGGGATAGACACGTAGAGAAAATCAACAGGCATATGCAGTCAAGTGAGGTAGATTCATGGGAGAAAGACTTCCACAAATTATCACATTGTAGAAGTCTTGGTATTACTGCTGATGGAATCATTAACCTTGCTTGCTGTGGGGCCTGTTATTAATGCAAGCCAAGTCAGATCTGCCCTCATGAGAGAAATTGGTGTTGACTTTATAGTTAGTGGCTCAGAAGTGACTACTACAGATGACCCTGGTATTTTTGGACAGTATTACAGAAGTAAGGGCATGAAGCTGGACAAAATTTTAGTCTGTTTTTCTCATATGAGGTGTGGATGTCGAAGTAAGCACTTCTTGAGTTAAAGAATTGAAGTTCTGACAGCATCCTTCAGTAGAACCACATTTCTTTTGCTTCAAACTTCTTTATCGATGATGAAATAGTCTGGTATTCACCTCCATATTATATAAATGCTTTGCACTCTTTTCATCATTTCTAAGGCTATTCTTCAATCCTGTAATACTTGATGCAGTTCTTGAAAATAATTTTCCCTCTTCCTATCTATCTGTCTATATTTCTGAGACCAGGTATTATGTACACTATTTACATTATTCGGACTATTGTTCTCATCTTTGTTGCCATATTTATCACAACGTTTTGGCCGCTGTACACTCTGGCCTTCTTCAGGTGGTTGGAATGTCAAACTGAACCCTTTATTTCACTTGCTGGAGTAGACTGTTCTAGTTCCACACATTGAAATAAAGGGTTCAGTTCGACATTCCAACCAACTGAAGAAGGCCAGAGTGTACAACGGCCAAAACATTGTGATAAATATGGCGACAAAGATGAGGACAATAGTTCTGAATAATGTAAATAGTATTCCTATCTACTTTTGGATTTCCGTAACATTCTAAAAAACCTGAAATCAAACAGAAATAAGACTTTAAAAAATCAGTATCTTAACTAAGTAAAAATTTGTTTCTAATTTGTTTCTTATCTTAAAAAAGAAAATGTGATTTTAGTCAAGAGTAACAAGACTGATTGTATTTTAATGACAGTTCAAATTATCAAACTTTGATAATACAGTCTTAATCTCAAGGATTAACATACTACATGCAAGCCACCAATCTGCCATTGGGTGGCATGCCACTAGCATTTACCACTGGTGGCTCACTTTCAAACTGCCAGCATGTTCAACTCAGCAATTTTACCACTGGCAGACCACTAGAGGTCCACCAGTGGCCCGCCAGTGACTGCCACCAGAGGACCACTGGCACTGTCATCAGCGGCCCACCAGTGGGCCACTAGCAGCTTGCATGAAGGGAAGTTTTGAATTATAATTAAAATGTTAAAATATTACAAATACAGTAAAAGTATTTCACAAATTCTGAAGATGCAAAACCTGTCTAAAAATGTGGAAGACCATATCTAACTTTAAACTCATCACTCTATTCCATAATCTATCTCAGTGCCATACTTGTCTTTACATTATAAATATTAATAATAGCAGGATTATCTTTCATTATTTATTAGATGAAGCACTATTATCCATTAGTATTAATTTTTCACTAGTATTTACTTCCACCTTAATTTTTTTTCTTGCCTTTTATTTCATCCCTCTTCAGGCAGTTAATTTATGGCAGTGACTAGACAGCACAGGATCTGAAATAAAGGATATATTCTTGAAGAGATTCAAACTGATGTCTTAGAAAGGCTGGTGAATGCCCAGCTGCTTTAACCATCATGTCACAAGAATATGACAACTTTGAAAAAGATCAAATCTAATCTTAAACCCATCACTCCTTTCCACAACATCTATCAATGCCAATTTGTTTTTACACTTTTATAGTATAAGTAGCAAAAATATTATTTTTATTTTTTTAGAAGATGAAACATTGTCAACTATTATTAACAATTTTGACTAGTATTTTCATCTGAATTTTCTAGTTGCTATTTTTATTAAAACTTTACTTAGACCATAAGTCTAAAGCAGTGAATAGACAGTGCAGATCAAAAATAAATGATTATTCTGTCAATAAGATTTGAACTCGTGTCCTTTTTACCACAAGAAAACCTAGGGAAGGCCCAGCTGATTTAAACATGGCCACTTTGCAGAAGACCAAATTTAACCTTAAACCCATCACTCCATTCCACAATCCCTCCCAATGGCAAATTTGTCTTTACATTAGGAGTATTAATAACAGTATGGGTTTATTTTTTTATTAGATTAAGCTTTGTCATTCATTATTAATAATTTTCGATTAGCATTTACATTCATATGAAATTTTTATTTGCTATTTTTACTTTATCAAAACTTTACACAAGCTATCAATCTAAAGCAATGAATAGACAGTATAGATTAAAAATAAATGATTACACTCTCAGTGAGATTTGAACTCATATCACTTTTGCCTCAAGGTAGTTTGGTGAAAACCCAGCTGATTTAACCATTAAGCTACAAGAACATGACAACTTTGCAGAAGCTAAGCTTTAACCCATACTTCCATGCTACAATTTATTTCAATGCCATATTTGTTTTTGCTTTTATATTATTAGGTTGGTGCAAAAATAATGACGTAATAATGTCGTTTTTGGACGTTATGTCAAAAATCGACATCATTACGTCATTATTTTTGCACCAACCTAATAATAGCATTTTTATTAGTATCACTATTATCTTTATTTTATTACATTACTTTCATCTTAATTTTTGTGGTTTATTTTTTAACACAATTTTACTCTGGCCATCACTTACGCAACAGTGAGTACACATAATGAGAAAAGAGGGTTTGGAGAATTTAACACTCACATGACATCCTGAAAGCAAGACAAGCAATGTGAAACAGTGAGTAATCTACTTAACAAATTTGTGTCAATGGATGGCAAAACAAAAAAAAAGAGAGGAATAATAAATACTTAAAAGTTATATAGAGCAACAAAATCAGGAAGCTGTGGAGCGCCATGATCACTTAAATTCTGAAGAAACATAAAAACGACTGAGGAAAGAAGGCATAGAGAATTTAATACTCACATCATATACAGATGGTAAGAGAAGCAAGGTGAAACAGCCAGTAACCTACTTAATGTGTTTGATTGAAGGGATGGTAGAACAAGGACAATGAGGGATGGTAAAGGGGCAGAAGTTACTTCAAGCAACAAAATCTGGAAGTTGTGAAGAGCCATGTTCACTCATGTCCTGATGGTAAATAAAAGAAGAGTAAACAGCAGAGGATTGAAAATAAAGGATGAGATTTTAGAGAGATTTGATCTCATCTCTCTTTCACATCAAGGAAGCCCTGTAAAGGCTCAGCTGTTTTGACTATTAAGCTACAAGAAAACAGCTTTATACAAGAATACTGATGTAAAAGTATTCTACAATTTCTGAGTATTTTTTCTTTATCATTTCACCCTAAGCAAAGCAATAAAGCCACTAAGACACAAGTGGTTATTGGGTGTGAAAGAATATGAGAAAAAACACCATTAATGAGAGAGAATAATAAAAGAACAAGAATTAAGAAGACAGAAGATAACAATGGACATTGCATTTAAATTTTTAAATATCAAGCAATAAGCCAAAAAAGAGTTCCACAAGTAAGAAGTGCAATAGAAGAAACTATTAGCATAGAACTTATGGTTACATCTAGCCATTTCAACTGTAAAATAATGAGTCCTTGTGTATACATTATTAAACATGTGGTTTTAGTATCAAATAATTACAATCATTAGCAAGTGGACCATTTTGTTAGCATGATTAGTCTTTACCATTGTAGTCTTATACTAATTTATGTTTCATAAATGGACCTTGTTCTTTTATATGCTATGTCCCTTCAATATATGGGTGATTATGGCTCTTCCCATCTTTTGTACCTCTTTCTGCTACTTTATCATCACTCTTTGTCATTGTCCTGCTATCCATTCACACAAACTCATTAAGTATTATGTGTTTTGTCTTTTCAAGAAGTAGGCAGTCATGACACTCCACAACTTCCTCCTTTTGTTTTACTATCCATTCACTCAGACTGGGTGTTTTTCTCTGCTTCTCTTGTCTTCAGTATTACTTGATTAATACCAATTGATACAGTGTCAGTCAGTTATGTGCCATGCGTGATACACACTTAGGCAATCATGTATCTTTCGATACATGGCTGACAAGTCAGATTTTTTTCCCCGAGGTAGGTTGCCATTTCTTTCTGCAGTAGACCAGTTGCCATCCAAAGCTATAGAACCCGGTCTGTCCAGCTATTTACCCATAGCTGGGGGTGGTGAGGGGTAGAGAAGAATAGGATTGATACCTTTCCCAAAGGTATTAGCATGTAAGTGAATGTAATAGATTCAACTGGAATTTGAACTTGTTATGGTCCAGGTTAGGACCAAGGAAGAACAACACGAACACAAGAGTAGAAATAACGAAGGTATATTACACGAAATAATAATACAAGATGTGGAAGGTGTTAGTATGACTTTCAATCCGGTTTGGAGTGAAATACTATCAACTCAACTCGATTCGTCCCTCTCTCTTGAGATGTGTAGTATACATAATGTTAGGAAGAGTTCATTCTGTAGTTATAGGTAGGGACCCATGACAGAACTCGACTTGATTCGACTGGAATTCAAATTCAATACAGTGTAGTGAATATGAATAAAACTTCTTTTATGTGCTTTGTCCTTTTAGCATCTGGGCGATAATGGCTCTCCACAACTTCCTGTCTTTCTTTTCTCTAAGTAACTTCTGTCCCTTTATCACCACTTTTTGTCCTTGTTCTGCTACCTATTCACACAAACTCATTAAGTAATTTACTCACTGTTTTCACATTCTTCTCTTGCTTAGTGTCTCGAAATCATGACTCTCCACAACTACCTTTCTTTTGTTGCTCTAAGTAAATTTTGACCATTTACCAATCCTCTTAGTCCTTGTTCTGCCATCTATTTAAACAGATAAGTCACCCACTGTTTCCCTCTGATTCTTCTGTCTTCAATATATCCTGTAAGTGTTACATTCTCCAGACTGTCTTTCTTTATTATGTGCTCTAGAAATTTCAGCTTTCTCTTTCTGATTGTAAGTATAAGGTTCCTTGAATTCTTGTTTTCATTAAAACTTCCTCATTACTCACATGCTCACTCCATGGTATTCTTAGCATTTGTTGGTAGAAACACATCTATATCATCTCAAGTCTCAATGCCATAGAGGAGATTAAATGTTACATAACATTTCAGTACACTTTTCTTAGTTTTCCTATCTCTTAATACTTTACTTAGTTTCTTGAATATATCTTTTGCTATTCTTATGCACATTTGGATTTCTGTATCATATTTTTCAAGGAAACTACAAAAGCTCCTATAGAATGTAGTGAAGGAAAGCAAAACAAAAGGATTAAATATAAACTACAAGAAGACAGAATTCATGGTTATCAGCAAAAGGGTGAGCCCAAAATGCAAATTACAAATCAGGGATATTAAAATCAAACAAGTACAGAAATTTAAATATCTGGGAAGTGTTCCAACGGAAGAAATTCCAAAAACTAAGCAGAGTATCTTAATATAAATTTTGTTAGAAACAAAGAAAAGAGTACTGAACTGTTATGTGGTATCTGTCCTCCTGTATGGCAGCGAATGCTGGACAATCTCCTCAAAGATGAAGAGGAGAAAACTGAAAACTACGCTGAGGATACCATACACTGAACAACAAAGTTTTGGAGTAAATGAAAACAAAAGGGAAACTTACACTTAACATCAGGAAGAGACAGTTGAAATTTCTGGGGTATGTAATGAGGAAGGAAGGCTTGGAAAACCTGATACACACAGGACAGATTGAAGGAAAGAAGGACAGAGGAAAGCAGCTCATAACATACTTGATGAGCTTGCATAAATAGATAGTAGAACAGGGTTTGGGAGAAATGACAAAAAGACAAACTACAAGGGACAGGAAGATGTGGAGGGCTATGATCACCTACTCCTGAAAGGACACGACATAAAAGAAGAATAGTTCTTTCTTCTTGCTTTCTTTTAATTGCCTTAAGAGTCCTTTCAATTTTTCTTCTGAGCCTGCCATGAATTAATAATAATATGATTCTCGTTTTTACACAAAAATAAGTTAACTTAAAAAAAAAAACATATTTGTAAAAAAAGTGAGTTATTTAAGCTAAGCACTAAAAACACTAACATTGACTTTTAAAAATAAAATGTCGGCTATTCGAGTGAGACTGACTTAAAAGAAAAAAAAAGGACGAAGTAGAGATTATTAAAACGACTGCTTTACTGTTTCACTTTATCTCCATTTCTTAAGTTATAATAATCCCGTTCCACCCCTGAAGACGTACGCGTCAGTGTGGAGATAGCCAGCCAACCTCCATAAAAATACAAGCAGCGGAGACAAACCAAAGCTAAAAACGGGACCCCCCGCAAACCGTTCCGTTGACATTACCCGTCGCTAGAATGAAGACAGACACGTGCGGAAATAGTAAAAATGTGAAGTTTATATCTCTCTGTCTCTGTCTGTCTGTCTCTCTCTCTCTCTCTCTCTTTATTTATTTATCTTTCTATCTATTTGTCTCAAGCAATGGGGACAGGAAAGTAAGCTCAAAGGAAGGGAAAATACAAAAGAAGAGAGAGAAAGGTGATCTTGGCTTGCTGGGGAGAAACAGACCAGCGACCTACTGCTAAGAAACTGGCTTTTGCAGACACACGTACACGGACGCACACACATAATCACGCACAGAGAGAGATACAGCCCACATAGGATGTACATTACAACTGTTTAACGGATGTAGCTCAATAGTAAAGGCACACGATTGCATATTTCGAGGCCTGATATTCAATAGTGTAGTAAAATAAATGCTTAGTCGTTGCTAAGTTCATCTATTAAGTTGGTGCAAAAATAATGACGTAATAATGTCGTTTTTTGACGTTAAAAATACGTCAAAAAACGACATTATTACGTCATTATTTTTGCACCAACCTAATAGAAGAAAAATTAAACACCTATTTTTTTACTCACGCGGTAAATATAACGATAACCTATTGAATTAATTGTCCCAGATTATTTAACAGTTAAATTTTAACTAAAACCCAACAAGAACAAGCTAACTTCTTAACATAAAAGAAAGAAAGAAAGAAAGAGAGAAAGAAAGAAAAGAATACTAAAGGAAAAGCGCTTAAAGGAACTGAAACACTAAAAGAGTGGATGCATAATTCCATAAGTTTTCATTTTTACATTTGTTTTTTAGCTTTTTTTCAACGTGTTTCAGCTAAAAAAGAGTCGTGATCGCTCACGTCTTGAAAGGACACGGCACAAAGAAGAAGAAGAAGAAGAAGAAGAAGAAGAAGAAGAAGAAGAAGAAGAAGAAGAAGAAGAAGAAACTAGAGATAAAAATTTCTTTCATTCATCAGATCTTAAAAATAAGGGATGCACGTGCGCGCACACACACACACACTCACACACGCACACACGCGCGCGCGACGTTAAATTAAAAGGATTTTTTACGCATAAAAACTTTTTCTATTGCCTAAAGACAATTACGAACATATTTATTGTTCGAACTGTCTTTGTAAAAAAGCGTTACTTTTTTTTAAATCGTTTGTGCCGGTTGGGTTGGCGGTAGAGATTCTGAGTCATCGAGCATCCGTTAGATTAAATTTTAAATTGTTTTTAACATTTCAAGATAAAATTTTTATCAATGACAAAAAAGAAATAATTAGAACTAGAATTGAAAGTGTTCTTTCGAGTGATATAAAAATAAAACTATTTAACACATTTGATATTTTATGCGTGTGTGTGTGTGTGCGCATGCGTGTATGTTCATGTGTGTGTGTACAATTTTAATTTTAAATACCGAATGAAACATTAAACAGCAACCCCGCGACTCGGGCCCCAAAGTTATTTTATTGAATATTCATTTCATTTTTTAGTCTAGTCTGGCACAAGGCCAAAAGGAGATAATTCGTAATAAGGAAGATTGTGCGGCGACAATCCTCCGACTAGGGATGGCATGCCTGTCTGTCAGTCTTACTTTTCAAAAATCAACGTTCCTCTCTCTCTAAAAAAGGGAAAGAAAGAAAGAAAAAAAGAAAGAAAGAAAGAAAGAAGGTAGAGTAGTGAACTTTTATTATAGCATTAGGGATTGCAACATACACAACAGAAATACTGTGCATATGCAGACATATATGCACAATCGTGAATTTAAATAAATGATGAGACATGCACAAATACACAAATGCACAGACACATGCACACAAAAGTGAACTGTGTACATGCATGCACACAGTGAATGAATTTTCTGGCATAAAGGTCAACAGACACTGGCATTATTTTTTCACAATTCATACTTCATTTCAAATGAAATCTTAAGTTTCTGTTTTTAGTTTAGTTGTTTTTACAGCTCGCTTTTGGGCAAAAAGTTAAAGTTTCTTAATTTTTAGCACAATGAGAAGTTTGTTTGTTTGTTTTTTTTAGCTTAAAGATTCCAACTGTACAAAACTTAGAAAATCCTCATAATTTAAATTGTTAATTAGGTTTTTTATTTTTAGAATATGCAAAAAATATTTGGCTCAGAAAACTGTCATCATTAATTCATTTGAAATACCAAATAATTGTATCATATTTTTTCATTAAACAAGAATGAAAAATGAATTGATACGCGCACACACACGCGCGAGAAATGCTAAGAAATTCCCGCTTCCCAAAATCTAACCAAAGATCAGAATTTGTTTTGGAATTACCTTTTTTTTTTTTTTTTTTTCAATACCCAATCATTCATACAAACAAGAAGAATATGCCAGTGGGCAGGTAGCGTAGCGGTTATCGACGCAGTAAGTGGACTTCGATGTCTTTCCCCAAGAATTTTATGGCAATAGAATTCACAGATAACAAAGAAATTGTGGAGAGCCAGGGTCGCCTACGTACTGAAGGGACACGGCATTATGGGGTGGAAACTGTTTAACAAAAGTAAAGATTAAAGAACTACAACTCAAGCGCATAAGTAAAAAAAATATATATATAATATTAAATAAATAATTTAATTTTGCGTTCAATCTTTAGAAGAAATATCGATGTGCCCTTCAGAATTCACACCTACCGTAGGTAGATATAAATTTAGTTAGTAGTAGTTCAAGAACTCTCTTAAGTTAACTCACTTGGTACCAACAATCGTGCTTGTGCAGACTGAACTAAAAATTAAAAATGGTATTTTTTTAATTTTATTTATTAAATACCCTCTTTTACTTAAACGAAGCCTAGACGACACATATGCCTAACCTCTAAGTTTTTATTCCTATTTATTTTTTTAATGACAATTGGATGATGAAAAGATAATGATGATGATGATGATGATGATGATGATGATAAAAAAAAAAGTCTTAGGCGGTACAAGTGTGGGACACCCAGTAGTGAGGATTGAACTCACTGCCGCGTAAACATGCTCGCTAACCATACCCCTGCACACGTCACACATCCTGATCGTCGAGTGCGTAATACAGCGATCAAGGACGTGAGAACAACTCACACCAAGAAGTAAGCGATAATAAATGCATAGTCACGCTCATGGAGAAGTAATAACGCATACAAACATGGGAAACACATATTGGCAAACCTATATGACATATAATTTGTTTGTTTATTTATTTTTTAAAGTATCCAAAATACATCGTCCAATCGCTGAAGACCAATCAGCGAGGTTGTAAAAAAAAAGGAGTCGATAAGTTGTAATGTGCGTTAGTTCGAAATATGTCTTTAAACGTTCGTCTGGGATGAGCTGCTAAATATGGTGCCTGCAAAACAAAAACAAAATGACCAAACACACACACACACACACACACACACCACACACACACACACACACACACACTATTTCAAGCATAAAACGTTCCTACGTGTGTGTGTGGGGGGGGGTACGCACTCACTCCCATACACAGTACACACAAATGAGTGTGTAATTGAAATGAATTGCCAAACTGTAACACACACACATACACACAATAAAGAAAGTAAAAGCAACGGTCAGACAGGTAGATGCACACTCTGACTGGTTTTTTCACTGTCTCTCTCTCTCTCTCTCTCTCTCTCTCTCTCTCTCTCATCTCTCTCTCCCTCACTCATCTCTTTCTCTCCCTCTCTCTCCCTCTCTCCATTTCTCATCTCTTTCCCTTAGTGTGCATTTGTGTACCTCTCATTGTATGCACACGTGCACTAGCATACTTGCAGTTTGTACTCACACATACACTCTCTCTTAAATTAAAATGAAATATTTATAAATTAAGGGATTTTTTTTTATTACTTATTAATTCTGACATACTTCAGCAGACGTTATTTTTAGTGAATACCCGTTTTTAAATGGACACTTCATATATTTTAAAGAAACTATTTGTTTTGTCTACTGGCCAGCACACTCAAGAAAATAAAGAAAATGTGCCTTCAGGGGTATGCAAGTTCGAATGATGCCAGAGGGCGCATTTTCTTTAGTAAATTTTTTTCTTGAGTACACAGATGAAATAAATACTGTTTTTTTTTTTTTAAATAAACAGAGCGTCTACTCAAATACGAGTATCCACTAAAAATAATGTTTGAAGAAAGTAATAAAAATATATATTTGGCAGCAGGAATTCCTTTTTTAATTTAGTTTAGTTCCTGATAATGACAAAGACAGATGAACATGAACTTTGTTTAACCCATATTTTGAAACGGATATGCAACAACTTATTGAAAAATTGACAAAATGTGTTAATATTTAAACATTGACTGAATAATACAACTTGTTTATACATATATACATATACATGGAGAGAGGAGTAAGAGGGAGAGAGATGGTCTAGACATAGGAATAAAAAAAAAAATAGTGTTAGTTCCTATGTCCAAACTGTATCTATATATTCCAGGCTTCCCCTATAAATGTATAGCAAATTTTTAATTTAAATAATATATAATAATTATATGCAAAATTAATTTCAAAAAATTTTGTTAATTTCAAATGACAACATGTCTGTTCATTTATTTATATTTATTACTTTAGAAAGATATACACACACATACACATACATGATGTTCATTCCTCTCTTAGCCACACATGAACACTTCATGTGTTCAAATTACCTCAGAGAGGTATTTTAAGGTTAGTATATAGTCTGGCATAAGTCAACACAGTGTGGGTTCGATTCTCACGGCACTGTATGCTCCATAATTGTGACCTTGAGCTAGACTAGGCTAAGCTTAATAAAAATACCTAAATAACTGAGTCTGAATAATGGATTTTTTAGAGTCTAACAAAAAATATATATAAGTCAATTCTCTAGTGCCAATCTTCCAAATGAAGAGAGAACCAGCCTTCATGTTTTTGAAAAAAAATCGAATACTTGGGCTTAAAAAGTGGTGACCATATGCAACCACCACACCTATTCGGTGCAATATAGCAAGCCAACACCAGCCACCAAATCCGGATAGAAATAAATATTGATATCTTACAACCTCAAGAACATTTCTTCTTACCCATAAAAAATATATGCACACATACAGGAACACACATATTGCAAAAATTTAAAAACGTCTTAATAGACACACAAAAAATCTCACAGCTGAGAAAACAGATGACATATTAAAAAAATGTGATGCAAAAATATATATTTTTCTGACTAAGGTTAAATTAGTCTGGCATAAGGCTACAGTTAGGGAGCATGAATGAATGAAGACCGAAAACTAAAAGTCACTTACTAACTAAAAGCATCGCTCTATGGAAGGTGCCTATGTATACAGGAACGACACACCCACAAACACACGAACCTGCACACACACACATTTATTTAAAAAGACTACATACACCTCTCTCTCTCTCTCTCTCTCTCTCTCTCTCTCTCTCTCTCTCTCTCTCTCTCTCTCTCAGGAAATATGCAATCATGATTCTCTACAGCTCCCTTCCTTTTCTTGCTCTAAGTTACTGTTTTTATCTCTTTACCATCAAGCTTTGTCTTAGTGGCCCTTGTTCTGCCATTAAAAAAAACTTAAAAAACGATGCATATCACAATAGAAAGGTGACAAGTAAACAAATGTACATAGAAACACACACACGTGCGCGCATGCACATGCACCTATGATTGTGTTCAAGCATAGGTTTTTTTTCACACAAAATTGTACCAGTAGATGAAACAGTTATTCACTCACGATAACCAAGCCTCACACACATGCACACATAAATACATGCATACACATAGATACATATATAAAAACATACATACATACATACATACATGCATACATACACATACTGGTTTTAATGTTTGAGACGATAATGTAGCCGCCTACGCTAAGTAGAAAGAAGGAATAATCAGTTGGATTTAGGTGTTGGGATGGAGGTATGTCCCAAAATGGAATGAATAAGGAGAAAAAGTCAAGGTAGAATTTTTTTCCAATTCATAATATTAGTTCTTTCTTCTTTTTTTTGGTTCTTTTTCTCTTTTTTTTTTTTTTTTAGTTTTTGTCTTTTAGATAAATCTCGCCCCCTGACTCAAAAAAAGACACACCCACACACAGGCATATATGCACACGAAAACACCTCCCAACCATTGTTACACATCTATACATACACCTACATTGTATAAAACAGAAAGAAAGATGAAATCGATAGTTTGTCTCTTGTTTCTTTGAATATCATTCTGTTCTACATGCCCCTCTCTACAGAATAAAAATATCTTCCCTTTGGGATGAAGCAAAATCATGGATGTGTTCAGTTAAATAAACACGACGAAAACAGATTCCATAAAATAGATTACAAATCGGATAGAGATGTGCTGATGACACTGGCTGTGTAGAAACAAGCAGCAATTTTAAGTTGTCGCCATCCAATATCGATAATGAATAAATGAAGGCTGTAAAAAGAAATATTACAATGCTCAAGACATGGCTAAACACATAATTTCCTTAAACTTTTGAAAATGTTTGAAGAGTTAAACAATTTCTTCTTCTTTTTCTTCTTCTTCTTCTTCTTCTTCTTCTACCTTCATATGAAAATTGAAACTGGACAATTTTTTGTGAAACAAATATTTATTTATTTTTGAGGTGTTAATTTAATTATTTTTTTTTTAGCAACATGTAACCAAATATATTGTTTTGTGTTTAATGACAGCCTTTCAATGCTTTATTTCATTTTTCCCTTTAACTAACTCTAAACAAAGAATTCCATTTACAATTTTAAAGCCTCCTTTGTTCTTTTCAAAATTTGATAATATATAAACATTAATTGAAATTACAAAATATTTTTTCATTGTCTGATATTCATGACATATTTCATGGCCTTTCCAAAAGTTAGATGACTGAATTCATTCTTTATGTTTGCTTTTGCTGTTAACACATTTTGTTCAATCATTTCCAAGCCATTCAAACTCCTTAACTGATGGATTCACCAAAATGCACTTTTTAGTGGTAACAACATAAATAAAATCAGTATTATCAAGAACTCCTTATTTTTACTAATGTTCAACCAATAGAAGGCCCAAGAGCCACTCGTTAGAGAGGTACTGTGTGGTGTTATATGAGTATAAGAAATTGAAGTTCTTGGGGCTATACAAGAAAGATAGACCTACTCTAGACTTAAAGAGGTCAAGATTGTTGTTAGAAAAACATAAACAAATGAACAGATTTTAGAAGTAACTGGTAACCCAATCCTAAACAGGAAACAAGGTATAAACCTCTACTCCTTTTCAAAAGACCAGGGATTGCTGTGAACCAGATGATAGGCAGTCCTATCTACTCCTATTAGAGGAGAAGGGAATATAAATAAATATATAATCAGTGAATAAAATTGCAGAGATGTTAATATAGAGTTGAAGCAGACTTTAGAAGGAACCAGAAAACCAATCCTAAATAGGAAGCCAGGGATAAACCTCCACTTCTGTTCAAAAGTGGAATGAAAGGGACACTTTTTCAGGATAGATGCATAATAGAAAGGGAGAGACATTTGTATTTTGACGAAATTCTCCAACTGCCTACAAGCTTATTACTAACCTGTTTATTAATTTTGCACTTTTTGAATCTTTAAATTATTTTCCAACCTCCTTTTATTAACTCTCACCTCCTTTATTACATAGTGAGAAAAATTCTACTCCCACAATTATTAAGCCCCCTCCCCTTGTATTAAACATCTAAGAGTAAGTTATTTGCATCATTTTATAATTAATTATATTATCAGATTGATTGCAAAGGGCATGAATGTTATGACTTGGTCTCGCAAATGAAGACTTGAGAGAATTTCTCCACATCTGTTACAGTTTTTCAGATGATTAGTGATAGCCATATGGGAGATGCATGGTTTTCCACATTGATTGCAGGAGAAAAGTTTTACAGCCAATGGAAACACAAGCCAATCATTTTTGCAGCTTGTTTTTGCAATGAAAGTTCTTTGTGCCTCCTGTTGGCTGCTTTTGTTTCACACTAATGGTGGTTTCAACCACAGAAGATGGGGTCCTTTGCAGAATATCTCTTCATTTCTCAATAAATTGGAAGATCTTTGAAAATCTTCCATCCTTGCAGAAATGTGGCCAGCTCATTGCAGTTGAGTCTTTTGTGGCCCTGGCTGAGTCCAGAACTTGGAGTAATCTTGCGATCATGAGGAATAAAAAAAATCTAATTCTCATGATTCATAGAAAAAAGGAAACCATCCCACTGACGTTCACTTTCACCCAGTCCCTCGCAAGGAGAGAATGTGGAATTGAGCAGCTCCAAAAATGAAAAGTCATACGCATATGTTTAAATAAATATTTAATGTTGCCTTTGACTGATAGACTTATCACTTGCAAATAATTTAGTCATTCACCAACACAAACACATTTTGCTAACAAGAACTTTCATACCATTTACCAAACTTGTACAACAAAATCCTTCTGATAATAAATCCTCCTGATTATATATTTTATATATTATTTTATATATTTATATATATATATATATATATTTTATACATTATATTTTACTAACTAAAAGCAGTAGTCAAACAAGCTCCATCATAACAAATTCATTATTAGTGAAGTTTCCATACTGCACTTTTAGAATGGCAAGGAGATGCTGGTGCAGACAATACCAGTATATGACCCAGGAATTGGCACTATATAGAAAGGTGAGCAGCATAATGACTTTATAAAATCTAGTTTTCCTGTCTTTCTGTTGTCAGACATTTCTAAGAAAGGCTCAATTTATCTTGACCAATTTTTCTCTCCAGTCTGGTATCAGAGGATATGACGCTGCCTAGGTAGGTAAAGTTCTGAACTACTTCTAGTCTTATAGGACTGTTAGAGATGGAAGATGATATTTTTGGTATAGTATAGTTTAGTAAAGGATGACCATGTTTTTAAGGTTGACCTCCATGCATGAGTTTTGCAAATCACGGTTAAGATTTTCTACTGATCACACAAAGACTGATATTTCTTGAATTGAGTCTCCTATTTTAATATAGAATTAAATGTAATTTTTTCATTTCCCCTCCACTTAGAGAAAAGTAAAAGATACTGTATTCAAGGAATAATTATCAATTTTTACTAAGATGCGTTTGAATTTCTGAGATGAGGAATTATTAGCATTTTCATTTGGATTCATCTCCTTATCCTTTTTGTTGTTATCACACCATTTCAGGCACTGTGCCCTCTGACCTTTCTCAGGTAACCTGTTGGCCCAGGTAACCTTCAGGAAATGTTGAATTAAACACTTTATTTAATCTACAGAAGTAAACTGTTCTCATTCCACTGTCCAATATCTAGGAATATCCCTATCCAGACAGAAGAATATACCTGCTTTGAGAATCAGTATTCAAAAGTCTTCCTTTTTTACCCATGCTTAAACATTGACTATTAGTACTACTGGTCAATATGCAGCAAGCTAGCCAACCAAGCAATTTCTAATGTAACTAATTATTAAAAGAAATTAAGAGAAAAATTATTTCAATATCCAACTAAATACTAACATAAATATCATGACACAAAAATGCCCAAGAGGAGAAACTTTTTGAAGAAGACAATTGGTTACAGCCAGGAAACATTGTTATAGCCAGGAAATTGTTATGGCCATGAAGCATGAAATTCAAAATTTAGATTAACATTCATTCGTAATATTACTTTTCTTATTTACTATTTCTTTACAAAGTTCAAATATTGCTTCTTTTTTTCTTTCGCCTACAGGAAAACTTGAGAATTTACAACTGCCTCTCCATCTCTTGTTGTGGGAATGGAATTTAATGTACTGAACTGTTATGTGATACTGAACTGTTATGTGATATCTGACCTCCTATATGGCAGTGAATATGGAACAATGTCCTCAAAGATGAAGAACAGATTTGAAGCAACCGAAATGTGGTTCTACAGAAGGATGATGAGGATACCATAGGCTGAACATCTGAGCAACAACAAAGTTTTAGAGAAAATGGAAACAAAAAATAAATTTATACTTAACTTCAGGAAGAGTTGACATTTCTAGGGAACATAATGAGAAAAGAGGGCTTGGAAAATCTGATATTCACAGGACAAAATGAAGGCAAGAAAACAGTGCATAACCTACTTAGTGGCTTGAGTAAATGGATGGTGGAAGAAGATTTAGGAGAAATAACAAAAAGACAACATTTATAACGAGCTACAAATGACAGGAAATTTTGGAAAACCATGATCGCCAACATCCTAAAGAAACATAAAGAATAAATATATTTGTCCCACAAACAATATTTGATGGACTCATATGAGCCCAGGTAAAAATAATTATTAAAATGGAATTCAAACAAATAACAATTAATAAATGTGTTAACCAGATATCTTAGAAGGGTAAAATAAGAAATGAAGTTGAAATTAATGAAGAATTCAAAGCTACCTTCAGTAAGTGTGTCTCTGAAGTACTTACATGCCTTGTGTCTATCAGAGCAAGAAAAGACATGTCTTGCTGCTTCCAAAGTCAAATGGAAAAGAGAAAGAGGCTTTCAAATCTCACACTGCCTGAGATTATTGACAGTGGGTGGTAACTCAGTATCTCGTCGCTTGTGATTATCATCAGGGGGCGATAATTGAACACACTTAAAAAAGATCTAACCAAACCAAACAATACTTAGCCCTTTCTTCAAATAATAATGTTTACCAAAAACAATCAGTGCTGTCTGCATGTAATGCAACTTAATATCTTTTTACTTTGGGATAGTTTCAGAAAACATATTGCTTTCTGTTATCAGAAATATTGTTCTGTAAGTTTCATTTTATGTTATTTTCTAGACAGTTTCCAACTTAAAAAAAAGATTAAATCTTAAAACTGCTTTAAGCTTTTCTTCCTGAATTTGCAAAGAAAATTCACATATGATCTTTCACAAAGATAAATAGTAATTATTAATTCTAGTTTTTCATCTCTTATTTTTGTTGCTTTTTATACCCATGCTCAGGTTGTTTTTACATTCTACAACCATTAAACAAGCAACATGGATTGGAAATAAAAAAATTAGTTTTTGACAAATTTTGACCTCATATCCCATATCTTTGGAAGTTCAAATCTCATTGGAACTATATTCTTTACTTACAATCTTTGCCATTTACTTAACAGTTGCAGAATGTAAATCAGACCTGGCATTACATTAAAAAGCAACGAAATAAGATTAAATTAAAAATTAGTCAAAAATGAATAATGACAATGAAGAAATTCATGCAGCTTATTGACTCGTAACTTACTATGCGGTACAATATAAATACTAAATTCTATTTCCTCACATTACATTTTTTATTTAAATTGTTAATGCTAATTAACTAAATTTAATTATCTAATCAAAGAAATAAAATAATGATTCATTTTTTTCATATTGATTTTAGTAAAGGCAATTTCCCACAAAAACACATAACAGTTATATTAAGTTAAAATGAAATAATTATTATCATTATATTTGGTATATCAAATATACTAACAATCTCATATACACCAATCAGTAATTAAAGGAAAGCAACTTTTTAGTTCTTGGTATGATATTTCACAATATCATATTAGATTATCCAAATCAAAATTTTCATAGTAAAATTGGTATTACCCAACCAATGATTAGAAAATTTTCAAGACATATGTACATTAAATATTCATAGAAGCTTCCTGGACATAAAGTGGGAGATCAGTTTTCTATTGTTATTAAGTAACAAATTAATCCAACCCAGAATTACTACACTATGTCAGATTTCATGTTGCAAGTCAATGTTTTCACAATAAAATTGCTATTAACCAACCCATGATAAGAAAATTTTCAAGACATATTTACATTAAATATTCATAGAAGTTTCTAGTGGATATAAAGTGGGGGATCAGTTTTCTATTGTTATTAATTGATCCAACCCAACAAAAAACACTGTGTTAAATTTTATGATGGAAGTCAATGCGACTGTTAACCAGCCAATGTTGGTACAATTTTTAGGATAAACTTATCTAGATCCTTTCACATTAACATATGGGCTCCCACAGGGATCTATTCTTGGACCTATATTGTTTCTTATTTTCATCAGCAGCCTTCCTGAGGACATCAATTCCTAACTCTGTATTTATGCTGATGACAACTAATTACTACTGACTTAATAGCAATTCCAGTAACTTACAACTGGTCTCAAGAATGACCTCAAATCAGTTGTTAAATAGAGCAAGAAATAGCTTATTAATTTTAGTGCCTCCAGAACAAAAAACTGCAACCTTTTTAGTCATCATAGAGAACTATTTTTGCCTTCCATTAACATGGCTGATGCTAACATCCAGGAGATAAACTCTTTGCACCTTGGTCTCATTTTTTCCACTGATATGAAATGGAATGATTATATTGAATCAGTTGCTGAAACCTGTTCTTTTATTGTCCTTTCTCCTCATTAGCATCTTCTCATTTTCTTCCACTCTCAGTAACCTCTTAGTGGTATTATCAACATATTTGGGGTGAAATGATTAAAAAAAGAACAGCAATATATCATATAAATTTCAATTTATAATGTCTACCCTTATTAAAAATACTGATAATAATTTCTTTTGTGGTGTTAAGTGTTATTATACAAACTTCAACATAATTTTTTATAAATAAGTCCAAAGATACAGGCCAAAGAAACATATTTCTTTAAATCAATATCATATATACTTCATAAAATTATTATTTTATTATTTTATATACTAATATAGACTCCTTGATATTCTATAGCCTTCATCAATTTTTCAACCATTCATTTTAATTTTTCTACCCTTTCAACTTAAACATTACTTGCAGAAATCTTATTGCTTTCCAGAGAATTTTCTTGCTTGAATATTGTTTTTCTATTCTTATATACCACACTTTTAATAAAAAGCAACAAAAAATTATTATGTATATCTCTTAGTCCTTTTAGTAACTAATTATTATATATGTGAGAAAATTTTAATGTGGACTAAACACCACCTGTTTCCCTTTAATGTGTCTGTTGATTGTGACAGAAAACCTGAACCATAATATTTGCTTTCAATTCTGTGTTACTGGAGACTAACTTTACTCACCAAATCAAGCACTACTGATATCACTCAACTGCCAACCATTTATACATCTTGATCCACTATTGAACAGAAATGGCATAGGATGATATTACAGTAACAGTGACAGTAGTTTCTATTTAATTAATAAAGATGAATGGAATTAGCATGAAGAAATTTGAAACATATCTCTGCAAAATCCATGCCTTTTTTATTCACTCAAGATCAGAAAAAGAATCATTTGTATGTGTGCTATAATAAAAAAGGAACAAGTTCAAAATGGCCAAAAGTTTCTTTGCATGACTGTGACGAGAAATGAGTCATGCAGTTCTGGTTATTAGTTTTGGATGCCACCTCCTTATCCTTATCTACTTCTTTCTTTCGTTTTTGTTTCCTTGTGTAAAAGTTTCAGCGAATGTGGAGTTCACTGAAATCATAATTTAAGCCCTCTCACTTTACTGACAAATCTCATAATGGCTGTTACTGTTGACATAGTTGTGAACTGGCCACAGAAAAATTGAACAACTTGCTCAATGCATCAATTATCTACTCTTCATTATGTTTATCCATACTGTTGTATATCACACCATCATTCAGCAAACTATTGCAGTAAAAGTCACGGTAGTTAGCTAGTAGGAAAATATATAAGGAAAACTACAGCAAAAATGAATAGGTCTAGATGATTCCTAAGTAGTTACCATAGAGTTCTCAGGAGAGTCAGTAATCAAGAATAACCTATGACAGTTACTGAGAATCCACAGGATTTACAGTGAAGTGATATACAATATTGATGATATGGAACCTCAACTATTCAATAATGGTAAAGGTTGTACTGGTCTTTACACTTCAAATAAAACAACAGTAGAATACAACCTTTGCATAATTGAATAAATGTCAATAATAATGTTAATGTTAATAATATCCAGCCATGCCATACATTTGTATCTTAATCTGATATTCTTTAAGATCATAATTGTGCCTTTGGATGATAATATAAATATTTTAACATTGCCACATCTTAAATGTATCCATAATGTTAATTTATATATTTTTAATACTGAAATCATTAATTTCTGCTAGTTTACCTTTCATCTTATTTTTGTTACTTTTTCTTTACAGCTCTCAGATCTCTTTTTCTTTACGTTCTATGACAAGAAAGCATAACAAACAACATGGACTTGAAAATAAATATAAACATTTTACAAGAGTTGAATTCACACCCACTACTTATGGGAGCCTGTTTGGCCAGAACTTCTCTTTACTGATTAGGCTATGAAAGCTAGCCAGTAGACATCATTCAAATTTAGTGATATAGCTACAATCTTCATAGCTCGATAAAAAATAACAAAAATAGGATGAAAGAAAAAAACAGACAAAAAATTAATAATAACAACACTTCAGGTAACAATTATAAATAAATTGTGAAGAATTTCCTCAGAATGAAATAAAGAATGCTTAACAAAGTATATATTCCTATTAGCATGGAATATAACAAAATATTAATTAAAAAATTATAAATTAATATGTGCAAAAATCAAAATGTTTATTTTTTGGTAAGCTGTGTATACTGAAGTCAAACAATATAATTTATTGTGTATGCAAAAGTGTGCAGTTAGAGACTAAATTTAAAAAATATATATGCAAAGATCAAAAGAACTTCCTGAAGCTTTAAAACGTCTCATAGTTAAAACCTATAATGATGGAAAAAGCTACAAAAATTTATAAATGTAAGGCCTTTGGCATGATGGCATCACAATCAAGAATTGGTCATCCATGAAAAATAACAGCAAGAGCAAGTAGACATCTAGTTCAGCAAGGCCAGGGAAATCCTGTTATGACTTTTGTAGTTCTTCAATGTTCACTATCCAATGCCAAAATCAATGTACATACATCTCCAGTGCTACAAAGTCTGAATAATGCCAATCTTCATGACAGAATGCCTAGAATAAGCCACTACTTGCAAAATAGCACAAGCATGCTCACCTCAACTATGCCAAAATGCATATTAATAAGCTAGAAACATTCTGGCAAAAGGCTTTATGGTCAGATGAGACTAAACTAGGGCTTTTTGGGAGGAACAATAGTTGGTATATCGGGCATAATTCTAGTATGGCTTTTGAAGACTAGAATTTGATACAAACCATTAAACATGACAGTGACAGTATTATGATTTAGACATGCTTTGCTGCAGCTAGAACAGGCAAAATAGTACACACTGATGGCACAATGGCCTCTACAAGATACCAAGCAATTTTGAATGAAAGTGTCTTGTCTACAGTTCAAAAGGTGGGTTTAGGTCAAGGCTGGAATTTTCAACAGGACAATGATCTGAAGTATCAAAGCAAATCCACAAAAAAATGTGTTCATAAAAAGAAATTTCAAATCTTGGAGTAAAAGTCCTGATTTAAATCCAGTTGAAAATCTGTGATTCAAGGAAAGAAAGCAGTACATGCAAGAAACCCAGGTAAAATCAAGCAATTGTGGGAATTTTGCCAAGAAGAATGGTCAAAAATGTGCACTCACTACTATCAGAAACTTCTTTAACATTGTAACCTCAAAAGAAGAAGTTAGCAAATATTAAATGTCAGGGTTCACTTACTTTTGCACATCTTAATTTTTAATTAATAGTTTTACTTCAACTTATTCTTAAAAATTATAGAAAATGATTGGCTGACTTTGTGAACTTAAAAGGAGAAGTCACCAAATATTAAATGTAAGGATTCATTTACTTTTGCCCATCTTAATATTTAAATAATATTTTTATTCTAGCTTGATAAAAATTTTTGAAAGTTGTTGTAATTGATTTAATAAAGGTTTTTCTACATGAATATATAGTTTAATTAATATTTGTTGATCATCTTGAAAAAAAGAGACAAATTTTCTAATATTATCTTAGGAGTTCACTTACTTTTGCACAGCATTGTATATGAGGAGACACAAAGCATTATTCTATATGTTCCTGAAGTTTCCATCTGACTCAGAATGAATAAGTTTCATTTAGTATGAAGAATATTTTGCATGACACCACTGCAATTCAATGCCAAATCTCATCTGTTAGATTCTGCTATTGACCACATCCCCCATCCTGCGGTTGATGTTTTCACCATAACTCTTGTAGATATGTCTTTTGGTCGCTATGCTTTGCCAAAATACAAACCCTGATTTGGTTTTTACTATTTTGAATTCAGAGCTGTCCTTTTTCTAGACTGGTTATCACAGCTAAAGTGTTCAGTCTGCCTTACTATTTAACCCATAACTGAAGAGGGAAAGATGTATTCATACCTTCCACACGTGTATTTGCAAATAAATGAATGTAACAAACTTGACTGGAATTCAAACTCAACCCTATGATTTCTCATTCTAGGCCACTATCCAATACACGATCTACACAACTAACAGAAAAAAGAAAAAGAAAAAAAAGAAAGGAATGATAATTATTAGAAGAGTGAAGGTCCAATTGGAACACTGCTATCAGAAGCAGGTAGACACTGTGCAAGTCTTGCTATAGAAAACTTTAAGAAAACATATCCCAAATAATACAGAGTCAATACTTAAAAAGAGAATTAAAGATAGATTATATTTTCTTTCATTTCCTTTTTTGTCATTGTTATAACTAGAAGCAAAATTTGTTGAACTATAAACTATAGTATACAAAACCTTGCTTCAAATTCATAATGGCAAAATGGAATCAAGATAGTCTAATAGTTAAATGTAATGCTATGAGAACCTTGAACATAATTAGTAAGTCACAATGGCAAAGAAGAGACAGCATAGAATGTAAATTTTGAAACTCTGTATATTCTAATTTTGCGTTGCCCCTGGTGAAAAAATAACATAAATATCCTACATTTCCTTAAAAGACTATACTATACTACGTTAGTAAATTTGTTTCATGTTTTTGGGGTTTTTTTTGCTGTGCTTATGAGGGTAACTGGTGAATAATGCAGATTTTATTTGGTTTTAATCAATGAGTATATTAATGTCTGTATGTGCAAGTTATTTGGTAACAGCTTGGCATATTTTGACAAAATATTTCATAATGTGATGTCTGCTGACACAGGATAAAAAAATTTGGAATCCTTCTAATTTTTTTTAATCATTTCACCCCAAGCAAGACAATAAAGCCAGTAAGATGCAAGAGGTAACTGAGTATTATAGAATATGAGAAAAATTACTATTAAGAAGAGAGGACAATAAAAGAACAAGAATTAAGAAGACAGACAATAACAATTGACATTGTATTTAAATTTTTCAAGATCAAAGTTGGTTGAAAAGAATAATCTGGAAGAAAGTTTATAAGCAGGAAATGCATTAGATGGAAATGCTATCATAGAACTTATGGTTACATCTAGCTATTTCAACTGTAAAATGATGAAAACTTGCTGCCTATCTAGTACTGCACTTAAATTCATAAAGTTTAGGTACCATAAAGGAAAGTTTATCAGAACAATTACCATGACATATTTATAGAAAAGGCACAGGAAAGCTACATTAGATCACTTGGGAAATGACTAAAGCCAAGATGCCAGGTCAGGACCAATAACATTGCAGACTCTTCTTTGGACTTTATCAATAAATATATAACAGGAACACCAGACCAGATGTGGCAGCAATATTCAAAGCAACGACTTATACATATTTGAGATTTTACAAGTTGTCAAATAAACTGAATACTCTGATCTTGAAAAATTTTCTTGGAATTTCAAGGCTTAACTCTCAGTCATATTAAACTCCCTATATATATAATAATGGCTAATTACTCATTTCTGAACACACACGTCTAACAGGGTGGCTAGCAAAAATCTATTACAGATACCTGCTCAGCCCAAGTGTTTATGAGTCCTTTATACTGGAACTATGCTGAATATGCATTAGTTACAGTTTTGGAGAGAGAGTGCATAATCTGTTGTGATCAATTTTTTTTTTTTTGATCAAGCCCCATACTCAAAATCTGAGTAATGATGACTTGTGACTTTTTGCTAGCACAACCAATGATGGCTTCCAATTGGTTTCATCTAACCAATTTCACTCACTTGTAATGGTTTTCAGACACTTTGCCACACATTTGAATTTCCTTCTCAGGCCAATATAATAAAAATGCCACCTCCTTGACAAATTGACTATGGTGAAATATGAACCTGAGTATCATGGCCAGAATATAAATATTCTAGTCACTCGGTCATGCAACCTATATATATATTAGATGAATTCTTACTGCCTAAATACACACACACACACATATATATATATATATATATATATATATATATATATATATATATATATATATATATATATATATACAGTGGAGAAAATAAGTATTTCATCCACAGCTGATTTTCTGATTTTGCGACCTTACAAAAATGGGAACGATCTATAATTTTCAGAGTAGGTCCTTCTTGAAAGTGAGAGATAGAATATAAAAAAAAACTCAAGAAAATCACATTGCATTAATTTTTGAACATTTATTTCTTTTTTATTGAAAGAATAAGTACTTCACCCCATAGCAAAACATAACTAAATACACCTCATATATATATATATATATATATATATATGAGAGGTGTATTTAGGCAGCAAGAATTCCCCCAAAGAAGTTTTATTAAATTCCACTAACATGGTTTGTCTATTCAAATTTTTATTATATCTTTCCGATTTCTGAATGAGTTGTATTGAAGTTATGTATAAATTATCCAAAGTTCATGTTTTCTTTCTGACATTCTGTTATACTCAAGTACTTTCAACTATCACAGTCATTGTCAAGAGCTCGGTGTTATGGGAAGCAGGATTTATTTGACTAAGTATATTACTCATTCAGAAATTCTAAAGATATAATAAAAAGTTGAATAACCAGATGTTTTTGGTGAAATTTAATAAAAATCATTTGTGTGTGTGTGTTATTTGTTTCCTGTTTTGTTCAAGTACTTTTGGCTATTTCAGTCATTATCAAGAATTGCGTTTTGTCAGCATAGTAACCAATATTTTTTGACTAAACCCTGGCTTTTAGATTGCTGAAATTGGAATCAGGTCAAAGTGACATTGTGTATAACAGTCAAAACAAAAGCATGTATTGAATATTTATGTGTTGTTTTATTTTTTTTATATGTATTAAATATATCATGACTTCCATATACCATCTCCTTTGATGAAAGACATTTTATTTAACGTTGGTTGTTTTTTTATATCATGTATGTAGTGTAGCGGTTAACGCTTTGAAAAGAGAAATCAGAAAGCCAAGTTTGATTTCCAGCCAAGTTTGTTACATTCACATCTACACAAATAGCCTTGGCAAAGGTTTGGATACAGCTCTTCTTTCCCCCAACTATGGGTTAAATAGCAGGACAAACTGGAATATCTTACCTTGGTTGACAACCGGTCTAGGGGAAAGAAAACTGAATTCAAAGAAAAGAAAAAGCTGTTTGGAATCTTTGTGGATCACTGTGCACCATTTCTCTGTTATCAGTTCTTCTGAAAAGTGTGACTGGTTCTACACAAACTGTCACACTTATAATCAAATATTATGTTTAAGTAGTCTGGCAATTCATTTCTAAAAATGAAACTATTAGGCAATCATGTGTCAAAAGAGACAGGAAGACCATAACATATATATATATATATATATATATATATATATATATATATATCAGTTGCAACTCTAGGTCATCAATGTTTGTCGGGTTCATCTTTAACAAAATATACTATTGGTATAACTTAGATGCTAAAATGATTCCTTTACTCTAACTAAAATATATATTTTTTTTAAATTTCTGTGCTTGAAATTAAAAAACACATTTTGTTATTTTAATATTAATTGTAATAATTCTATAAAAATAAAAGTCTTTGATATCTTTGTATGTTTATTACCTCATTTCCATTTTTTATTGTTTTATAGCCGGTTATCAAGTCACTGATGGTAGAGTATGTGTTTATATATATGTCTATGCATTAGTGTGCTTATGTATCTCTCTGTCTGTGAATTTTTAGTTTAATTTATTGTACATTTATGATCAGTACTGCTGACTGATATCATATTTCCTCAACACTACCTAAGTATCCCAAACCCTCTAGTCAACAAGTTAAGGCTGCCAATTTCATTGATTTTCACCAAATTGAAGTTGGGCTAAATTTAATTTGTCTTTTCTCAAAAGATACATTCTGCTGAAAAATCTTATGCTGCATGGAATAAATTATTTAAAATGGACATTTGAAAACAATAAGTTAAAATAAAAATGTATTCTTTGAAAAACAGGGCATACAAGTCATTAGAGATATTTAAAAGATTATTTATAAAGTTAAAATAAGAAATACATTGCCTATTAAGTATGTCTCCAGCCTCAATAGGGCTCAGATCTACACAGTCCGACTAGTCACATTAATTTTATTTCATTCTTTTTTTGCTTACTTACTTTCTGTTTCTTTCTTTTGTCTTTCTTCTTTATTATGAACAATATCAATGAAATATTTGAGGCACAAAGTTAAAACTATTAATTTTAGATCCAGCAGAAGTCAAGAATAAAAACGACACACTACAAAACATCTTTGTTGCTTTGAAAGAGATATACTTGAATGTTGACTCACTCAGGCTTAGCCCGACAAGCTCAACCACAGGAATCACCACTGATATATATATATATAGATTCAATGAATAAATTGTCATCTCAATTACGCAAAAATGTAAATAATATGGACATCTCATTTGAGATATATTTACCAAAATTACACAAAAATATCTTGAAATACTAAAGAGTAAATTGAAGTCAATGGTGAGTTCATTGAATGAACTCGCCATTGGCTTCAACCACTACCTCCAGACAACTTCAGAATCTACTGCAACTCTTTTAGATGGTCTCCATGTCTAAGTTGGGGTATGCTGTCTATAATCCTTGCCTTCAGTTCATCTTTGGTGTTACAAGGAGTTTTGTTGATCTCTTGCTCAACTGTGTCCTACACATAATAATCAAGGGAGTTGCAGTCTGTGGAGTTAGGTGGCCAGATATACGAGGTGATGTGTTTGCAGAAATTGTTTGACAGCCATGAATAGGTTTTCCTGCTTCTGTGGCATGGAGCAGAGTCCTGTTGCCAGACATAGGGTCTTCCAGCAACCACCCACTTAACCCAGGGCAGCACTGTCTCCTCATGGCATTTGATGTAGGCCTTCATGTTCAGTCTGTGACCCTAACCAACAAATTCGGGAGTTCTTTTCTTATTAGAATGATCAGAGTGCATTTTATGAGCTGCCATACCTTTGTAATCATCATTAGATTCATCCAACTCTTTCTGAATCCTCTGCACTGTCCTCAGATTGACACCCAAACACACTGAAATGTTTGTATTGGAGGTTCTGGTGCAAATGCCAAGCAGTATAGCATGCTGTTTCCAAATTTCTGGAAGAGTGAATTGCATTATGGTGCATTATTTTTCTCACAGATGGTGCCCAACTGACCCTACTATAATGTGCAGTTGACAAAATTAAAAACAACACGCATGTATGAAATTAAAAATATAAAATGACGACAATTTACCCATCGCACGCTTTGTACCAGGAACATTCCATCTAGGCAGGCAAAGTAGGCAGTGTCTATCCTGAATAAAATAGACCACACTTTAGTGTCAAGAATGCTTGCCACTCATATTTGAATATTATCTGTTAATTCATTACACGTGACACATATCTAATTAATAAGAAATAGCCAAACACAACATACAATTAATTTAACATGTCTTTGCTTTTTATCAGTTTGTTATCATTTATAGCTTGATCTCTGATGAAGTTTTAATAAAGTGAAACGTTAGATTAAGATTTGTTTCCTACTTGATTTTTATCCTGTCACAGATCAGTAGCTACATTTTCCATCTGTGACACAATATGCACAAAATTATGAAAGTTACTCTAATTATTATGCATAAAATGCAAAATATTTTATTTTTTTGTAGATTTAATGCATAAAAATCACAAACTGCCTACCCTGAGTAGTTACTGATGGCATGTGCCTGATATATATATATATATATATATATATATATATATATATATATATATATATATATATATATATGTATGTAATACAGTGAAACCTGTCATACCTCCTACATTTGCTTGTGATGGAAGTGTCAAATGACAAAATGCTTCTCTGAGTTGGTGGCTCCATGCATCCACTTCCAGTTTTCTTTGAGTAAAATAATTGTAGTCAACCAATTGGACAAGTTCCTGTTTGGAATCAGTGTTTTATTTTTTTATCCATGTGGACAGTATAAAAAAAGAGAGACACTGGAAGAAAATAAAGGAGACACGTAACAAACCTCAATTCACAAAATTAATTCATTCTTAAAGGCCATTAGTTACCTGATATGTTAGTATACCAAAACTATTTCTCCATAGGAATCAATGTAAAATAGATTAATCCATTCCTGGGCCCCAGTTGATTGTTTAAGTAAACTTTTATAATAGTACATTGTACACAAGTTTATCTACAAAAAATGAAAATCATTAAATCTAACCCAAAGCAAGATAAACACAATACTAAACAGATAAAATATAGATGAAAACTTAATTTTACTTAACTGTACCAAGGAGTATCAGGTAACTGTCTTGCTGGGGTTTCTTCTCTTTCTGTTTTCTGTCTCTAAGCACCACTATCGTTTTCCTTCTTTGGCACATGGTACCTTATTTAATAATTTATTTAAAAAAAAAAACATAAAATACATTGAAATTCAAGAGAAGGCACAGTGAATTCAAGCAGGGATATGCATATAACAAAAGCTACACTACAACTGTCGCTCCCCTGCTGATACTCCCAGCTTGTTACCTGAGGTTATTGCTGGCTTGCAAGTTCATTGCACTAAACATTGTTTGCGACCAGAAACATTTTGTGAACCAATTCATTCATAATGAGAGGCATTCATAACCTGAGGTTCCACTGTGTATATAAATATATATATATATATATATATATATATATATATATATATATATATATATATATATATATATATATATATGTATGTATGTATATATATATGTATATATATATATATATATAAAAGTGAACACTGAAGTTAACACCTAGAGGCGACAGAATGTTTCATGCTAGACGCAATCATCATGGGCTGACAATTGCATCTAGCATGAAATAGCCTGTCACCTCTGAGTGTTTACTTCAATGTTCACTTTTATATTTACATATGCTCTATCTCTGATACTGAGCACTTTATCCCATAAATATAGCACACCTTAAAACTATATTCCTTCACACACACACACACACATATATATATATATATATATATATATATATATATATATATATATATATATATATATATATATATACATATATATATATATATATATGTATATATATATGTATATAGTGTTATTCTTTGTAATGTCTACCTTCTTGCCAGTTATCTTCCATGTACTGGCAACACTAGACAGCAGTGTCTTTGTGATGACAATGGAAAACTTTTACAAGCCAGAAAATGAAAAGATTGACTCCATGAATGAGCAAATAATAACTGGAAAAAAATAGATTTTATAAAATAAAATTTTTAGAAAAACTCTTTGGGAAAATTTTTTTTAATAAAATATCTTTTTTAGAAAATTTTTTTTAATAAAATGTTTTTTAGTAAAAGTTTTTTTAATAAGAATTTTTAATAAAAATTTTTAATAAATTTTTTTTTTCATTTTATGAAAATACATCAATAATAATTGGAAGAAATATATTTATTCCATCATTTTCGCTACCTGGAAAAAATAGCTATATATCTATAATAGCACTATTCTGTCCATAACACTTACATAAAACCCTGACCACTGACAATCACTTTTTCTTGATTTTCAATATATTTCTATAGTAAAATCATTTACATTACACATATAATAGACTTATTATGTTGGGTACAATCCACTTACAATTCCTTTCTTCCCGATTTTAAAGATTGAGTGCCTAAAATTTGTTGAAACAAATTTTAGTTAAATTAAGTGGTTAAACTGTTAAATTACACTATGCTGATTTTCATTTATTTATAACTTTCTGTACAACTTTCACCTTCTTGTATCAAGCCCAACAATTGCCAAATGTAGGCTGTTTTAAATTCTTCTGTGATGGGGTACTCTTTCTAATTTGAAGACATGTTAAAAAGATTTTTCATAAGCTTTTTTATTATTATTATTATTATTAATTCAGGACGTATTGAAGGTAAGAGAAATGGGAAGGGTAGCATACCACCTACCAGATGAGCTGCTGTAAATGGATTGTAGAAGGGGGAGAAAAAGGATGAAAATAGCTAAGGGCCACAAATATCTGGAAGTGATGTGGCACATAGAAGAAGACTGTTAAATTTAGAACAACTAAGTATGATAATTTTTGCATCTGTGTACTTCCTATTTATGCTTTTAGCTATTGTTGCACTACTGTATATGAGGTTTGATCAAAAACTAGGACAGTTGCTATGATAATGGAGCTAAAGTACACAGAGTGAAGCCACTTGGCACAGATTGTAAAATGTGTAGAGTGTGGTCATCTCATCACACCAAAAAGGTTCCATCAGTGACCATGGCTTTTACAGCAGTTGGCCAAACACAACATTCCCTAAGTTCAACAACCACCATATTCTGCAGATCTCACCCATTGCAACTTTTTCATGTTCAAAATTCAAATACCACATGAAAGGAATAACAATTCAAGACATCAAAGAAATCCCAAAAAATGCAATGAAGCTGCTGCTCACTATGACAAAAATGTAGTTCTAGGAATGTTCCATCAATGGAAACAATGCTGGATAAGGTATGACTACTGTGAAGGAGATTAAATACAGAATTGTTATGTGTTGTAGTTTTCTTTTTATAGCACCAGTTTTGATACTTTTTGATCAGACCTCGTATGTAACCATGAGAGAGGGAGTGAAAGTTTTAATATATTTGTTTAATAAATCCTACCCATAACATCAAGTTACAGAAACATCTAGTAATGAGATAAATGGCAACCATATTAACGGAAATGCCATGATATCAAATCTTTTCATACATTTGTATTTTAATCTGATATTCTTTTAGATCATGAGTGTTCCCCAGGGTAATAATACAAATATTATAACATTGCCACACCTTGATTGCGTCTCTGATATTCATCACTACAAGGATAATCATCTAAACAAGCAAAACCATAATGTCATTAAGAGAATCAGATTCACTGCCAAGAAAATTAAATTGTCTCAATTTAAACTGACTTCTTGTTTTAGTTTTTCTTTTTTCTTTCTCTTTTCTTTCTTTAACTTTTTTATTTACTTTCATGATATCCTTGAATATATATTTAGAATTATAGACCACGATTAATATCAAGCTTTAACTAAAGTTTCAGACAATCTAAATCCTCTCTTTAAAAAAAGATCTGATGGAAAATATTCAAGTAATAGTGAGTCACAAGTAAAACTTCTGGAACCAATTATAAGGACAAATGTATCATCCTAACTACTAATTATACATGACAATTAAAAATACATTTGGTGTACACAAACATATGACAATGTTCAATGCATTGGATTAAGAAGGACAAATCTTCTCAACCAACCTTAAAAGCTAAGCTCTATGAAAGAAAAGCCTATGCCCACATCAGATTGAAACATGGTTTTCTGTATGATCACCAAATTTAAGCAACATTGAGTTGGTCAGTACCTAGATGACTCAGTACCACTTGGAAATACCAAGTGCTGTAAACTTGGATGTGAGGGTGGTGTAATGGACAATGGCTCAGAATTGTTAATCAGAGAGCCATGTTCAAATTCCATTTGGGTTCATTATTGTCACTTACACACAAATACGGGTAAGGTATGAATCCACCTCTTCTACCCCCCAGCTATGGGTTAATTAGTAAGACTTGTATCACTAAACAATTATTATCTCCCAAAAGCAAAAATTCTTACAATTTAAAAAAATAATTTTTGGTTTTAAATAACCTGCAAAGGGTTGATAAGCAATAGAAAATGAATCAATCAATCTATTAAAAAAATGCCATGTACTTGAAACATAATGTGGTTGAAAGGTAATGTCGTTAAAAGGTAATGTCGTTAAAAGGCAATGTCATTCAAAGGTAATGTAGTTGAACGGTAATGTGGTTGAAAGGTAATGTCATTGAAAGGTAATGTTGTTGAAAGGTAATGTGGTTGAAATGTAATGTTATTGAAAGGTAATGTCATTCAAAGGTAATGTAGTTGAAATGTAATGTTGTTAGAATGTAATATCGTTGAAAGGTGTGGCTCATGCAGTTGAGTTACCAAAGAGAGCACCTCATTAGAACAATTGCCACAAAAATATTTATAGAAAAAGACATAAGGAAGCCACATCACAGTGGTGAGAAAGTGACTGAAGTCAATATTCCAGGTTAGGATAGATAACATTTACACGCCCTTCTTTGGATTTTGTCAAAAATCTCTGGATATATATAGCCAGCAGACCAGACCAGACAAGGTAGCCATATTCTATGCATGGACAAAAAGTGTATAATAACAAAGAATACCAACACACTTTTGTATATTTTCACTGATCATAAATATATTTGAGTGGGATTTACTGTGTTGGTGTGTTTGTGGGTGAAGCATTCACACCCCTTTTAGCTTCAGCATGGAAAGTTCATGTCACATAGCTTGAAAGAGGAAAACCTGGAAGAGGGAGCTACTTTAAAAGTTCACATGTTTTTATAGCCTAGAGCTGCTGCTGATACAAGGTTTATTAAGGGTTGCTACTGCTACTATGTTTAAGGGCTGCTACAGATATTTTGTTTAGCATTACACACCCTAACACTCAGACAAACATAAACATCAGGTGGTGACATCATAGTAGCAGTAACTGATGTTTTCATGCATGCACCTATCTAATACAAAAGGGGTATTACTCTTTTGTGTCACCTTATGCCACATTGTGCTTTCTCAATAAATATTAAAAATTGATCGATCTAAATGAATTCTGAAGATTAAAATGATGCTGTTTTAAAATAAATCAATGGTTATAGTATGAAAAACAAGATTACTTTATCTCAGATGAAGTGGTATTTGTTGAGAATTTTAGAGATTGTATTCCTTGAGAAAGGAGACATGGTGGAGTAATGGATAACAGCTTGGATTGAGGAATCGGAGAGCCGAGTTTGAATTCCAGTCAAATTCATTACATTCACTTATATGCTAATACCCTTGGGAAAGGTATGAATCCTCTTCTTCTACCCACAACCCCAGGTATAGGTAAATAGCAGGACAGGTCAGGTTCTATAGCCTTGGATGGCAACTGGTCTGCCGCAGGAAAAAATGGTAAACTACTGCAGAAAAAATATGCCTCATCAGTCATGTATCGAAATATACATGATCACCTAAGTATGTATCATGCATGGCACATAACTGACTGATTCCTTGAGAAAGAATAGTGCAATGTTGTCAAATTCTTTCTCAAAAGGAGTTGTCTGTTTAAGATTACTGAGATAGTTTAGTTTAAAAATATGAACCAGGATAAATTTTGAAATACCAAAACCTTTATTTTAGTATGAAAATATGAGGCAAAATAGGTTTTCAAAACTAAAACCCATGATTTAGTATGAATTTACAAGTCAGTAAATTCTTTAATGCTAAAAGACTCAATCTAGTTTGAAAATGATAAGTTTTTCTTTTTGTTTTATTATGAAATTATAAGGTAGGATAAATTCTTAAACACTAAAATTTTTATCTTATTTGAAAATATGAGGTGAGAAGAGTTATTTAAGACTAAAGCCGGTGATTTAGTATTGAAATCATGAGTCAGGCCGAGTTTGTTTTTTTTTTACACAAAATCCATGATTTAATTAAAAAATGTGAAGCTGGTTAAAGTTTTAAACACCAAAACCCTATATAGTTTAAATTAGCAGTATTTTGGGTATTTTAACATTAAAAATTCATTTATATCAATCAACTTTTTAATATTTAGGTGGTACAAGGCAGTGAAAAAGAGTAAAACCAATATGATTTTAAATGTTGATTTTCAAGGGAGACAAGCAAACTCTCCACTCATAAAAGATATGAAAGCTCAAATTTGTTTCCTTACAGTTGGTTCACTTCAATGACATACATCTGCAAAATGCATAAAATTCTTGTAAACAAGGTCAGAAGCAAGTAGAAAGACCCAAATTAACTGCTATCTCATTTTAGCCTGGAATGCAAGAACTAATTAACCAAAAATAGACTCAATCCTGCTTTAATTTCCTTACCTGACAATGTCATCATGATGCAGAGATAAAGATTTTTTAAACTCTCATTTTCATTATTCCATGAAGTGTCTGGACTAGTATCCTTATCTTTGTTGTCTTGTTCACAATACTTCCTCCTGTTTTCATCAGGTGTATGTCATTCCTGTTAATCTTTAATAATAATTCCATAAAAAATAAATCAATAAAAATTCTTTTTTTGTTTTTACTATCTGATCACCTAATACAAGACCCAAGAGCAACTCAAGGTAGAGGGTTATCGAATTAGTTTGTTATATGAATGTAAGAGGAAGAGTTAAGAAGTCCAGATTATCAGGATATGTAAAAAAAGATAACAGTTGACCCTAGACCTGAAGTCATTAACATCAAAAAGAGATCCAGTTTGAATCATAAAAAACATGGCACTCTAATACTTTTACAAATGAGTTGCAAATTTAGGTATATTCTTGTGTTGGTTCTTCTAAGAATGGACATACAGATTGATGTTATGTTCTTCATGCCACTAAGTCAAATACAGTCAGTCATTTGTGGAAGACAAAATCTACATGATGTAAGTGATAAACATTGAAGCAGGATTAATTTCAGTATTACTGAGAACCGAACAAAAAAGATAGGTCAAACAAAATGCCTGAGTGTCTACTGAGATGAATTTCTCATCTCATTTTCAGAACTTTGATTCTAGTCATTTACTAGCAGAGGTTAATTAGTTTCCACACCATTCCCTGTGGAGTTAGAAGTTGTGGGTTGAGAAAATTGACTAACACCTTCAAAGAGTTACTTGTTAGTGAAATTCCAGATGGACTCTCCCTAGAAATCTTTCATAGGTTAACCAAGACAATTCTTGGAAGAGTCATTTGATGGAAATATCTTAAAAGGTTCTGAAAATATTCATACATTTTTTTTTTTTTTTCATTATCAGAAAACAAATATCAGACAAGATCTGGGGTGACCAAAATGAAACATGGCATTTGATTGCAAAAAAAATACCAAAAACAAAGAAAAACACTAATTTCTTAAATATGAAAACGGTATAATTCTTTTGAAACCAGAAAAACCTGAATCTCTGTTTTTTTTTATGCCAGGTCCCCTCAAGATATAGGTGATTATGGCCCTGCAAAAATCCATTCTTTTTCTTTATTATTGCCATAACTTCATGGAAAAGAAATTACAATGTTTTCCTCTTTTCTCAATGGTTTTAAATTCAAAGTTGTCTTTCTCCTAGACTGGCTGCCATCCAAGGCTAGAAAACCAAGCCTACCCTGCTGCTTTAACCTATAATTGGGATAGCAAAAAGAAATGGATCCATGCCTTTTGCAGGGTCATTTATGCAAAGTAATACAAAAGACACAGCCAAAACTTGCAGAGTTAAAGAAAAAAGATCTTTTAGATAATACACTTCAGTATAAGAGATTTGAAAATAGTTTGATAATTAGCAGGCTTGGCACACAGGCCAATTGAAAAGAATAGTGTTTGAATCTTACTAAGTGCCCTCTTAATATAGCCTTGCATAAGACTATGTTAAACTTTATAAATGACTTGCGATCAATCAAATCAAAATAAAATATTTGATTAATTACCATTTTCGTTTCCAGTACATCTTTTCTGTTGCATTCATCTTTGCATTAATGCCCTTGGGAAAGGCAGGGGTCCATCTCTTCTTCTTGTAACCAGTTATCCATATATAAAATTCTGTGACTCCCGTTAGTCCATTTGTCCATCACATCCTCTTAAATAGTCATGCATTGACCAGCCAAAACCAAATTTTGGAGAGAAGTGCAAACAGGTAAGGCGGTTACAAAGTAAACTTGACTTTATTAGGGTGCATAGCTTTGTACAATAAATTTTCATCCATTTTTTTGGAAAAATTAAAAGCTTTATTATTTAACATACAAAATGCTACCCCTATTTTAAAAACAATTTAATGATTAAAATAACAAATACTTATTTAATAAAAATGCAATGTTGATTTTTGCATATCTTTTCTTTAAGTTGGTATATATACAAGAATCCAATTTCCAGTTTGCCCTGTTTTTGCAATAACCATAAAGAAATCAGAAGGTCAACTGCTTCAAAAAGTTGGAATTTGGGTTAAGAAAGAAATATTTTATACATAGCCAATTGTATGCTACATGCTCAAGTGTAATAAATCCTAAAAATTTATTCTTTGCTGTTAAAAAGCAAAAAGGAAAAAAGAAATATTCTTAAAAATATTGTTTACCATAAAATCCTATAAAATTAAATTAAGGAAATTAGTAAACTGTGAAGTACGGTTTTTATCAAAGTATTTTTCCAAACAAATCAGTTTTATTCAAATTTCATTGATTGGTTTGCGTAATTGAACGAAATGTAGAGTTTGTAAATTTTGACAAAAAATGTTAGCGATAACTTCAACAATACTAAATATTGTAAGGATTTCAACATGCATCAGCATGTTACAAAAAATCCTAGTAGGTAAAATAGCAGAGTAGACTGTTCCTTGGATAGCAACAAGTCTAAGAGAAGAACAACTCTGAATTCAAAACTGTGGAGGAAACAACAGGAAACCTGTTATAAAGACTGTAGAATGCCTGTAGTCCCGGTTAATAAAACTGTAAGAAAACACTGAAAAAAAAGGTTGAGTGAAGAATTGGTTTAATTACATGAAAGACATGGATTAATAATACAGTAATAGAGAATACTGTAGTTCAAAGTAGCAATGAACACAATTCAAATGCTACATTTTGCAACCCACTTTGCATTGACCATTTCTATGAGCAAACATTCTACTCATAGCATATTGACAAGTCTATATTCAATAATTAGTGTGGAGAAGGTTAGATGTCGATCTATACAACAAAATAACTCCACATGGCATTTCCAGATAATAAATAAAAAGAATTTGTGGGGAGTTATGATCTCCTTTTTCTGAAGTGACAAGTCATGTCATGGCATGGTATTATCATTATTATTATTATTATTATTATTATCATCATTATTATGATTATCATCATCATCATTATTATATTATTATCCTCATTATTAATTATTATTATCATCATCATTATCATCATCATTATTATATATAATCATCATCATTATTATCATCATCATCATCATCATTATCATTATTTTTTTCCCAGTTTGGCTGAAAAACGATCTTCAGTTTGTTGTTAACTGGAGCAAAGAATGACTTGTTAATTTTAACACCTCCAGAACAAAACTGCTCTCTATTAATCATCTAATAGACTCCTTTCTGCTTTCTATCAGCATGGATAATGCTAACGTCCAGGAGAGTAACTCATTGAACCTTCTCAGGCTAACATTCTCAGCTGGCATGAAGTAGAAAGACTATATTGAATCAATTGCTAGGTCAGCTGCTAAGAAATTTGGTTCATATCTATAAGTCTGCCATTCATCCATGATTAGAATATTGCTGCCACACATGGTTTAGTACTCCTACTATATATTTAGAGATTCTTGATAGAATCCAAAGAAGAATCAGCAATATTATTGGTCCTGACCTGCTATTTCAGCTTCAGTCATTTTCTCATTGCCTTAAAGTTGCCTCCCTGTGCATTTTCTATAAATACTTTCATGGTAATTTTTCAGATGAGCTTTTTCACTATTGTATCTAGATTCTATGGATTCACGTGCAGTACTGAATTGCCGGCAAGATATTATTTTTCCATTGAAATGGCTGGATGTAGCTATAAATGAATTTAAGTTGCTAACCAGGTCTCATCAATTTACTGTTGAGTTGGCTAGATATAACCATAAGTTCTATGTTAACAGTTTCTTTTCTTGCACTTCTCGCTTGTTGAACTCTCTTCTGGCTCCATGCTTTCCAGTCAATTTTATTATTCAAAAGTTTAAAGGCAAATTCAATCATTGTCTCCTATCTTCCTGATTACTCTTCTATTGTTTTCACTCCTTAGTAATGTATCTGTTTTTTTCTAATTCTTCCACACACAATAACTCCCTTGTGTCTTAGTGGCTTTACTGCCTTGCTTGGGGTGAATTTGATTTTTAAAAAAAGTTGTTTTCAAATATATCTTCAAAATGCGTGATTCGTTTTAACCTGCAGTAGATATTTTTCCTATGGAATATAGTTTGATGCAAATATGTTTGGAATAGTATTTTTTCCTTCTTTCCATTAGTTAGTGTTTACTATAAAGACTGGAGTGGAAAAAATGAAAAGATCTAAAATGAATTGATAGTTGATTACAAGTACATCAAACTGATTAAAATTTGTTTGTTTTTTTTTAATTTTTTTTTAAATTTTAAGTGAATCGTAGGGTTTTATTTATTGATTTAAAAACCATTTGTTTGGTCCTTAGAATTAATTGGGAGATCACAGTTGTATTTTAGTGCATCTGTACAAAAATTTATTTTAGAATGTTCTTTTCGTTTTCACTTTAACAGCGTTCCTTTCACTTATCTGTAATTAGTAAAACCATAAATAACAGAAAATGCAAACGTATTGCACAGGTGGTATTTCAATATGGTTCATGTCATAAATAAATGCAGTAGTCATAAAAATATTTTACCAAGGTAATTACAGAGCTTTCTCTCTCTCTCTCTCTCTCTCTCTCTCTCTCTCTCTCTCTCTCTCTCTCTCTCTCTCTCTCGCCTACACCCTGTCTTTTTTTTTCGCCTTTTAGCACCCCATTTTTAAAACAATGCCAAGTTTTTATATTTCCTTAGATAATTTTAGACCATTTTTTTAAAATTTGCTTTGCGAAATGCAAAAAGAAAAGAAAAAAACACAAACAAAAAGCATACAAACACACGCACACAAAAATTACAACGGAAAAAATGCGCGCATATGATGTTAAGCAAAAAAAAATAAAGTAAAGAAAAGGAAAAAGAAAGAAAAAAAAAACAGACCACCAGTTTAATAACAAGAGGTAGATTCATATTATCTTGTGATTTAAAATATTCGTTCATCATTCATAAATCTTATACTATAAGTTAGGACGCTAATAATTTGGGTATATTATTGGATAATAAATGAAAGATAGTCTAGGTTAGGTTGATAAATTGAGAAGACAAGACTTGTGCTTTTCAAAGCGCTTGATGTATTCAGAGCTGGTAACAGAGCGACACAAACACACACACACAGACACTCGCTTCAACACACCCGCATTTTCCAAGCAAATAGCAAAAAGTTCCTAAAAGGGTCTTTATGTTCTTTTTTCCCACCCATCAACCTGCTTTTTATTTTTATTTTTTTTACCCACATTTTTGTTTATCTTTTTTTTCCGACTTTAATAAATTTTAAGAAAAATGAATCTCTATTCTTTTTTACTTTCTTCTTTGTTTTTCTGTTATGCTTTTTTCCAGGATAATTTTCTTTACCATTTTTTTTTTTTTTTTTAAAAATCTATCTCAAAATTTTCAGTAAGCATTTTTATTTTTTCAAACTCGTTTGTTTAAAAAGTAGCATTTTGAAAAAAAACATAAAAACGATTTTTTTTTTTTTTTTAATAAAGAGACCAAAGAATTAATAAAAGAAAATTTCATTTGGAGAAACTAGTAGACATTTTAAGTTAAATGATTTTAAAAAGCGTAGGAAATATGTATATTTTTAATTTTCATTTAATTTCGTCATGCATAAAATTTGACAAAGCAAACTATATTTCTTTGTACTATGACCCGAAAAAAAACGTTCTCGCAGTTTGAAAACATTATTTAATTATTTAGAAACCGCAAGAACTTTCTTTCCAAAAAAATTATAAGCACTAAATGTAGAAAGAAGAAGAAGAAGAAGAAGAAGAAGAAGAAGAAGAAGAAGAAGAAGAAGAAGAAGAAGAATCTGCAAAACAATGTGGCCTTCACCTTCTTCCAGTGATGTGACATCACTGGAAGAAGGTGAAGGCCATATTATAAACCTTTTATAAAGGTTTCACTGTTTGGTTTGTAATTAAAAAACATAATCAATACCATAACCGGGTATTTTCGGATGACCATTCGAGATCCTGTTGTTATTTTTGTTTTTGGGGGTTTTTTTCTTTCTTTCTTTTTTAAGCATTTCACTCCAAGCAAGGCGGGAGTGTCACTAGCACGCAAGGGATTACTACACTAGAATGGGAGCGAGAGTAAAAGAGGCATGAAATGATGAAGACAAGGATCTGGAATACAACAAGGTATCTGGAGATGTCGATTGGCATTACATTTGAATAGTTGGAGATTATAACTATCAGGGAAACAAGTAATAGGAAGGGAATTCGACAGACGGGAGGTGCGAGACACAAAGCTATTGGAGTAGAAGTATTGGAGTATCTCGTCGGAGCAGTTACCGTGAAAGTATTTGTAAAAAAACAGAGGGAGGCGACGACACGTCTGTGAGAGAACGACTGTAAATGAGATGCCAGATCAGGGCCAATCACATTGCATATCGGTCACTGGATTTTATCGAAGACCCTAAGACGAACAACCCGGGCACCAGACCACATATAGCAACAGTATTGGAATTAATTACTGGCACACATTCCAACCTTTATATCTCTGCTTGACCTCTGAAATTTTATTTACTCATTATTTTTCCCCTCAATAGGAGTAAATAGGTTCGCCTATCAACCAGTTCACACCTCTTCTCGGTCTTTTGAACAGGAGTAGAGGCCTATCCCTTATTTCCTGTTTAGGATTGGTTTTCCAGTTCCTTCTAAAGTTTTTTCATTATCCCGGTAAAACCTCTTGCATCTTAGTGGCATTATTACCTTGCTTAGGGTGAACTGATTAAAAATTTAAATAATAATAATAATAATAATAATAATAATCACCTCTCCAAGTAGCATGAGACAGCTTTGTTGCACGGTTACCAGCAGCAACCTGATACATCAGTAGAAATAGATTCTTGTTTTGTATAATAGTATTCCCCAATCTCATACAGTATTAGCGATATTCGATTCGCTGATTCCATTTAACTTGGTTTTATTTAAATTGTTGATTGCAATTCCTGTTGGGACAAAAACCAACAATTAATATCTATCTATCTATCTATCTATCTATCTATCTATCTATCTATCTATCTCATACACCCTGGACGTAATAACTTCTCTTTAAAATTTAATAATGTTATTGAATTGAGACATGTTAAAAGCTAAAATGCATAAAAATGTCAGTTTTATTTTTTACCTATTCAGCATCATTACTGAGTTTTAACATGAACAGAACTGGTTACATTTCATATGAGATCAAGTGACAGTAAGTCTTTTCAGTATTCTAGAACTCTCCTCAGTATTTTCATTGAACGCTGTCGTATTTTTTTCAGACTTCCTATAATCTTTCAATTTTGTCTTCAAGGCACATTGGGACTGTTTCAAGTAAACCATTAATTATGGTTAGAAACTGGTACAACGACAAAAAAAAACTAATAACATTTCTCTTTAACTGCTGGCTGATGTACGAATAGTTAGCAAGCTTAACTTTTTTTTAAATAATTTCCCTCCCTTGCAAAGCAATAAAGCCAAAACAACACAGGAGGGGGATACTGGGTGTAAAAGAATATAAGAAATGTATTATTAAGGAGCGAGAACTATAAATAAGCAGAAAGTAAGGAAACATAAAGTAACGACTGGCATTGCATTTAAATTTTTTAAGGTCGAAGTTGGCTGGAAAGCAAGAAGCCTCAAACGAGAAGAATTTCTGGTTACATCTATTTCAACTGTAAAATAATGACATCTTTCTGCCAATCTGCTACTGCGCTTAAATTCATAGAGTCTAGATAACATAGAAGAACAATTACATGAAAGCATTCATAGAAAAGGCATAGAGAAGTTACATTATGGCAGTGAAAAAGTAACTGAAGCCAGGTCAGGGCCAATGATATTGCGGATTCTTCTGTGGATTTTATCAACGATCTCTAAATATATAGCTGGAGCATCACCAGACTATATGTGGCAGCAATATTCTAAGCAATGACTATCGGTAAGGCTTGTAAATATGTAAGGTAGATTCAGGCGAGAAAAATTGTTTAGCACAACACAACACTTCCCTTTACAGTGACTTAGATCCACACTAAGTGCCTCATAATTTTGACCGTCGGTCAAAACTAAATCTGAATTGGTGGTGGTGATTGAGGCGGCGACAGCTGCTATTCTTTCTTCCTTCATTAATTCATTCGTTAGCCATTAATCGTTCACATCAGTAATCCAGTAATCCAATAACTAGTGGCTTATACTGAAGTTTAAGCGATAGCAATTATTCTCAATACTCCAGGTTTACGGCCATATCACGTTGAAACACCGGTTCCCGTACGATCACCAATGTTTAGCCACGTCGAGCCTGGTCAGTACCTAGATAGATGACAGCTTGGGAATACCAGATGCTGTAAGCTTGGACTGGATATGCGAGTGATGTTCTGGATAATGGGTCGGAATTGTTAATCATTGAGCCAGGTTCCAATTCCAGTTGGATGCGTTATATTCACTTATGCACAAATACCCTTGGGAAAGGCATGAACCCACCTCTTCTCTATCCCCCTGCAGGGGTTAATTAGTAAAATTTATATCACTAAAATCATTATCATTTTTTTAATTCTTACAATTTAAAAAAATATTTTCTGCCTTTAAATAACCGGCAATGGGTTGATAAACCGTAGAAAATTAATTCTGTATTTTAGCTGTTTTCATTAATGATGTTGTCTAGGTGGTCCCCCGAATCTTTTGATTCTCATTTCCTTCAGTCTTTTTCTTAACTTCTTCGAAACCATCTTGCAATTTCTTGAGCTCCCTGAAAAAATCGAGATACGTAAAATCCGTTTTTTTTTGTTTTTTTTCCAGATTATAATAGTGAAGTAGGATTATTCAATAGTGTGTTGTAACTTGTTTTTATTTTACGATGATTACCCAAAGTCTGAACGATTCTGCAGCTGCCACCACCAAAGAAAACATTGATCGTGCTCACCACATGTGATGGATAACCAATGCTTTTAGCATATCCCGTGAGAAAGTTGAAAATATTCGACGCAATGACGGTATTTTCTGATCGGTGGGTGCCACGTCTTCTGACACCTGATCAAAAGCCTACCAGGCTGATCACGTCATGGAAAAATCTGACATTGTTTGAGGCAGATCAAGCTGGTTTCCTTGAATATTTCATAACCCATACTTTGAACCAGAGACAAACAGTCCATGCAGTTAAAATGCCCCCTCCTCGCCTGCTCCAAAGAAGGCCAAGGAAAGGTGATGGCCTCAGTTTTTTGGGATACAAAAGTCATTGTGTTTGTTGAAACAAAAAAAATATCACACCATCAATGGAAAGTAGTATACCAACTTACTGAGGCAGTTACGAAAGGCTATCAAGACCAAACGCCCAAAAAAACTAATGAAAGGGGTTTTGTTTCATCATGACAATATTCCAGAATACACAAGGTTTCAATGGCTGTTGTGTGTGATTGTGGCTTTTAACTGGTTGATCACCATCACTATTCTTATGATTTGACTATCATCTGTTCCTTAACATGAAAAAACACTTGAACCAGTATTGCAGTGATGACCTCACATCTACTGTTGATGACTTTTTTTAACCAACAGGATGGACAGTCTTTTTTGAAGTAAGGTGACAGTTTACCCGGAAAGAAACAATTAAGTTATTAATAAGAAGAGTTGAAATTGATGCATGCAAGATTTCACAGTTCTAGCATCACCCCTTCATGAATTTTTCAGTCCCCACCCCTCTCGTACTATAACCTTTTCAACTTTTCATTCTTGTGCTCTCAGGCAATATTAAACCTGTTACTTCCATTTGACATAAAACATTAGTGAGACAACTTCATTTACTCAATTCACTGACATTTTCATTTCCAGAAATGATTAAGATTAGCCAGCAACATTTTCAACCAAATTGAAAAGTAATTGTTTTAAGATACTCCGGATATTTTTTTTTAATTCAAAATTGCAATACTAATTTTTTTACTAGATTATTCTTCATTAAAACTGTGAAATGTCAAAATTCGCTGCAATATTTTCTCCTAATAATAACTCGCAAAATATTTAGCTCGGTTTGCCAAAACAGAAAAAAAAAATGTTCTCCCACAGTTCTTTATTTTTTTTTTTTTTTCTACATTATTTACCTTGATCTAATTGTCGTCCTCATCTTTATTGTCATGTTCACGACCTTTCAGCCATTGTACGCTCCGGCCTTCTTCAGGTGATTGGAATTTCAAACTGAAGCCTTTATTTCATCCACCATGGTAGATTGTTCTAGTTCTACGTGTCAAGCCTCTTTCTCTCGGTTATCTCCCTTTAAATCAACTCCCTTAGTTTTTGTTCACCACTGCCGTACCCAGGTATTGAACTCACAACTCTCTGGCTCAAGTCACCGGATCCAACCAACGCTTTTATCCACTGGACGATGTATTCTTTTTTTCTATGTGCAGTGTACCTTCAGGACGTTGGCGTTCATAGCTCTCTACAATTTCCTTAGCTTTGTAGCACTTGGTAAATTTTGTCTTTTCTAAACCCTATCCTACAAACCATTTACACATGCTCGTTAGGTGGGTAATATGCTGTTTTCCTCCGTCCCTCTTGCCCGTATGATCCGTAAGTGTCAGAATTTTCGAAGCCCTCTTTCCTCATTATATGTCCTAGAAATTTTAATCGTCTCCTTCTTATTCTAAATATAAGTGTCCTTTTTGTTTGCATTTTCTCTAAAACTTCGTCGTTGCTTACATATTCAGTTCATGGTATTATCAGCATCCTTCTGTAGAACCACATTTCTGTTGCTTCAAAGAAATAACTTTTTAACCTGATTTTTCTAATCTTTCCTTTTACAAAATTTACGAAAACCTTTCTCAAGAAACTGTCCTGTATTGAGCTCTGAAGAGCAATAACCCATTCTTCTTTTTCTTCTAAGTGCCATCTTCCTTCAGGGCGTTGGCAATCATGGCTCTCCACAATTTCCTGTCGTTTGTAACACTTAATAAATTTTATCTTTTTGCTATCTCTCCTAAACCTTGTTCCGCCATCCATTTACTCAAACTCGCTGGGTAGGTTATGCATTGTATTCCGCTGTGGATCTCCAAAAATTATTATCAAGTTTTTGTTTCCATGTAATAACGAACAAAATGCTTGTTCGTAAATATGCCTGTACACAAGCCTATCTTTGTTATTCTTCCTAGTTCTCTTTCTTTCTTTTTCTCTAAAATATTTACAGCTGATCTCTGTTGTCATAGCTTGAACTTATTCCGGCACAAAAGTCAAATGAGGAGAAAAATTATGTTCCATCAATCTTGGCTTTTTATCTAGTCTCGGACACCGACCTTTGACACTTGTAGAAATAACTTTAGGCCATTGAGGAAGTTGATCTCATCGCGTCGTGCAGCTGTTTTCCTTTGCCCTTTTAGACTGTTTTTTTTTTTTAATTTTTAGAAAAAATTAATTTGCCAGATGTAACGAAGGAAAATATAATAACAACTCGCTATAAACTTTTTAATGGAAGAAAAATAAAACTTCACTATAGCAGTCTAAAACAACTGCTTTTTTAAATGAATTTTTGATAATTAATACCGAAAGTAGGACTTCTATCTTAGTAGTCATATAGAAATAAGCTGGCAATTGTCCTAGACAAAATTTTGCGCGCGATGTTGAAGAAAAGTTAACCGGAAACAGGGAGAAAACCAAAATGACATTAAAAAAAAGCCATAAAATGTAGGAACCAAACTCGAATATGACTTCTTACCCTGTTATTTCTTCCTGTGTCTCATTGGAATTTATTTACTTATTTATTCCAAGCGGTGTAGACTTTTTTCCCGACAGGACTCACTTGGGAAACCTAAGCAATGAGAAGATAATACATAAAGTTTACCTGAAATTTGCTCCGTCTTTCGACGAAGAAGAAAACTGAAGAATGGTCGAAAACAAGAACAAAGAGCGAAAAGCGCGCACACACGCAGTTTTTCCCATTCATGTTTATTGTTTATCTTCATTACAACAAAAAAAGTAAAAAAGGAAAGAATTATCGTTTATTATTTTCTCAGTGGTGACTAAGCTAACAGGCCCCAAAGCATCTTTTTGACATTTGGAACTTCAAAGCCAGGCTGATTTAATACTCGAGAAGCAAAAATTGCGAACCGCCCCGCAAAAAAAATTAAACACAGTGAGAATCGAACTCACTGGCTTGTATGTGAAACTATTGCTTATTTCTTATCCTCGGTTAACCTGGGAAAAATATAGAACAAACAATTAGTAGACATTTAAATTAGAAATTACATCTCTCTCTCCCTCTATCTATCTATCTATCTATCTATCTATGTATCTCTTTCTCCCTCTCTTCCCCTATCTCTCTTCTTCTTCTTCTCTCTCTCTCTCTATATATATATATCCAGTTTCTCTCTCTTTCTCCCTCTACCTCTCTCTTTCTCTCTCTCTATATATCTTCCTCTCTCTCTCTCTCTGTTTATCTCTCTCTCTCATTCATGAGATTTAACAAAATTAGGGTTGACTGATATGTTTTTTATGGCTTACCAATCTTTTGCTTGTTAAAACCAGGAAATATTTTTAGAGTTAAGAATTTTTTGGAGATAATAAAGTATAAAGTCTTAACCCATAGCAGGGGATAGAGAAGAGATGGATTCATACCTTTCCCAAGGGTATTTGCGCATAAATAAAAATAGCGAACCCAACTGGAATTGGAACCCGGCTCTCTGATTAACAATTCCGAGCCATTATTCAGTACATCGCTCGCGCATCCAGTCCAAGCTTACAGCATCTGGTATTCCCAAGCTGTCATCCATCTAGATACTCACCAGGCTCGACGTGGCTAAACATTGGTGATCATACGGGAACCGGTGTTTCAACGTGATATGGCCGTGGCGTAAACCAATAAATTTTGGTTAGTATTTAACACAGACGGGTAATATGATTGTATTGTGTTGTGTTATTTTTTTAAGTAGGGAGGACCTGCTTGCTTTAAAAATCAGCGTTCGAAATCCTGTTTTGAAGATTCATTTTTTTAACCTACAGCCCGAACACTGATGTGTAGCACACATACCAATTAGGTCAGTTAGCTTTTTTCTGAATAAATGAATGAATAAATAACCGGTTAGTTTTTATTTTGGAAGTTATTACTAATACTAATAAATTCAGTCTTCATTGTTTATTGGGCATAAAATATTTGGCGGGGGAGCGAAGGAAATCAGAGAACATCAAAAAAACATCAGATCTCTTAACCTGAGTATTATGAAAGGCGCAAATGAAAAAACACAAGAAGACTCTTTTTGCGGTATGAACTTTGGAAGAAATTTGCGTTTATTAAATGACAAAATAAAAGCACAAAAAATACAAAATTTACAAAAACTTGCACAATATTTTCCTTTATGCACCACACAATTATGCAAGCTAACAAGTTCTAATTATAATTCTGTTGGGCTCATAAAAGCAATTATATGTCAACAAAATGTTCACTTCGATTGATTCGACTGTTAAAACTAAAAGAGGTTGAGAAGGATGACAAATTCACAGGCGTCGTTGGGTTTCTGGTTTGACTAGACAACAGCTCAGTTTTAAACTCGTATTTTCATTTAAAGTGAAAATGAAAAATAATAGGCCTAAGCCTAAGGCCCTAATACCACTAATTTTGTGATAAACTTTCACAAACAACTATAGAAAGATAATCGGATGCCTCTCTCTAAATTTATAGAATCTTCTTTCTGCTTTCTTTTCTTTTTCTTCCTTTCTGCTTTTTTCCGTTCCTTTTCTTTCCTTTTTCTTACTTCTCTTTCGATTTCTCTCAGCTTCTTTCTTTTTGTTGTCATCGAAGTAGAGAATTTCTTCTTCTTGATCATCTAAGTCCAGCACCAACCGACTTCTTCCTAATCCTTGTGATGGCCAAATCCCTTCTGTTCGTTGGACAAACCGGACATTAAGTAGCTACATAACGGCTCAGATTTGCATTTGAATCAGAATTTTGATATTATATGAGATTCATAACTTACTTTCCCTATTATTAGTTAAAATTCACAAAATGGATCACTACTGTTTGCAAACTTTATTTTGGCAGGTTTTCAGATCATAAGACTGGGGCATATATTTTTTTTTTTAAATTTGAAAAACAAATTTTAAACTTGTATAAAATGTCGGGGTTTTACGATATAAATTTGAGCCTCTTTTATACAAAATTTTAGAAATCAAGTTTTATTCAAGACATTTTTTTACTACCCGTCTGGTTTCGTTATAGCAGTTTTTATTTAAAGAATACGTGTTAATAACTTTCTTCTTTTAGTAAATGTTTTTTTAACACTCTCTTCAAAGGAACGTGGAATAAACTTAGTCTCATGAGTTAATTTTTATTATTTACTTTTTGTTTTTGTATAATTTTTTCTTTTTTTGTTATATAAATTTTTATATAGACGCTTTACTAAAATAATCACTTGCCAGGTGTTAGTAAATATCAACATTAAAAGTACAGAAAGATTTTTTAACACACACACACATATATTATTTTCTAGAAATTGGGTAAAAAAAAAAAAAACTAATTCGGCAACTCTTATTACACCTCCGTCTCTTTTGGGAAATTTGCAAAAGTAATACTTATCGCTTCCTACAATCTACGTCATTGGTCCGTTTTTACAGTCATGTGACATATTCATTCAAAATAAAATGCGGGTATTAAAAAAAAAGGGGGGGGAATCATGCGCCATTTACATATGGACGGTATTCTTCAAACAAATATTTTTTAACGAATGCAAATCCAAATAAAAAAATCTATATATACAGAATTCGTTATAAAAGCATGTGGACAAAAAATGCTGACACACTTCAAAGGAATTACGTAAGGACAGTTATAGTGTTCGGGAAGTAATATCGTATTTTTTGGCGACGGAATAATAAAAATTCACCTGCAATAAAAGTTAAATTCATTTCTCAGGAACATAAAAATCTTTGTTAACAGCATAACATAAAAAGACATAAGATTCTTAAAAGTAATTCTTTTTATTCTTCATAAAATGAATCTTTTATTCTTATAGAAAAGAATTCTGATAATGCTGAATTGATTTCTCCCTTAGTTTTTACCTTTCCAGTGATCTAATGAAATGAAACTCTTAAAGCGTTAAATGCCGTGAATAGGGGATGCTGCGGTAGAGATACTCCCAACATCACGATTTGGTCTTTTCACGAGTTTATTTTAAAAGTGAGCTTGCATTGACGTTCTGAAATAAAGCATGATTGTTTTGTTGAGTCGTTGATAAAATCTCTTTTCCGTAAAATGGCCCTAGCAATTGCGTCCTCTTCTTGAAGTAAAAGCGTTTTTTTTTTCTATTAGGTTGGTGCAAAAATAATGCCGTTTTCTCACATAGTAACATATGTGAGAAAACGACATTATTTTTGCACCAACCTAATACAATAAGTTTACTCCAGTTTTGGAAACGAAGGAAATCTACTAGCGCGAAGTTTTTTCAATGTTGTTTTCAGTATCCTTTGAGGTTGAAAATGTGCTGTGTGTTGACAAAGAAAATTTCTTGTGCTTAGTTGGTTAGAAAGAAGAAATCGACAGACAAAAAAAGGCTGTTCAAAATCAGATAGAAAGTTTTATTCTCGCGGGAACGTTTTTAGTATAGGGAGTGTTTCAGGATAATTCCTGACAAAAAGTGAGTAGATTTATGGTAGTCTCTATAAAAAGAAATAAATGAGAGAACTTAAATCGTCGTTGAGTGAAGGATATATAGACTATAGTGTCTAGTTCATGCGTTGTGTTCTGGGAGCGCGGAAAATTGCGGCCTTCCTCGTTCGCGATGCCACTCGAAGAGGACTCTCTCTAGTCTCTTGAAATTCGCGTGTCCGCTTTTATTTATTTATTTTATACGTACGTCCATACAGCTGAAAAAGGTAGCTGCAACTTATAGCGGTTTTAAGTTAACGCATGTTCGATTTGTGTAGCGGCTTTTACCAAACAGAATTACAAAACAATTCTCGTCTTCTACAGAAACAAATGTCGGAAGTTCTATTTGAAAATGAGCCATGACTTACCTACTATTCGCCTTTAAAAACAATAACTACAACATAGGTAGGAGGCCAGGGTCATTATCTGGCGCCTGGGGCGTCTCCAAATGGGAAGGTGCCAAAAGGGCTTTAGTAATTTTTGTACTGCTATCGAACCCACTTTAAACTCGTCCTTGCGTCACATTCCGATCAAATGTGACGGGCGGTTAAATATATTTCCCTGGGCTTTGCCTCCTCTTCGGAAGGGGATTGGGCCAAAGCGCCTACGGGGTATCTTTGGATCCCCACATAAATAAAGTCAGTGGGTATCCAAATAAAATAAATATTCTGTCCTATCGCTTGTAGTCTTGAGATCTTGTTACTGGCATAGCACAGGAGTTAATGGAGAAAATAAATCTTAAAATGTTCTTCCAAAGCGTCTACAAATGACATTATGTTGTACTTATTAAAGGTACCAACTCCATAAAATGAAAATTCAGTAAGACGAGGGTTTCCCAACAAGAGAGCCGGGGACCCAGTGAACAGGTTCTCAAATATGGGGGCTGCATGATCCCTTAGAAACAGGTTCCAACCAAGAATTTACGGACCCACAAACCTGAATTAAATTTGGTATTTCTGAGCGATAGGAATTGTGAAAGTGAAAGAGGAGAGTAGGATAGGTAGAACAAATTTCACATGTATTCCATCCGTTTGTGTTTATTTAAAATTTTTGTACTTTAAAGTACATCTTAAAAAAAAAAAAAAAAAAAAAAAAAAAGACAAATATCCTTATAGTTTTTAAAAAAGAATCATCGATTCTCAAAATGCGAGACAAAAACAAAATGTGTCCCGCATTAATTGATGCGGGTTACGTACTTCAGCGGCAAAATTCAAGGCAATCCCACATTTTGCAAGAAGACGGTTGGCAACCCTAGCTCTTACTGACACCTCTATATAATGAGTTGAAACCTTTAGTTAATATCAAATTAGGCTTTAATTTACTTTTATGAGAGAGTGGGACAAGTAGATTTACAAGACGGTTTCTAACCCAAATCTTAATGATTAATTTCCTGAGGGTACAAATTTGTTCACGAGATGTATTTTCGGCTATACAGGGCGGGTGAAGCAAAAGTAGATATGCAATAATGAAAAAATAAAACGTGCACACAAAACGTATTGTATTGATTATACAAACCGTAACCTATCAATAACAAACATACCAATCCCTCAAATGTTCAAACTGTTTGCCGGCGCCATTCAAACATTCCTCTTTACCTACAAAACATTTACTATTTATTATTTATTAAAAATTATAATAAATGTATTAGAATAAAAAATATGAAAATAAGAATATTAAAAAATGATTTTAATGAATTAAATGAATTCTTAAATGAATCCCAGAACCACTACTGGTATAATACTTAATGTGTACATATTTTGCAACCCCCTATAGATATTTATTAAGATTACCTTCTACCATGTTTTACCATTCCTCAAAGTCAAAGTGTAATGTTACCCTAAAAATCGGAATTCCAAAATAATGCTGAAACACAAGTTCCAATGGGAAAAGGCGCACCTACCTCAGCCAACAAACAATTAATTGTGAACATTTACAGGATCTGTATTCGCCAGTATAAGAAATGTTTTAGTGTTTTAATTTATTATTAGTGGACAGATCAAACTGTCAGTATCATTATTAGTTCTGTTGGGTTGGTAGAAAAGGTTGTCTCTCCCTACATAGAAATAGAAAAACCACGTGACAACTATCCAGGTCTCGAACACACAAAGGGGTCGGCGTAGAGGACAGACGCTCACGCAAGGACCTTCTCCTACGCCAAAGGAACAGCTCCAGACGAAGGAAATCACAGACCTGTTCTGATGAAATAAATATATATACCTGTTCTGTGACAAGAATGGACCCCTCTGATAAATAAATCACGCTACATATTCTATTAACTTTTCTAATAAATACTGTTATCGTTATAACTTCCATCTAAGTTTTTTTCCTTAACCTCGCACTCCAACACTGGTGACCCCCCGACTTAACAACACCACGAACACGAAAAATATTTTCACTGTCAGGCAGTTTTTGTCATGCTATCGATTTTCATGAAGGTGCCTATATTTACACTACAGTGGTAAACTACAACATGTAGTAAAATAGTCAATATTTTTCTACTTCTATAGAGGATAGACAACCTTTTTCACCAACCCAACAGTTCCATAACTGTGTGGTCGTAAACTTTTTAAAAGTAATGTCGCTGTGAAGCTGAGAACCTGACCAGTCCGTTCTACTATCTGGGTATAAAGCCGAAGAGAACTTCATTTATGCGTAGCGTATCTTAGACCAGGAAACCTGGCGGACACCATCCTTCTCCAGATCAAACCGCAACCGTGGTCATGTACACGTAACCGTTGATTCCACCTTAGAAACCGTTGATCTCAGTCTAGAAAGCACTTCTTCACCCATCGATGCCGTGGTCATCACTATAGTGACTGCATACATAGCCGTGGAGCTCAGTTTGCTCCTATATAGCATGAGATGGCTGCTGATCCTACACGGAGGTTTTGACAGGTTTTGTTTTTAAATCCTGCTAAAAATGTCTACCCACCCTACACGCCAGAAAAGCCTGGTCGGGGAACCGGCTTAGTCGACGATGACCCGACAGTGCGTAGGTAGTACTAGGCAAAGCACTCATAGAACCTGACAGATCAAATCATCACCGTTAATTGACAACCATCAACTGATTAAAATTAGTTAAGTTAACTTACCTTTCCGAAATTACCCGCCAAATGCTAAGAAAAACTAGTATGTCGACAAGTGCTGAAGGTTAAGTACGGTAAATTATGTTTGCAAGAATACAACTCATCGTTAGTAGAAAAAGTGAAAATAACCCTTGATTTTTTATTATTATTATTATTTCTAATTTCAGTAACTAGAAGTAAAAAAAAACAATAACAGATTTTAAATTCAACAATATTTAATAAACTTTAAAAAATACAAGCAATATCTCCAGTAAATGTAATTAAATTAATATACAAGGGAAACATATTTTCCATTAATTTTCAATCAATAGACAAAATTAGTTTACAAATTTTTAAACGACAATAAAGGATACATTTCAAAAGATTTTCTTTCTTACTAGAAAGAGAAAGAAGAATTTTTTTTCTCGAAACACAGATAGCATAATTTTTGTATTATTTGTTGCATAACATTTTTTTTTTTTTTACAAAAATACTTTGTTGGTAGTGAATAAGCAAATAAAAAGAACTCTAAATGATTTATGTTAACCTCAAGAGAAATCGAGAGAAATATTTGGCGCCATTGTCTAGTAGTGACGTCATTGTTTCTAATGGCAATATTAGTTATTAAAGGGGTTTAATTTGTTTATTATTATTTTTTAATCTTGACAAACCGCCTAGTTGAGAGTGACACAAAAAACTAAAAAGTATATCTACCAAGTTTGTCACACACACCCGCCGTTTGAGGCCAATTATACCCACAATCTCCAATTGGGCTATTAGTCTACCTTAGTCTTCTTCTTGTCAAATACATACGACACATTGCAATATTCACTGTACAATACATTTTTACTTTCAGATTTTTACACCGAACGGCAATAATTTTTTTTTATTAGAGTAAAAAACGTCAATAACTTTTTGCTTATATTTTTGCGTTTTGTTATCGTACTTGAAATAAATGTTTATTAATTATAGAACAAAATAAAACTTTATTTCTTTGAAAAGGTTAAAGACAAACATGCAAATATACGAATAACTAACAGTTTCGACTAAGATCCTAGCTTTGTACTTGGGACTCCGCAAAAAATGTTTTCAATAGAACACTGCACTCTTTAAGACCGATTTTGCACACCCGCATTTTCAGTCTACGACTAACAAATTTCGTCAGCCAAGTAAGGATCTTTCTTTCTGTCGGATTGTTTTCCGTATTATCATTTCTTGAAAAAATATGGTAAATTTTCATTTTAACACCCAAGCGTCATTCACTACTGAAGTATTTTCTTTCAGAAATTAGTACGCGCTTCCGTAAACTAAAGCGATTTTTTGGTACTTAATTTAAGAAGAAAGTTAACTTTCAAATATATGTAAACATCGACAAATAAAAAAATAACAAAAGAAAAATAAAACTTAACCCTAATTTGAAAGTTAACTTTCTTCTTAAAAAAAAAATAAAAATAAAAGCATAACAAAAAAAATACAAAAAAAAAACACCTAAGCCTAATTTGAAAGTTAACTACAAGGAATTAAAGTGAAGGAAGTAAATAGGCCCAAACTGTATACGTCCACCAACAAAATTCAGCACTGAATTACTTATCAATTATCCGGTAATGGCTGGCGAAAAACCAGGAAAAAGTCCGATTTTTTTCAGGTCGTTAACATCAAAAAGGTAGGTTTCTTCAATATCTAATTGTTGATTTGAGTTCAGCATATACTTTTGCACGGAACTAAGACTATTTTGGAAAAATTTGAAGGTATATTATTAGCGCTCGGGTGTTAAAATGAAAATTTACCAAAAATATTGTTAATGTTAAGTTGTTAACAATAACATATTGTTTCTGATTACTCTGTTTATGTCAATGCCCATAAGTTGTAATTGAAGGGTATCTAGTCTTTAAAAAGTCCTACCAAGGGGATCAAGGAAATAATGACGTAGAATCGCAAAGTGTGGATTCTACTGACGAGAATGTCACTTCTACACGAAGAATAATTGACAATGAAGAAGACTATGCTGGATAATAACCAAATTGTAACGAAATTTAAAATCCTTTAACACTGTTTTACTTTTATTAACAAACTATGACGTTTGGTTTATTTAATTAAATTAATGATTGCTAGTCGTATTCGTGAAAATTTCACCTTTTTCCTATTTCGATTTCTTTTTAATCGTTCTTTGCAATTTAAAACTGATATATAAAATACCTGTGAAAATTCCACTATTGCATCGTTAAATATTTGACCTTAACAATAACCAAATATTGCATTAAGAATCATAAATGCAGGTCATTAAAGAAATAAGAGGGTACAAATGAAAAGATTTGAAATTGACAAGTTCTTCCATTTCATTAAAGCAGACGTTAAATACATGAGAGCATTATCGCCTCTCTTTCTGTATTTCAGTCCATCTCTGAAATCAAACAACAGATATGTCTTTCCTGTATTTCCTCTCGATAAAAAAGGTATAATGTTTACTTTTTTTTTTTAATTTGTATGCATTTCTTTACAGAGAAAATTTTGCAGAGACACGTTGAGTTTCAAAAGGAAGTTTGAATTCATTTTAATGAAAATATATCTTCAAACACTGAAGATTAAAAAACGAAATAATATCCAGGTGCTATTGTATTTACTAATCTTAGTGTGGCACATGGACAGGAATTCAAAGAGAATCGACCTCACAAGCTTTGAAGTAAAAAGACTAGCTTGCTCTACGGTAGGATGGGGTGGATTTATAATACAATTATATTATTGAGTCACTTCAACCAGAAATAATCACTTTTTGCAAAATCTTTTTCATGTCACAATAGTGACACTCCAGGTCACGAATATTATTTTTTAAATTAAATCTTAATTAGAAGAGTTCAGTTTTCTATATACATTCATTGCAAATTTATCCCCTTCCATTACGGAACCAAAGACAAAATACTTACTTTACGATGCGATTTCTTAATGTGGGGAAAAATTGAACGTCTGCCTGCATTCTTTCTATCAATAGATTTTATTTTAGTTTTACGCTAATCATGAGAAAAAATGACTTATTTTTAAACTCAACAGAGTTAACGAGTTTCGATGATAGAACCTGATAGCACGTGGTTTATTTTTTAGTACTAGACCGTAAACAGAAACTTTTGAATAAAAGCAATGATTGCATTTTCTCGAAAGATTTACGAGCCACATGTGTAAGGCACACAATAAGATCGAACTCACTACACAGGTGTAACTAATATGCGAGATAGTCTTCTTACTTTTAATTGCTCCCAATTTCAGAGAGGCAATTAATAATTTACTAAGCTGAGCTTTACGACACAAGGTCACTGATTGAGTTGTGCCAATCTTTCAAACAAGGAAGGCTTAAGCTTTAGTACTTTGTTGAATCAACATGATTTTTCCAAAGCTCGAATATTATTGGAACTGATAGTTATTATTAGTATTACGCAAAACCACTAACATGGGGAACATTGAATAAGTCTGCAAGTTTCACAGGCCAGTGAGTTCTTTATGCATTGGTTCTCCATCAGCGCGGCCTTGTGCCAATTTTCTACGAAAAGTCTACCTTGAAACAAACAAATCGAACAAAACAGGCAATGAATAAAGAGGGAAAACGATAGGGATGGGGATTATTACTGGAAGAAATTCGAAAAGGGAGAATGGATACAATGATTGAGAGTTTGTTTTAAATTTTTTAACTTTTATTTACGGCTTATCAAAACTTTAAGAAATATGTTTTTGTTTTGTTTCGTTTTGTTTTTTCAGCTTTAAACAACTTTAATTTTTTTTAATTTTAAAAAGGTAAAGCCGAAACATGTCGAAACATATTTTTGGATTGTAAGAATTTCTGGGGAATAATAGGTTGATTCATATCTTTTCCAAGGGTATTTATTTTTGCACATAAGTGAATGAATCCGATGGGAATTTGAACTCGGCTCATTCCGAGCTGTTATTCATTACACCACCCGCACATCCAAGCTTACAGTACCTAATATTCTCGAGCGGCCACCCATTTACGTACAAATACAAAAAAAAATCATACCAGTAAATAAGAGTGTAAGACAGTAAAGTGACTTGGTATCACTTGACCTCATATTGCATCCACCATTGCATTTTTTTTTTTTCATATAAAAAATAGAGAACAACAAAAAGCAGATGCAAATAATGATCATTAGTTGACGAGTAAAAAAAAAATTAAAAAATTAATGAGAAAAGATGAAAACTGAGTGACAGATTATAACACTAACAGACTACCAACAAAAAAGAATATGATCTCGTTTGAATGTCTCCAAAAATTCCCTATTTTTACCAACGCCCGTTTCTAGATAGAACTAAAACGCCTCTATTCTTTTTCTTTCTTTCTTTCTTAAATTCCTTTCTTAAATTCCTTTCTGAAATTTGTAGGATTTCTTTTCTTTTTATTTATTTATTTTTTATTTATAAGATTTCTTTTTTTATTTATTTATTTATTTTTTATTTGTAAGATGATTTCTTGTTTTTTGTTTTGTTTTTTTACACAGGACTTTTTCTTTCTTCGATTTGTAAAATTTCTTTCATTTCTTCTTTCTTTCTTAGATTTGTCCTGCGTGGTTGTATTTGTTAATGAATGTTTTTTTTTTCTTCCGTCATCAATGTAGGACTCTTAATTAATAATATACATATAAATATATATAAATGTGAGCGTGTGTGCATGTATGTATGCTTGAGATAAAAAAAAGTATTTTAAATGAAAAAAGTTAATTTTATTTGCTTATTTTTTAACTTTACTAATTACTTTATAGTTCAAAAAAAGTAGTTCAATTTTTTTTAAATCGGTTTTTCTTTTTCTTTCTTTTTTTTTTTACTTTTTATTTTTATTCCGCAATTCCATTCGGTTATCCATTTTATTTTGTCCCTATAAAAATAAATAAATTAAATAAGAAGAACGTGAGGATTTATGCAGGAAAGTCTCTTATTGTAATGAAATAAGAACGAAAAAAGAGACGAAAAAAGAACTTAAAAACAAATATAAGAACGAAAACAATTTCTGGTAAGTTTGATGAATCTTACACTCACCCCGATTTTTTTTTTTTTTTTTTTTTTTTGCTTCCTCACGCATATCGAACTTCTTAGCCATTGATAACAGGTGCCCAACTATGATTTCACTTTAATTAACAAATTCAGAATAGTATTTTTTTCTCCCCGCAAAAAAGTCTCAAAAAAAGCGTAACATTACAAACAAACGAAGCACATAAAACATTTGAAGGGACAAAAAAAAAAAGGGGGATAAATAAATGTTAGGGAACGCGAACTCCATCTCATTTCTTCACACTTTCTCTTCTTCATCTTTACTACTATTATTTATATAATTTTGGTTATTTTTACGATCGATTGTTTCATTAATTCAGACGTTTTTGTGTGTTATTCTTATGTTCTTGCCGTAGTGTTTCTGTTGAGGACTGCGTCTAAAGTTGAACTCGAAGATAAACCAATCTTTTTATCTTTCGTGTTGTGCTTAAAGAGGCGCGCCGTACTCAAACTACTATAGCATGATAAAATTAAAACGTTTTGGCATTTGGTCTACGTTTTTGTCCAGCTGTTTTTGTTGTTGTTTGTTTGAGTTTTTTTTATTTTTTGTTTTGTTTTATTTTTTGTGTTTTTTTTTTTTTTTTTACTTCTCCAGTAAATTTCTATGCACTATATTGACATTGACAAAGATGGTTTCAAATCTTATTAGGACCATCATCAGTCGACGCGTTTTTCTTTTCTTTTCTTTCTATGCTTCGGTTGTAACATTTTTTTATTTTTTTTTTATGCATTATTCATCACATAGTGTTTTTTATTTTAACTACCCGCTAGTTAGTAAAAACTAAAAAAGGATACATTAAAACTTCTCCATTTTTTAGAGAGATTGTAATGTAAATCTTATTCTTCATTAACCAGTTCAATGAAAGAAAGAAAGAATCATCCTCAGGCGTTTATCTTTTATTTTCTAATAAACGCTTCATCACGAATTAATAACTGCAAAAAATGTCTTGGTGTCGGGTAATAATGTTTAGTTAAGCGAGTTCGTCAGATCAATTTAGTGTCGATCCTCACTGGGTTTCCCCATATTTGTGACCAGCTTGTGTCAAACAAAAAAAACAAACTTAGTATTTTAGGCGCCTTTACGTGGGGATACGGTTCGCGAGCTCGTCTGCATGACCACATTGAGTAGTGAGTTCGATTCACATTGGGTGCCATATAGTATACTTGTGGCATTGTGTCAAGGTTAGTAAATATATCTAATTGTGTCAAACCTAAGCCTTGTATTGATTTGTTTCGAAACTAAGCTAAACTCAGTAAAAATAAAAAAATTGAGAGGCGATATTGTTTGAAAAAGAAAAGGCCTCCTAGATTTTACAAGTATACCAATACAAAAGAAAGATTTTCCCGTTTCTAAAACTAGACTAGCACAATAGTGTGTTAGATCGAACATTGGCACGTGGCACTTCTCAATTCTTTAGAAGAGAAAAACATAACTAGTTCCTGTTACAAGTCGCAGATGTTTATTGTTTTGCGTAAAACAAAATTTTCTCCCAACCGTGACTGTATATAATTTAAAATAAAATTATCTGGTGTAGGAAATAATAGAAAAAAGTTCTGATCAAAATATCTAGCAGCAAGAATTCTCCTTCTCCCTGACTATAGTATCGAAGCGACGGGTGTACATTTTTATGACAACCCTTCACCTCAGACAAAAAAAAAAAAAAAAACTCGCAACAAAATACCACAGGAAAATATACGAAATTTTAAAAATCACTTTCTTTTTATTATTTGTTACAAATAATTTGTAGTTTATTTACTGATTTCAGTTTATTAATTCTTTAAAAATATTGTATTCATCAAATTCTTTGATCCTACTTTTTTTGCAATACTTCTTGAGATATTTTTGTTTTGTATAATGAATAAGTTTATGAGGCTTTATTCTTAAATCTTAAAGTTCAATTCGCATTTAAATAGGATAGGACAAAAAATGTCCTAACAGCCTTACGTTTTTTATGTTACAATTTTTAACAAATATTTGAGTAAATTAATTATTGGTGTTAAAACAAATATTTTCTTGGGATGTATTTCATTATCGGACAAAAAAAAAGAATGAGAGTTGCAATAATAAATGCATTTATTTATTTTTTACGATATTATTAAGGATCCTTCGTGCTTGTGTTTGTAACAATATTCGTCTGTTATCCAAACTGAATGTTTCTATCGGGCAAACATTAAATTTTATTGTTTTAAAAAATGACAATATTAAGAACGAACTTAGCATCTCTTAGGTTGGTGCAAAAATAATGACGTAATAATGTCGTTTTTTGACGAATTTTTAACGTCAAAAAACGACATTATTACGTCATTATTTTTGCACCAACCTAATAATTTTTTCTTGATCCTTACAACTAAATGGCATAATTTTATTTTCCCTATCTACAATTGAACCAAATAAATCATTTAAAAAATGAATTATTATCACTGTCATACGAGAGTATTTATTTCCATTTCATTCAGTAATATAAATAACAAATTTACGATGTTTTTCCTTTTTCAGTCAATCAATAATACTCAATAAAAATAAATTTCAATGGAAGAAGTTAAAAAGTGATCATTTCTTTTAGAATGAAAAAAAATCCAATTTCCACATAGAGTAACAACAAAGCATAAAGATGAAAATAAAATAGAAAATTTGTAAAATAATAAATAGAAGACTTCAACTGAAAAAAAAATAGTTTTAAAATTCTTAAAGTTCAAAACACAATAATGTACTGGTTGACCCAAGGAATCATTCGCATAGCTGTCATCTTCCAGAATGGTACGTTTTTTTGTTTTTGTTTTTTCTGATAAATTATTTTTTGTTTTAATTTCTTAATTCATTTTTTGCTTATTACAGGTCCTAAGTTTTTATTCCCACTGATTTTTGTTTTTTTTTTGTTTGTTTTTTTTGTTTTTTTTTTTCCTTTTTTTATTCAAAATTAATTTATACTTGACTTGGGTGAACTAATTTATTGAATTACCTTGCTTTTAATGAATCCTTCAATTTTGTTGATCTTATAATTTTCAGAGTTTCAGTTTATTTCAATCGCAAAGAAACAAAAATATCAGAGATTTTGATTTATTAATAATTACTATTTCATAATAAAATAAGGATGTCAATTGTCAATATTTGCTGTTTGTAGTTTTAAGTCTTCATATTTTATTTTAAAATATTTGAATTTTTTTGTATTTAAATGCAAGATACGAAAAAAACAAACAAATAAGCTTAGGTAATTTTCACATTGTACGTACTTGCTTCTTGTGTAAATAAAAACAAAGTTTTATTTTGAAATGAAAGTGAAAATTGTTTGAAGAACATATGCAAATATTGATTTATTTATTTTCCTTCTTGAAAGAAAGTCTAAAAAGAAAAATCCACAAAAGTGACGCTTCTGCTTACTGTCTCTTCCCTCTTTTTTTTTTTTTTTTTTTTTGTTATTTTCTTCTCCTTGAGTTATATTTAATTAATTGGCTTCGTTATTTGGGCAGAAAGAGAAAGGAACTTTGTTACTTTAGAGCTTTTTTTTATCCCAGTTTGACATTGTTTTCCTTCTCCGTGATCCGTTATTATTACTTACTTGAACTTTACTGACACATTAAAATTGGGATGGAACCAATTGAAGCCTTTCCGTTAAAAACTAATCTCCTCTGTCATTTGAACTGAACCAGTAAAAAAAGCTGTAATGGAAATTAAATAAATTTGATTCGGAAATATAAACGAAACTAAAATCAAACTGACAAAGTAAACGACATTTAATTTAACAATGCCAAACATTTTTTTTATTAGTTTTTGAATGTTTTTAACTGAAATCTAAAGAATAAGACGCGAAACAAACTTTTTATTCATTGATTTAAAATTTTTAAATCAATGAATAAAAAGTTTGTTTTTAAATTAAAAATACTTTAATTTTTTTTGCATCAGGAAATTTATGCTTGTCTCAATGTTTAGGGCGGCAGGTCCCATTATTTTATTTAAAAATGAAATCATGATAAAGGCGACTACCTTATTTTCGTTATATGAAACCTGGTAAAAAAATTTACGTAAAATACCAAGGTTAAAATAAAAAGATGTAAGAAGAAGAAGCAATAATAAACCAATCAATGAAATCATTACGATGTTGTTCTTTCTTTCCAATATTCTGTCATGCCATGTGTGCACACGGACACACAAACACACGCAACAAAATAAATGCACATGTTTTCAGAAAATTGGACTAAACTAGTCGGCCATAAAGTGGGGGATCTGTTTATCGTATATTATCGATATCTACTGACCCCTCACTTTTATAGCTTCTGTGTACAAACAACGTCCATGCTTTTACTCATCCAACCAGGAAAACCAATCTGACGCACACACAGACACAGGTTTCGATTAAATTATTTTACTAGTTTAATAATTTGTTAAATGTTCGTTATTTTTTAGATATTCAATTATATTCACCTCCCAACTTTTTTTTGTTGTTGTTTTACTCCTTTCCTTTATTAATTAGAATTATTCAAACCAAAAGAAAAATGCCTTCGTTCTCTATTTGCTAAATTTGTAATTTATTTATTAATTTTTAAACTCCTCTTAAATTTATTAAAAAATACAAAAATCAATTTTCAGTCAGACTTTAACGCGTAGCTTAGTTAAGAATTAAAATTAAAAATAAAATTAATTAAACTTAAAAACTAAATACGCACTTTAAAAAAATGCGAAAAGTTAAAGCGATTTTTATTTTAATAAGTTTGTTTTCTTTTTTGTTTTATTTTTTAAACAGTGGTAAAAAAAAATTAGTTATTTTTTTTTTTTAACTCAATATTTTGAAATCTTAGGTTTGAGTTTGTTCATTTATTAATAAAAAATGTTTGTCAAATCACTTTTTGAAATAAATGGTTATGCGCAGATTCTTTGAAAAAATATTATTTTTATGTGTCTACTTTTTAGTTTATTCATTTTTCTACATGCGGATGACGGAAATTTCTGTCATCACAATATATGTAAATGATGGAAATTTTTTTTACTACAATTAATAATGCCAACGGATTGTTAATATTGTTGTTATTAATTTAAATGGAAAACCGTATTCGATTATAAACTCACCAATATTATCTGAATACTTCATTGATCTTTAAGACTTATCCTTACTTTTTAAAGTTACGCACCTGCTCACTAAAAGACAAGAAGCGTCAATCAAATAAAATCACTTTTTCCTTCTCGTAGGTGGGCATATGTTTAAAATGAACCTCGAAGTTTATTGTAAAATTCTTCAGTAAAACTTAGAAATGAAAAAAACCTAAGAGTAGCAGCAGTAAATTTTATTTGCCGTAATTGCTTTTTTTAGCGCAGTGAATAGAAAATTGCTAAAGTTGAAATAGAACTCCAGCCCGTCTTTTTGAGAAAAGAAAAACTATTGCGGCGAAGTATAAGTGGAAACGCTAATAGGTTTCTGTTAGCGTTGTTGTTGACATCATAATCTGACCCTTCATCTATTTAAAATGTTTTGATGACGTCTTTAAAGCAATTTGTGGCTTATTTTTCGTCATTATTACCTAGAAGCACCAGTAAAAAAGAAAAGTTAGGAACACGGCTGACCAATAAATGACCAAAGGATTTTTCTTTTTTAGCTAATTCTGTTATTTAATTCTACACTGAATAAATAAATAAAAAATAATAGTATCAATATTAATTTCATATTTAAGCTATTTCTTTTAATTTTAATTAGACTTTTTTTTTAAATCTTTACTACAATTAGCCTTACAAAATGTTACTATTTCTCTACTCATAAAAAATGTTTTCTTAAATGACTAGTAACTTAATTTCATTTATTTAATTAATTAATATTTGAATATAAAATCGTAATGGGGCAAAAAATGTAAAAAAAAAAAAATTTGTTTACTTTAAAATAAAATTCTTTTCTCTTTGCAAAAAGATTCACTGTGTTATCTTTTTTTTCCATGGATATTTTTGTCAAGAAATATCTTAGACAGCATAAAGCATGTCATATTTTGATCTGACAAATATATTTGTGCGTTCCCACGGACAATTAAAAGAGAGAATGCTTCATTATCACGAGTTCACCATGAAAGGGAGCACAGGTTAAAAACGGTTTAAATACTTCTATGTATAATTAATACTAAAACCAACCACAATGAAATAGCGGACGCAATTTATAAATATATCTGCTGAAAATCGAAGCAGTTTGAATACTGTCTCGATTTTCACTTAATCTATGCCATATCTCTCTACCGGGCGCCCCTTTCTATGGAAGAATCGACTCGGCCATCAAACTAGTGTTGTTTGAACACACCGACACATACAGTTACTCCAGTTCGCCGACAGCACCCGGCTGCAAATCTAGCACTGACAGGGGAAACGAGAGACAGGAGCAGAAAAAGTCTTGTGTTGGTGTTGATGATAAAGGGGAAAGTACATTGCAGAGCAGGAAAAGAAAGAAGAAAAAAAAAAGCTAATTGAGAAAAAAAACAGAAAAAAAAAATTGAATAATCAAGAAGGAAAAATATATTTATAAAGAAAAATATAAGGAACAAGAAACCGTTTCCTTGATCTGATGATGCTTATTTTTGTGTGAAGAAATTTAAATCTTGGATTTTACGTGTCGTCTTCTTCCTTATCGTCGCCGTCGTCATTATCATCACAATCATCTCCCAACTTATTCACCTGCTCTCAAAATGTGTTTATCCTCCTTCTCAGTCATTTTACGATCTTTCGGTTATTAATGTGTTTACATTGTTGTGCTTAACTTAAACATTAAACAACTATTTTTAAAGCGAGAATAAAGAAAGAAAAGAAGAAAGTGCTTTTCTTGGAGATACCGGGAAAGGATATGGATGAATGAACCTATATCAATTCTTATCTTTGGTTAATGCGAGTGTGACAACTTCTTGGAAAGGTGCTCCATCCATCCAACCAACTATATCTCTTCTACTTTTTTATTCTGTGAAATATTTCATGTGGACTTTTATTCAGGTAGGTAAAAATAACCAGTTTAAAAATATTTATCGCAGAATTTAATTTGGAAAAGAGAACAATAAGAATATAGAACTGTTTTCTTTTGTTTTTTTGTTTTTTATTAGCAAAAAGTAGATGTACATCATGTCCTTGCTTCAGTTTTGTAGACAAAATGAGTGCTTTACTTTTTCTGGTGATCGATATTGCTTTTTGTTTCGATGTTATCGAAAACCAAGAACATTAAGATTTTTTTTTTTTTTTTTTTCGTAGTCCAGTAGAAGCATGCTTCAGTTTTGACTTTTGAATATAGTTTCAATGCTTCTGTGGGTTTTTTATTTTTATTTTTTTATGCAATGATACTTCAAGCAAGTGGTATGTCATTACTCATTTTTGTCTGAAAACTTCTCGCAAAATAAAATAAAAAATTAACTTTGAAGGAAAAGTAAAAAAATATTTTCGAGAATCTAAGAATTTAAAGAAATTAAAAAAAAAAAATATTAAAAAAATATTTTAGGGTTGTAGCTTTTCAATGTGTACACACCTATGCACAGCCACTGGCATGAGTGTAGTTTCAAATTAAAACAAATCAGCAATTTATTGTATTCATTCACCTGATATATCCACATATAACGCACGCCACGCCAACAATAAGCGTCTAATCGACCATGTAAATATTCCCGTTACTGTTACATTTATGCATATGCTGCATTTACGTGCACATAAGAATATTTTCAAATGCATAATGCATTTACATTTTTTAAATGTGTCTCAGAGAAACCATGGTATGGGTGACCAGTGAAAAAGTTTGTCAAAAGCTCAAAAGAAAACTGAAGGCGAGTTGTCCTGAGGGAAATTGATCAGGGCGAGAAAAAAAACCCTTAGTTTTTTTTCACTCAGCAAGCTCAAGACAAACCTCGGGTGTTAAGGTGTGCATTTTTTCCCCTGAACGATCTGAAAGTGACTTAAAAATAAAATTAAATTCATACTGAAGAAGGAAATGTTGCACACCTTGTGTGCAATGTACACTGAGTGAAAATGTACATAGATATACGTGTGTATATATTTTTACTCAACTGTGTGTTGTTCTCACTAGTTCTTTATGTACACTACACAGTATGTATGTACTAAACTTCGTTTGTTTATATACTATAGATACGTTTAATTTGTTTGTTTGGAAACGGGTTTTTTTCATGTGTGTAAACTATAAACAAACAATTTGATTTATCAATTATGAATATTGACGTACCTGGATTTATATAGTTTATTTTGATGTGTTTTTTTTTTTTTTTTCTATGAGGGCAACTTGTAGATAACTGCTAAAAAAGCAAACATGAAGGGAAAAATCTGATCTATAAATCGCCTGTTCTGTTAGACATTTTCGATATTTCATATGTGCAACATCAAAGAAACAGATCGAATTAGCAAGTAAAACTACATTCATCTTTTTTGGCTATCACCAAAACGAAAACCTTATCTATTGATTAAAATGATTAATATATCGTTTCCCCCAGCTTTTCCTCTAGAATTTTTAATAATGTTCTTATCAACAAATATTAACTTAATTCCTTCCAAAAAGAAAAATGCAAACGATGAAAAAATCTTATTTGTTGATTTATTGGATCGTTTTAGGTAAAAAGGTAGAAGATAGCGTATTTAAAGAAAGACAAAAAAAAACAACAATACTTCCATGCGCACGTGTCGATTGTATTTCTCGATAATATAGTTTTTAAATTCTTATAATTTCATTAGCAAATTTCTTCATCAATTTCCATTAAAACTGGCCGTACGTTTGATCTTTTTCTAAACGATTTTTTAAACTTTTCTTTTTTCGCCCGTCATCTATTTTTACAACACAATGTGAAATTAAAAGCGAGGATATACGTCTTCTTATATAAATTTTGATATTGAAAATAAGACAAAAAAAATTAAACGTGACGGTTGAGAGATTATTTTTATGCAACGATTACACTACTACACAGTTGAGTTTGAGTTACATTAAATAAGTTTGTCTTCACAATTCAGCCCTAAGGATGATCTCGGAGGAGATCGAAAGTACTTGGGTTAAAAAAATACACCGCTTTCCTTGATCGATTTCAACACCAAGAAGATAATTAGATAACTAGAAAGGATTATAAAAATATAAACATAATATGTTTATTATTTAATTTAAATAATATAAATGAAACATGCTTGAAGGAAGATATGCTGCCTATGAAGATTGGTCTGATGATTGCGTAGCATGAAACAGACTGTCGATTCTAAGTGTTGACTTCAATGTTCACTTAACACTAACAGTAATGTTTCGATTAGTTACGTTCGGACGTTTTCATTTGAGTATGAGGACTAAAAAGGTAAATTTTCCTGGTAATATAAAATACTGGTTTCTGTAGTGTTGTCTTAGTACAGTTTTTCTTCTGGAGTCAGTCCCATTTAAATGTGCCAACGCCAGTTTCATATCTTCAAAGTCTTATTTTACCTGGTTTGTAGACTAAAGGACCTTAGTCTAAGGTAGAGAGGTAGTAATTGATTGATCTGGCTGGGGTAAAAGTTAAAACTTAAAAAACTTAACAAACTGAACCAATATTCTAAAACAGAATTATTGTACAGGATTTCTTATTTCATTAAGCAAATATCAAGTCCGGTAAGATAAGAAGAAGAATCAGCAGCATGTCAATATTTCGCTTTTCTCAAAATACAATCACAATAATATCGATACGCGTCTTCTCCCTGCAAACACACGCACACAGACACACACGCAAATTACTTTACCGAAAGGAAACAACACTTTTTACACGCGCAAGGTAGTCAGATTTAACTTTTTTGCTTAAAATGAATGGCTTTCGTAATCACGACCCTGAAGAAACTAGCCCTTTGAGCACCCATACCTTGACAAAGTTTGAGGGATGGACAATCTAGTTTTATTTTGGATAATTTTTTTTTTTTTTCAGAATCAAGTACAAACATAATACTTAATTCATTCATTTATTCCCGTATTTGTGGGACCGTAGTTAAAATGAAGCGGTACAAATAATTAAGTCTTGGACTAACCCAGGCCCAAGGTACAAGTTAAGAATTGTGGTCCTTCCTACACAACTTGCGCAGCTGTTTAACTTTAATCAGTTACTTTTTGGGACCAGAATCAAAAATAAGAACTGCACTTGTACCTATCCCTGCGCAACACACATACACAAATACCCTTTTGAACCTTTAAATGGAATTTTAAATTAACAATTAAAATAAAGATTTGAAAAATGCCCCAAGGTAAATAAAATAACTCTTCCATACGCATTATATTTCGCACTGCCAAACAATTTTTTTCTTTTTCCGAAAGTCGCAGTTAATTTTTCACTTGATGGCATCTACCCGCACACACGATCTTTCCTTTGTCATGACATTTATTTTTATTTTACAAATGCAACAATATAGTGTACCGACAAAGTAAATTTTTCGATTTTGCAAGTCTTTCGCAAGCTTGCCAAACAAACCAATTATCCACTGCATTTTTTTAGTATGTATTGTAGTGAGTTCGATCCTCGTTGGTGTAGCCTTGTGCCAAACTATGCTAAACGTTAGAGAAGTATTTTCGACGTTTCGTATATTTCGTGTTATATGATGCCCTGCTTATTTAGGCTAGAAACATAAAATTTGTTCAGTTTCTGATGCTAAGTTGACACAGTCGTGTGTGTATGTGTTTTACTTTTCTTTCTCACCCTTTTTTTTTTTCCCCCGATTATTTTATCTGTTTCTTTCTTTCTCATTCCGAGCTCGATTCGTGACATCGGCAGAGAAGATTTTAGTTGGCTTTCCTTTATCTATCATTATTCTTCACACGTGTGCTTTACTGGGTACATCAACCCTTTGCTTTGTATCGGGATGTCCACTTTCTCTTTAACCAGTGCGTGATTTCGTTATTTTAATGTCTGTGTATTATTGAATCAACCGTTTTCGTTGGCGGTGGATGATACACAATAATAGGGTTTCTATTCTGCGGACACGTCAACGACAAAATTGTAAGTAAATGTGTCGATAGAATTTTTCAAGGATATCACTGTGTACTCCAACTAAAAGAAAACACGTCCTTGTATTTTTTTTTAGCATGAGCGTGGTGCGTGCACGCACTTTGTCATTTAACATTACTGAAAATATATTATTTTGTGATAATAGCATGCGAAACAACACTTTAAAAGAAAACAAGTCATGAAAACAAAAAATACAATTTCAGTGTGTTTCTACTTAGTTCTCAGAATCAGAAGAAGAAAAAAGCTTTATTTTTCAATAGACAAGTGTCAAAATAAAATTGATGTGGGAGAAAAAAAAGCAAATGTGATTGATAAATTGATGTCAATCTCCTCAGGGATTAAAAGTGGCATTCATGTGATGAAAACTAGCGTGCGCGCGCACACACTTTATAAAGAAATATACAAAAATGATAATTCCAACACTTGACAATTGCTTTGGCATGAAACTCGGAGTTGTGCAATTAAGATGTTATCTATTTCTTATATATTTTAACAGATCTGTTATTTAACATTGATGAACAACACTGTTTTTTGGGGGTTTTTTTCTTACTCTGTAGAATGTAGAGTATTTTACCATCACTCGTTCGTATTCCTACCTACCCATTCGGTTATATATTACAGCAAACTTTGTAAATACAAAATTAGAAGATTTAAAAATAACATCGATAATATCAAGCAACATGAGTATACGCACAATTTTTACGGGAAGTTCTTGTCATCGAAATTAAAGACTGAAGAAGACAGATGATAAAACTAAAAAAAGAATCAATTGTAGAATCAAACTAAAATTCACTTGGAATATTCGGTTTGACATTAATTAACAAAAAGAAAAGCAAAAAATGTGACGCTAACAGACGATTTACTTTCTTAAAAATCAAAGTTAACGGGCATTTAAAAACGGAAAAGAAAAAAATATGTTGCTTCCGATAAAGCTATCATCATTAATCAATCCATCATTCAATACCCTTTTATCAAGCCCGGTCCTTAATCTTAGCACCAGAATGCCATGGCAAAATATTTTGTGATAAATCACAAGAAATCGGTTAAACCTCATGGGATTTTGCTAATATTCTTTTCCATCCTTTATTTCTCTGGTACCACGCTTATAGTTTTTTTTTTTTTTTTGTTTTGTTTTTTTTTTTACTCGTCTGACTTTTTTTTTTATCTGGCACAATTTCCCATTGTCTTATTATCTCTTCCTTTCACGGTTCGATTTCTCTTTTCTTTCTTCTCTTCATTCCGTTGTTTCTTCCTTCTGTCAATCCATTTAATTTCCTCTTCTTCTCTTCTCACCCCCACCGATGCATTTTTAGGTTTTCTTCGGAGGTTTTTATAACTACCCCCACCCTCCACATTTCTCTCTCACCTACCTTTAAACTGAAACAGGTAAATAAAATGGACACATATCACTGCAGAAGAGCCCATTTTTATTTTTTATCGATACATTCTTCGATAGCGTAATTATTTGGAATGCTTATAAAACCGTATTGAACTACTTATGTTCCGTGTTCCTTCATGACGGCGATCATAGTTCTCCACAACTTCTTGTCCTTTGCATAAATTGTTTTTTTGTTACTGTTAGTGTTGCACTCCTAAAATTCTGTCACTCCGTCTATATACTCAAGCTCGCTAGGTAGGTTATGTTATGTATTTTTACGCTAGTCACCCCCCAAAATAAGAGCTTTTCTACCTTGAAAATTTGTATTCACTTCTTTTTAGACTACCTCGGCAACTAGAATCAAAAATGATTAAAGAGATGCACATCTGTTTTGATGGAGATTAGTTTTAAAATTGACATAAAATATTCGAGTACACGTATTTTGAACAACTTGTCTATCGTGAATTTACATTAGGTAAGCTAAGCACTGTGAGGCGAGACGTTACCAACCACTGTTTCTTGTATTGGAAACTGACAAACCTAAGAACGCTTCATTCTGGTGCAATAATTAGGAAATTGAACACGTGAATATCATAAACGAGTTCGATTCTTAGTGAGTGTTTCATAATTATGACCTTTTGCCGAAAATAAGCTAAGTTTAACTATCCCTCTTCCAGTCTACACTGTTTAAAAGACAGGGTTAAAAAGTAGTTTGCGCTTCACTGGTTTGTTGTGCTGAGCGGATAATAAATAGTTCAACACAATTGGACCGAGATTTTACCTTACTTAGAATAAATGCTGCTCCCCCCCCCAATTACTTGTCATACGTTATATAGCGAGCTTGTTATCACACCAGAGAGGTAAAAAAACAAATCCTCTCTAGTCTCATCTTAGAAATTTAAAAAAAAAAAAAAAAAAAGAACTTAGTCACAAAACATTCAGAATCAAGTGATTTCTTAATATAATAATAACTTAAGATTTAAAAAAAAAAAAAAAAAAAAAAAAAAAAAAAAAAGAAAGAAAACATTTAGATTTTAAATACTCTAGGTACGAAATGTTTTAGAATTTTTACACCAAATTCTGCGGCTTTTAAATGAGAAAGAAACCAATAACAGACCTCGTCGGATGACCCTGCCCAAAATTGAAACTAAACCAACAGCCTTCATGAGGATGAAGACGAATTGTACCAGTAGCGTTTTCCTTGTAGCAAGAATAAGATCCGTGCATTTTAATATGCGATTATAATTTAAATCTTTAAGAATTCAATTAAAGACTAAGAGTCGGTAGTTTTTCGTAAAACAAGTAGTAAATGACAAATGAGATGTTTCAAATAATAAACAAATTATACCTTTGTCTTTCTGCTTACGTTAATATTCCCAGATTTCCCAAATATCAGTGTGTTGCGTCAGTTGATGCCTAGTTCTAAAGAGAAATAAATCATCGTTGATGATATACATACACAGTTTGTTTTGCCCGTGAAATACTTTTAGTTTTCATGGCTCGTGAAGCATTTTTTTTCTCGTCCGAACACCGCTTTTATAACTGCATATCAGATAAGCTTTTAAAAATAGAGTAATCACAATAATATCCAATATTTTCATGTTCATTGCCTAAACTGAATGATTCTTAACTTAAATTTCCCTACCCCAGAGATTTAATTTCTATTTCACGAATAACTACACATTGTCTCCTCCTATCCATTGGGATTTTTAATCAACATAAACTTGTAGATTTCTTTTCTAATTACAAATTTAGTTTAAACAACGTACAGTAACACTGATGTTTTTAAGTTGCATTAAGACTGAAGTGAAACGTATTTAGCCAGTTGCCACATAATAAAAAGAAATGTATGATTAATTTGTAAACCTCAGTTTTATTTTCATTGTGGTTCATCAACACAAAGAAACCGATGCAGACATGAATGATAAAGTAATGAAAATACCTTTTTAAAGAAAAGGTAAACAAAAACAGCTCATAATTAAAAATTTAAGTTGATTTTTTTAAAGCCAAGTGTTAACGCGGTAAGTAGTGAGTGTAAGTACTGTTCTAATTCAATGCTTCAATACACGGAGCACTATTTCAAGAGTTTCACAAGAAAACCACAAGGTTGTACGATGTGGCAATCTGTTCAACATTTGTAATGTGTACTGTAAATCCTATGATACTCACCGAATAAAACGGAAAACAGTTTCAAAACGGCATAAAAAAAATCATTTTCTTTCTTTAGCCAACTATCAAGCTTACCGGCGAGGACCGCGTGCTTTTACCCAATATAACCAAAGAAATTCCACTATTATCGATTATTTGAGAGACCAAGTAGTACCAATATCTTCTTACCTGACTCTCTAGTCTAGTAGTACTAAACTAACTTTTTATTTCAAAACATACGTGATACTACCTCGTGGCTTAATTATGTGTTTTTTTGTTGTTGTTTTTTTTACTTTAATGTCGCCAGTGGTTTGTGTTAGTGTTCGAGTCTAGCTTAAGTTTTTTTATGACATTTTTCTTTTTCAAGTCAGACTCGTTCCACAAGAGAAAATTGATGCGACAGTGTCTTCATTCCTTTCCCAATGCCAGTTTGCGCTTGGAACTTGATAAGGTTTAAGCAGAAACTTGTTAGGTGTTTAAAAAATTTCATCCATAAAGCAGCAAAAAGCCTAAAGGCTTTCTCAATTATTTTGAAAAATCGAAAAAAATCTAATTTTATTTAGTTTTATTATACTAACTAAATCTAGTCGCAACTTAACAAATGCAGTGCCTTGTAAAATACGTTTTACTATCGTCGTGTTTTTTCCCTACCTCCTCTGTCGTTCAGAGCCATCCCAAGTCAGCACACCCGCAATCATTTTTCAGTGTCTACCTACACACAAACACAGGCATATTGTTTGACGTGAATGGAACGACTGCAATTATTATTAGTTTGTATTAAAGGCGGAGAAAAATCGCTTTAAGCTCGAGCCCGTAGTAACGCTTGTTGAAATAAACTAAAGGAAGAAAAACCTAAGGCATGTTAAATTTTTCTTTTAACATTAGGAAATAACCTCAACAACATATTGCCATTTCATTCGGATACAATATCGCCCTCCGACAAAGATCTACCTTACTGGACGGAGTATATCGAACTCACTGATAATGACTTTGTAAAAAACAGTTAGCTAACCACTGCACTTCTACGGGTGAGATTTATTGTCGTTTTTACACTTATTGAGTTGTCGTCGACGCACTTGGGCTGACGACTGGACAGACACTTAAGGAAGTTTTTTTTTTTTTTGTTTTTTTTTCTCACAGCTAACTACTCGCACTTTTTGCCCTATCACAATCTCGGGATTACATTCATTCGACACTAATTCTTTAATCTTTAAAATACAAACTCAATCACTATCTACTTGGTAAGTTAACTTTTTTCTTTTTTTTAATTTTAAACAAATTTAAAGTTTTCAATTTCGCGCGTTACTGTATTTTTAAAACTAATTTTCTAATTCGGAATTATTTAAAAATGTTGAGCAGATTTGACGGAAATAAGCACCTTTTTTACCGACACATGTTAAAAAAAAAAAAAAATATTTGGCATGAAGTCAGTTAAACCTGCACGTTTTTCTACATATGGAAGTGTCGTAACCAAGTACGAATCTATTGTGTTCGGTATATTGTTTTCTTGATCACGATTTCTTTCGATAAACTCTATTGTCAGTTAAAACCTTGAACTCTTCCTTTTGAAGAGAATCTTTTAAAAGATTTACGGAGAAAAAAACATATGTAAAGTAAAGAAAATTAATTACGGAAAGTTTTATTGATTTAAGAATTTTTTTCCTTCGACTTAAAAACTTAGTTAAACGACAACGTGATTTATTCGGGAGAAACTAATATTTCACGCAATGAAATAATTTCTAATATTTTATTAAAACTATCGATCATAACTTTCGACACTGCTTTCCGTCTCTTGGTTTTTCTAATTTAAGATGCTGATGATATATTGTCTTACGTTTTTCTTCTTGAGTCCCTTGCTTGTGAAATTGGTATTTAAACTTTTTTTTTGTTTGTTTGCATTTGGCATTAACGCTGTTTTTATCCTTTTTTTGCTCCCCCCACCTTCTCTCACCAATCCACCAGACTGACTTTATTAACCGTTTCCCTTATAAATTTAAAACTCAATTAGTCTAACTTTTAAGAAAACAAAAATGAGTAGCGAAGCACCTTAGCAAGGGATGGTGGGGATAATCCAAAAGATTCTGATGGTCATATTGTAAATTATTTTTTACACTATTCTTGATTATTTCCTTATTTCATATTGTATGTTTATCATGAACTGCATTTTAGTTCCCCATCAATGTAAATACCAGTTCACATTTTAGTAACTTCGATTTTTTTTTTAGTTTTACTTACTGTAAAGTGTAAAGCCTTAAGGTGTGTCACTTTCATTTTTAAAAACAAAACAAAAAAAAAGTTTGCTTGATTATTTTTTTTTCATTTTGTGCGCGCATGGAAGCTACAACGAGAGACTGTAATTAATTATTCCATGTCAGCTGCTGCTCTTTCTTTCACTTAAACGGTTTTTCGTAAGTGACTTTTTTTTAAGTTGTAAATGTGGTTCCAATGAATACAGAAAAACCAGGGTGATGGTGGTACACTTGGAATTTTAAAAGAAAATCTGAGTCAAAGGCTGTTTTCTGCCGAAATTTGACAGCCTCTTCTTAGTCTTCTGTTTTAAATATTTGCTTTTTTTCTGTGTATACCCACCGGAACGTTTACCGTGTTTTTGTTTTGTTTTTAAACCATACTGTTCGTTATTTTCGTCAAATTTCTTTGTTCAACTTTCCCTTATTTTTAGACGATTTTTTTTTTTTTTTTAAATCCAGATTGAAAATAACTTTTCAAAATATCAAACTTCCCCACCTTATGGGATCTTTCCTAAACTCTTTTAAACCCTCATCGTTTAGGGAAAAACTTTTTTAACGACCTCGCAATTTAGTTTGTAATTATTAATTTAGAGATGCTATTGCTGTTGAAAGGGTGAAAAAAAACATTAAATGCGAAAAAAAAAAAAAAAAAAAAAAAAAAAAAATCCTGTTAATGAAAAGGGGAGGAGCTGACAGTCATGATTTCTTGTCTTCTATCATCCCACGCCATCAGACAGTGGGCATTTGTTGACTTGAGCAGTTGTCTTTTTAGGCAACCTAACAATCGATCTTTACTCTGTGTTCCTTCTACCCAACTGGAGTCACTTAACTGATGTTTGTTGTTGGCACTTTAAGAAGTACAACAAAAACGACTGTAATCTTAACCTGAAGTCAACGCTTAAGTTGGTTTGTTCTCCAGCACAACGTTAGTGAAAAATCGGATTTAATTTTTATTTTTGAGGGTAATTTTTTTTTTCTTTTCTTGCTTTTTTTTTTTTTTTTCCCATTCCTAATGATGCAAACATTTATTACGTTTAAAGTTGTTTGTGTGTGCGAAACTTTTTTTTTAGCATTGAGACACTCGAAGTTTATCATAAACCGTGAGTTCGACCCTCACTTTGTGCTTTAATTATTGCACTAAAGAAACTAAAAGGTTATTTGGCAACTTGAAGTGTAGTATTTTGCTATGCAGTTTGTTTTTTTTTTAATTATCTCTCTCTCTCATATATATATATATATATATATATACACACACGCACACAGCTGCCTGCGTCCACTGGCTACAAATTTATGGAAAATAATAACCGATTTATCTCGCTAGGCTATTTTTTTTTTCTTCTTAAGCATGGTCATATACTCAGCTAAAACTACCGGATACTAAAAAAAAAAAAAAAAAAAAAAAATACCAAACCAGTCTGCCTATTGAACGGGATTCTCACTGAGACATCTACTTGTAGCATTGTACCGTAAACAATCTCTAACTGTGGGACGGAGACGGACACTTTCCCTATTGTGCGGTCCTGACAGTGGGTATATCACAGTGTTTCTTGGATATCTGAAGATGCAAAGCTCCGGAGGTGTGGGAGGCAGTTTCTTACGTTACTTTCTAGTCGCTCATATAAACTTATCAGTCCCATTCCCAGAAAATAAATGTGAACTAATTATTCACGTATCCAAATTCTCTAACGCATCCCCTAGACGCTCTCCTCAGACCCCGGCGACGGGTCTGCTCTTTATGCTTAAAACTTAAAAGAAAGAAAAAAAATACCCGGTAAATTGTAATTATACACAAATGAAATCGCCATAGATTAGCTTAAGAGTTTGTTTGTTTTTGTTTTTTTTCCCCTCTAAATCAAAGAAAAAAAAATTTAAATACTTGTTTTGTAGCTTGATCAGCTTCTGCTTTACCTGAATATTTTAGTTTTCCAATTTGACTATATATGAAGCACGATGACTCATTTTTACCACTGGGGTAAGCGTTCTGTTATTTTTCTTTTTTATCGATTTCTCTTCAGTTTCAAAATATTTTCCAATGACCCTTTTTATATACTTAAGTTTAAGTCTTTAGATCTCCCATCTACAACATGATTAATTCAAAATAAAACAGTATTGACAAATTAACGATTTCTAACCGACACAATTTATGAATAGACGAACTAACTGAAAAGCAATACATGATGGCCTGGAGTATGTTAATCTTAAAATCTTTTGTTTCCTCACTGCAATTTTAATTATTACTTTAAATTTTTCCTGTTAATATTCTGCAAGCTAGCCATTTCTTTTTAATACTGAAATGTTGCCTGTGCTTTGCTATTTCTGGTCACAAATTTCCATGCTAAACACTTTCTTTTGGTTTCAGAATTAGAAACTATTGGAAAAATTTAAATGTGTACTAACTGAACTCTCAAATCTTTCCACATTTTTATAAACGAGAGATCATGAGTTCTTTTTAATTATTCTGCTAATTATTAAAAAAAAAAAGAACTACCGAAGCGGAATTCTTTTTAATAACGTATCGATTTGGAGACGGATTGCTTATTTTCCCAGATTAACTTCGTCACAGCTGAAGACATTTAGTTCTTCTCAATTCAGAAAACTATGAACACAAATATATCACTTAAAAAAAAAAAAAAAAGTATTTCTATTTTGGCATGTATTGCTTGTCTGTATTCATAAACTATCTAGTTTTGAAAGTGTCTGCTTAGCGCAAAAGATCGGTCGACAAATTGACATTACTGAAGAAAAGGATCAACAAATCGTCTTGTGTTGGCAAGAAAAACTACCAAGGGGAAAAAGTCTTATCACTGTCTAGCACCAAAATCGGTAGTGTGTTGTGACTGTGATTAGCAATTTAGTCTTCAAATACGCTTAAACAATATTTATGGTGAATATACTTCATATTTGCACTCAAATTCATCTCTTTCTACTTTCCGTGAAGATTTACCGGTATGCAAATTTTACAATCCGAAATGGATTCAACGTACAATATGCTTTGAACATAACCGAAGTTTTTTTTTTTTTTTTTTTTTTTTTTTTTTAAAGAATTCGTCAGAATTTTTTGTGATCTCAATTTGAATTATCCGATCTGAAATGCTTCTCTCGTTTTGTACATAAACCGAACGTTAATGCTAGAAAGACGTACTGAGAGTAAAAAGATTATTTTTCAGATTCAGTCAATAATAGATATTCTGATTTGGTTGAAAGTTTTACTACAAAAACTTTCAGTGCGATTTTAAAATGAGCCTGTAAGAAAATCTACTTAAAAATAAAATGAAAGACTAAAACGTAAACTCTTAACAACAGTCTGAAAAATTTTAGATTTACTCAGATTGCTGTTTTTAAACAAAAGTTCTTACCAGTGTGTTACTCTTTCTTTACTGATTATTACAAGGTTCTAAAAGAATCTAAACCCTTAAAGAGTTTTATGTATCATAAAATCCAATGTTTCTCGCGTAAAGATAAACTAGTAATTTTTTCCTCAAACTTTTCTATGTAAACTACAATTCGGATCATTGCCATTATTATCGTGAAGGTTTAACTTTTGACCAAGGAAGAATTTTAAAGTAAACTACTGTATGACGATGTCCTGACAAATTCTCATTTCGATCCACTTCCCAAAGCAAAAAGTAATGAAATCTTTCAGAATCTCTTCTCGGTTGGACTAGTAATTTTTCTGCACTGGACGGATGAGAAAAAAAAAAAAACCCTTCGTTTTAGAGTAGTGAATATTCATTCAGAAAATATAGATGGGTAGTCCTTTCTTTCGATAAGGGATATTCAGTTGTTTTCAATCTTTACAGCAAACTTTATTTCCCCCTTCACATCGTCTTTTGGTGTGGGTAGGGTAAGGTCATGTCTTCAAATGCACATAAAAGACCAATTATTTGATTTTTTTACACTACAGTCATGTTATCTGCAGGCGAAACGTTTGTGTGATCACGTATTGATATTTAACAAGTTCTTCACACTGGCAGCGAGTTCAGCCCTAACCATATTGTGCTAGAATATTAATGTAACCCATTTCAACTGACGTGAAAATGTCTATTTAGTCCAACAAAAAATATTAGGTAAATCCCAAAGACCACAAAAGATAATGAATTTCACTTTCAGGCTCCGATGTATGGGTCGTCACTTCTGCCTAGAATCGACGTAGTATCTGTGCGTTAAGTTACAAACTATGGTACTTGTTAATCGTTGTCTCTAGAGAAATGCGCTCGGCGTTAGACACGGCTAACTTCTACTTACGTGCCAAAAGTATTATTCGCTGCGAAATTCCTCAATGTAGAGCACCTGATAGAATTGATGACAGAAAAATCTGAACATTGAGAAGTTTGTATATGGCGCTGTCCAGCTCACAAGAGTAAGAAAATATCACTGACGATAGTTTCATACGCTGTTTTAAACTTTTACTGTTTGGAATTTGTTTTAAAATAAATGATTTCATTCATTAGCCAATGAAATGGGGTGGAGGAGAGGCTAGCTATGAAGATGGTATGTTCCAGTATGGCGTCAGCGCATTCCTCTTGGGACCATTATCGTTAATAAGTAACAGTTGTTTATATAAAATGTGTGTTAACTATTTTTTTTAAAAGATTACTATGAGTCTTACAAGGAATTAAGTCATGCTGTAAAAACCGAATAAATTCCCCTTCATTTCTCAAATAATTTATGAAATTGTATCGTAAGAAAAGCCATACTAGAAATAGAATTGAATTGGTGTTCTTTAAAATCGCATGTTGTTCTTAGGCCAGTCTACCGACTTTCTATAATTTTAACTGGCAAAGTCGTTTAGTGACATCGTTTTTTTTTTTTTTGTTTTTGTATTTTTTTTCTTTTCAGGTGACGTAAGTCCATTGTTTCGCTACCCCATCTTTTTTTCTCGAACGAAAAAGAACTGTGGGGGGACATCCTGAAGAAGGGACTCTACTAGACTGCTAATTAAATGCATGGCACTAATTTATAACAACTTATAGGTGCTTAATCTTTTTGTATGAAAGCTAAAATTGACACTTGTTTTAAGGTTTTTATCTTACTCGTTCTGCCTTAGACTTCAGCGGACAATAAATTAAGTATTACTGTATTCAATTTATTTTTTTCTATAAAAACCGTATTTGTTAGTTTGCCTGACACATTGGACAAGAGCTTTATTTTTTTATTAAATTAACTTTATATTATTGCTACGCTGTCCTATTTCGGTATTTTTTTTTTACTATTACAGTACACCAGTTACTCTATCTTCAGAGGTCTTTGTGTGTTTGAACGAATCTGATCTTCAAAACCACCGGAAATGACTTCTTTTTTTTTCTACACACACCCACTAAGTCATATGGTGGTTCTTGGTGAGAACCAGGAGTTCTCGGTTGGTGGAACCATAAAAAAAAAAAAAATAAAAACAAAAAAAATTTACGAAAGTTTTGAAGATCAGAATCGTTCAAAACACTTTAAAAAAAAAAAAAAAAAAAAACTTAGGAAAAAATAATTTTCAGAAACGTTTCTCTAGCCTGTGTTATACCCTGACAAACCGATGGTTTGTCCAAAACTAACACTCAAAATACGACCTCGATATCGAGATTTTGTGGTTTATCACACGAGAACTCCCGGTGAGGATTAACTAAAAAAACTAATTTACGACGTCAACCCGACCCACCACCGGCACACACACACAAAATAGAGATAAAAAAAAAAAAAAACTTCACCTCTAGAGACAGGAGAAAAATATAGCTAGATTCTGAGGTCACCCCACCCCAGGAGTAAATTATAAAATACTTTTTTAAAAAGTAATCTGCGACGGTTTTGAAGGTTAGATTCGTTCAAAACTCCTCAAAAACCATAAGAAAAACAAACGTCACCTAAAGCAAGATAGTAAATTTGCTATTATCTTTCAACCAGTCTTTGGTTCTCGATCCGAAATATGAGGGTGCTAAAAACATTCTAGCTTTCCTCGTTCTAACGAACAAACAACATATTCGGGTACTGTTTGGGCGCAGATGGAATCAAACCTAATTTTTTTTGTTTAAGGTCTTTAAGCACAAATTAATCGGCATTTTAACCAAAATATTAACTTTGAGTTTCACCAGTTCAACAGGTCTATCCTTAAGTTAGAGCCCGTAAAATAAAATAATTTTTGAAAAGTTTAAACAATTCGCCGATAACAAATTCCTAATCTTTTCTGAGAATCCAGGATTATCTTCAAATAAATCATAAATCGGAAACGATTATGCCTCCAGTTTTTCTGGATTACGATTATCACAAACCAACCTTTTGTTGCGTGTCCACTGCTCATTGATCAATCACGTAAGAAGAATGCAATCATTTTACATTGCGTTACTTTCTCTGCAACGTTTCAGCAAATGTTCTTCGATTGTCCTCAATAAAATTTGGTGCTTACTTACGCGAACGGAAACGCCTCCACTGCTCAGGTTAGTTAAAAATTTCAAAATAAAAACAAATATATTACGTAAAACCTGAGTACTGAGCGCAACATCTACTTGATGCCCGACAAACTAATGAATGAAGGGGGGGGGGCTCAATCCTAAATTATTCGTAGAAGGAAAATGGCTTTAATCTTAAATTTCAGTTAACTCGTGAGGATATCATGTCACGATATCGAAAAGATCAACAAACCTACATTTCCAGGGCATAGGCGGGTGTTTCAACATTGTATATTCTCTCTCCGTCTCTAGCCTCTATGTACCACTGCTGAACTGAAAACGCTATCAGTTGACATTTAGGATTTTTGCGAATATAAATTTCAGTGCTTGTTTTGTGTTTTCGTCCTAAATTGGTACATTTATTGTGGCAATAAACAAAATATGGACAAAATAATTATAGGGTTTGTCACACTTAATTTATTATATATGACGAAAATAAACCGTAAACGAATAATAGTTTAAACTCAAAATTTTATAAATTTAATTTTCAAACCTTTACTCTAAAGAGCAATAATTTTTAAAGAGATGTTTAATTGCTTGAATTTTATATATGACATAATCTAATCTTTTACCATAAACTGCGCTCAAAAACAAATTGTGCAGTTTTATTTTAATGCTATTAACTTGTAAATTTCCGTTCTTCTTTATTCCTCAAAAAATAAAGCACCTTTTTACGTTTTATTCAGTTCTATATCCGACATTATTTGTAATGAGTTGTTGCCAATTATCAGATATCTCTTTGATATCTTTAGAATAATCTGTTTATTCATTTAAAATTTTCTCCGTCTAATCCTTTTGCAGGGATCGAAAAATGTAATAATTGGTTGGTGCAAGGTCAGGTGAATGTGGCGAGTCGGGATAAAACAAACCACCATAGTTACAATTTTTTTTTTTTAATTATTGCTGTATGCGGCCTTCAGTTGTCATGGAAGATAACTTATTTCCTATTGACGAGCGCAGTGATTTTCACCCAAACCTTGCTGGACGTAGAAATGTGCCTTTTTAATCACTTTTTTTATTTCATTTTAATATCTAAATGAATACCCGACAATCTCACCACACGAAAAACACTACTATCTTTCCGTGGAACTCTATATTCGGGGGGTCGGTTTTGTTGATTTCTCCTTTTACCAATCTTTGCGTTCAACATTGTCGTATGTAACTGATTTTTAAATTTAATGTTATTGAATAACCATAGACACGATTTCCATGCTTCTGACAAACTATTTATTAAATATCGTAAGAGGCGCTGAGGGTTAAGGTCAAGAGCACATCACAACTCTTCGTCACTCGAAATTAAAGCAAATATTAAAATAAGGCTCGATTAATAAAATATATTTTTCTGACTACAATGTCGGTAAGGAAACAATACCAGAAGATAACTATAACATTCAAGTTAATAGATTTCTTATAAGTGAAGTGGAAGTCCTATCTTTTAACCAGAGTAATGTACAAGAGAGAATATTAGTGGAAAAGAAAAGTGTTTAAAAAAAAAAAAAAAAAAAAATTGATTTTTTTTTTTTTAAATAACTTGAAATAGTAAACTAAACAATACAATTATTAAAAAAAAGTTGTTCGAAGCACGGTTAAATATTTACACGTCAATTATAAATGCACAAGACTTAATAATAATAGGATAAGTCAAAGTGTTTAATATTTTAAGTTTTTAACATTCGACTTTTCTGGGTAAAAAGATCTTGCATAGCAAATGACTACATCTCGAAATATGACGTCTCTCTTTCACAGCCAAAAGCGGCTTTTTTAAGTGCAATGAAGATCAAATAAAGAATTCAGTTCGAAATTCCCTTACAGTTTCACGGACCAAGAAGCACCTGAAGAAGTTTGGAAAGCAAAACGACCGAAATGTGATAAGAGCAAAGAGAGGGCGATAGTCTGAATGTAGATAGACCCAACTCTAGTACAGCGTAGAGATATACAATTTGCTTAAAAGCTTATAAAACACCTGCATTTTCAATGTAGTTCATTCTTCTTAGATATATTTTTCTCTTGCTATCGCATTTTCTTATCAGTGCGTAGTAAACGTCTCGCGGTAGTCTGCATGAAAAAAATATTAATCAAATTTAAAAAATTACCTGTATATAAATTTCGATGATTGCTTTATGCATGCTATCAAGTTGTATAAGTACTATTTCTTAACTGTAACTGAATCATCTGTTTCAAATTTACGTTAAATTCAGTGTTGTCAAAGATATCTTTTCCGCAAGTGTCACGCTTAATATGCATGTTGTTCAAGATCAGTATATTTTTCTAATTTAAATGTTTATTTCATACGTTATTACTTCTAGTGTTAGTTTTGACATTACAAAGAAATGAATTCCTCGGAAACTCTTTCTATCTTCATTTCCGTCTGTCTCAATTAGTGTTATAATTCTACATTCTAAAAGTCTTTTTATAAAGACTCTGTGCAAGCAAAGAATATTTCTTTGCTTGAACTGATTTTTAACTTCAGTCAAGTTTAATGTCCAAATAGATACGACTCTTAAATCAATATGCAATTAAATATAAGTCCATGAAAGATGTTAATCTTAAAAATATTTTGAAGTAGGAAGTTCAAAACAACACTATAGAACGTCGGTTTCAGCATACGGAGATATTACTTTTGATGACTATCAATCGAGATAACCACTTGTAACTTGCACATCGACTTAAAATCAGTTTTCCATCTTAAAGACAATCTTAGATGAATGCCATCGACCAGCGTCTTGAATGCGAACTCGATTTTTCAGCCGCTTCTTAAACAACCACTGGACTAAATTATCACTAGATATTTGTATATTTTTATATAGTTCATGATATAAACCATATATGAAGGGCTTTTTTAGTTTGAAAGATGTAATTACAGGTGTTAACAAACAGGTACACTGAACCTCGCAACTTTGTTTCATGTTGTAAAACTCCTAAACCTTGTACTTGGATGAGGTAACTTTTAGTTTCCCATAAGATTTGAAGATCGCCACTCTGGATTTGAAAGATCTACAAGTTAATCGTTGTATTATAATTGTTGTAAAACATCTCTGTATTCTATTTGTGAATTTTACAAGAAAGTTTGGGGTTTTACTGACTCAATTCCATGAAATGCTCTTAATGTTTTAAGTTAGTATCGTATTTGAGTTTTTAGTTGTTTTTTGCTAGGAGGGATTTAAGTTATTTTACGGCTGTGAGCCGTACTAAGACGCCAGTATCCCTTTTTAACATACTTATATACGCAGTACACAATTTACTACATAAGAAATCACTAGTTTCGAACGTTGCAATAACGATTTAAGACAAAATCTGAGAGGTTTTATCTTCTATAAGTCTCTTAGGGACTAGTCTTCTTTAACAGCTTCAGTTTCTGAATTTTTTCTCATATATATAATACACACGCACACAGATATATAGACAGGTGTGTGTGTGTGTGATCTACCTTTGACAAAATTATTTACACGTGCAACTTTAAGTAGTACCTAAATAGCACACATTGAATGAAGACTTCTGGTGGATTTTATATAAACCAACCCTATTTTTATTTTTTCATAGAATGCCATTTCTGAATGATGTTCAAACTTTAGACAGTGATATTATTAGTTAAACATGGTTTCCTTTCTGTTTTTTTATCATTTGTTTTGTATTAAATAAAGACCGCTTCGTATCCTCGTCTTATTCCGTAATATATCTAGAGAATTTTCTCGGCTCGTACATGCGCTGTTCTGGCAGATCAGACTCGGAAGGTAGATCACATACTTCATTAAACTAGAACCTTTTTTTTCTTTCTTTCTTTCTCACCGTGATATAGAAGTGGTATTATTTCCTTTAGTGTTTCAAATGTTTTTTCTGTATTTAAAAAGGGTATATTTAAGCAGCAAATTTAAGAAGAACCGACAAGGTCAAAGCCCAACAGAAGTAAACTCCGCAACAAATATGCACTAAAACTCGTTCGGTGAGATTTAATTTAGGAGGAAATTAAAGGAAAACTATATCCAAATAACGGATGATGTATCTTTTAATTAAAAGAATATTGGCACTTTGGTTGTTCATGGGACCTACTGTTCGTGCCCTATTCCTTTTACCCCTTCCCACATACACACGCTTTTGTTCTGTGTTTTATTTTATTTATTTATTTATTTATTTATTTTTTTTTTTTTTTTTTTTTTTAACACATTCGGTCTTAATCTTCGGAAATATCGATTCGGAATTCCTTATCATTCTCTTCTCACAAACTGTTGAAGCTCAACATCGATGTGATAAACACTAAACAGTCATACAAGTTATTACCACGAAGGCCCAGCTGCTGTCGACAAGGCAAGAAGACACTGAAAGCGCAACAGATGGTGTCCGCTTTGACAAATAAGAGTCATTATTAAAGGAAATGAAAGCTGCTGTAAGGGCTGGCGCCATTGACATGAGCGGAGAGAGCCAATGCACAACCCACTATCAGACACTTGGGTAAACTTCACAAATGTACACTAATTAAGTTCAGTGTTAAACATTATCAACCCCGTGGGCTAAATTCTTGCGGATTTTTTTTTTTTTTTATCGTAAATTCTTATAATTGAGATATTAATTCCCTTAAACCCAACACATTTCAATATTGTATTTCTTCTTTTTTTAATTTAAAAAAAAAAACTATTCTAATTTTGTTTATTTGCCATATTCTCCCCCAACAGTAGCTCTAATTATTTATTTTCTGGGGTAGTTTAACGGCTATTAATATACAACAATTTTCTTTAACTGGAAAAAAAATATGAACCCAATTAAGGTGCCCTGAAGTTGACGGTAATTAATTTTCACATACAGTTTTAAATTAAATGAATCTTTTTAATGTTTTTTCTCTCTCTCTCTCCGAATCTTGCGTAATTCTAGAGATGCTTGAGCTAGACTCAACATACCTCTGGTTTGTATATTGCCGAACTTTTTCGCCATATTGAAATGACAGTACATCGCATGAAAAGTGATGATGACCCGTGATACCCCCCACACACCAATTGAGAATAATTACACTATAAGTCATTGAGAAGACCTGATGGATCAATTCAAGAGCATAAAAACACAAAGCCTGTTCATGCGCGTACCAACACGGTTGCTGTAAATTGGGGTGTAGGCTACTTCACATCTCCCAATAAAGATGTAAGTTTTTTGTTATTAATTCTCACGATGGTTTCATTTTAAATGCCAATGGTAGCGGGCTTTTTTCCGTTTTAACAGAGCTTGAAAGATTATCCACAGATATCTGCAATATATTGATTATCACTCTTTCTTAACAGATCTTGTTTTGTCTTTAATCCTTTTAGCAACACTTTTGCTATCTCGGCAGTGTCATTTTCATCCGTTGCTTTTTGTGCAGGCTTTTTGTGTGTCTTGACTTTTATCAAATCGCTAGTCCATTGATGCTGTCAAACATGACTGCAATAAGTATGTTTTTTACCCTGGTCTCCTCACTGAGACGAGATGTGACACAAGGTCGGCTTTAACGTGGGAAACCCGAGCGTGTACAATCGGGACAAAGACAAAAATTGCCCAGCCCCCGAAACCATTAGTTGCGCTAGCATCGGTACGACTACCTATCCCCCAACTTGAATGCAATTGACGCGAGGTGGTAGCCTCGGGCAGCTGTTCCCCGGGACCGGACACCGCACAGTATTTATTTTTTTAAGCTGCGTCTCTGAAGACAAAGACGCAACGGAGAGATGATAAACCCTACTCGGCATGTGACAGGTAAGCAATATTTAAGTAATATTGCAATTACATTGTGTTTATTACTTTATTGCTCTGTAATTTGTCAAATACATTCTTGAGTATCACATATTTTTTAATCATTTCATCTCAAGGAAGGAAATGTAAGCCGTTAAATCACAAGGGGTTATTGAGTAAGAGAAAAAGAAAAACGTTAAGAGATAACAATAAAAGAACAGGAATTAAGATAGATTTTGTTTTATCTCCTTGCTATAATTGAGTGTAATTTTAAACATTTTCAATATTAATGTTTATCTACATAATTAATCACCAGTTTCTTTTTAATGCAAAATTTCTAATATAAATATTGTGGGATTTCTACTAAGTCACTAGAAGTCCACTATGCAGCTAATTCATCCACATCTTGATAGGGAACTCTTTTCATAATACAGATGTTAAAACACTTCTGATCATGCAATTTTTTTTCTTCAATTCTCTGGATTATGCAGGTCCAATAATGTAATGTGATCATTCACTTTACAACCAATATATTTTTCCTCATCTCTACTGAATTTAAGATAAGGTACTTTGCATTTCCATAATTCACTTTCATCTGCCTTAGATATATTACTCAACTGTGTGCAAATATAATTCTTGTAAAAGATTGTTTCCAAATTGAAAAAAAGAAAAAGTTTTATAGTGGAATTATTGATTTATGAATTTATTGAAATGTTTTGATGCTTGGAGATATTTTTTTTTTGTCTGCTTAAAATCTCTAAAAAAAATAAATTAAAGGATTTGAAAGCTGAAATAGTTGACCCAGATATGAGGAGGTACTGAAAAGTTACTGAAGTTTTTCAATCCAACCAAGATAAACTTAAAGAAAATCTGATATTTTGGTAAGTGTTTGAGAATTTTTCTGTACTTCCCCATAACTATAAATTATTGTTTACAATCTTTTAACAGTAATCTACTTACAATTCATTTTTAGGGAGGAGAAAATAGTTAAAATTTATTATGCAGTTCTCTTTAGTGAACTTTGTTTTTTATTCATCTTATCTACAAGATTTTCAAACAATTTGTTTTCAAAATCTTTGGCAATAGTTTCACTAACAATAGAAAAAAACTACTGAAACTTAAATCCTTTGTAGCTTGATAACACTGAACCTCTATAGTTGGTCTCTATTAAACAGATAAGACTGCTGTGCAAATTTCTATAATAAATAAGGAAATCTTGCTGCCTAAAAAAATCAGTCCAACATCAGTTTTTTTTTTTTCTTTTTAAGTTCAAATATTGTCAATTGGCACAAATAGTGTCAAAATAAAAGAAATACTTAACTATTTCTGATATATGCTAGTAACCTGGCACAATAGTGGGGCACGAAGTGCTTATAAAGTAAATCTATACTCATAAATTAGTCTAAGTCAAATTTGTTAATTATTACATTATTGTAAGTAGCAGACAACATTGGTCTTTTTTTTTTTTGTTTTGTTTTTTTTTTCCTTCTGTAAAACTTAATTTTTATATTCAAAAATTTGAATTTTAAGCTAAATTGTTCATCCACTCCAATTTCAATCCAGGCAAGGCAATAATGCCACTAAGACACAAGAGGTTACTGAGAGTGAAAGAAAATAAGACATTAGTGAGGAAAAAGGACAATAAAAGGACAGAATTCAGGAAAGCAGAAGAATTTAAATAAAAATAATTATTTAAGTTCAAAAGTTTATAATTTGGTGTTGGATTGGAAATCAGGTCTAATGAAAAATATCTTTCCCTTAACTGAATTGTACTTAAAAGTAATGCTTTAAGCATATTTTGGATATGTGACTCCAAATTTAAGTGTAATATAAATATTGAGCCTATTTTTTTTCTTTTCTTCAAGTCAATAAGTGCCCTAACTTTTTGAAACAAATGATATTACAGATTTATTCTTAATTTTGTTCAAACAACCATTCCTCATATTTGCAACTGCTTCATTCCTCAGCTTTTATCAAATGAAAAAAAAAATCTTCATAAAATTTCAACAGCAAAAAAGGTTGCTTAGTATACCAATTGGATTGTTCCATTTCAACAATCGTAGATACACAGCTGAAACCAAAATCTTGTGCCATTTTGTTGCTGGTTATTTTCTACTGAAATACAAACTCTTTACAGAAAATGATTCCAAATGAAGATAGCTAGACATGCAATTTTTGTAATCCATGCATTTGATTGTAACTGTGTCTTTCAGAAATGCTAGTAATTATAGATCTTGGTTCCATGCAGTTGAAGTCTGATACATAAGGAGAGTTTAGCTTACTCAGATTTCTGTACTGGTACATAACTTATTCATTTTGTCAGACTGAAATGTCTATTCATTTATTAATCTATAGCAACCTGATAATTGAAAGTTCTGCTTTATATGCAGAAAGAAGTTTTAACATTAAACCACATGACTTTTTCTGGTTGCCATATTTCAAAACTACACTTATCAAAAACATATTCACATATTACACAATTTTGGTTCTTATATTAGGTTGGTGCAAAAATAATGACATAATAATGTCGTTTTTTGACGTATTTTTAATGTCAAAACACGACATTATCACGTCATTATTTTTGCACCAACCTAATATATGAAAAATCACTTTAATTTTGTAGGATAGAATGTATTTTGTTTTCTTCTCTTTTCTCTGCAACTTCCAGATACAGGCAGCTATAATGTACAATATTCTTTTTCTCTCAAATCTGTCCAAAAATTAGTTTTCAGCATGCTATATTTACTAAGATTTACAATTTCTGGTCTTATACCAATCACCCATCTATATACTGACCCCCTTTCAGTAGTCTGGATCTGTAGTTTCAGTGACATCGACAGATACTGGTATTATCAATATGGGAGTTAACACAAAAGGTTAAGCTGTATAATATGCTAAGTATTCCCTGCTCCTAAAAACAATTGCTAAAGACAGAAATCTCCTCTTGTAGACTAGAAAACGTACATGTTTAAATGACCCTAATAGCTTAAAAAATGAAGAGTAACAAGGTTTAAATCTTTGTAATTAAAACTGATCTTGTAATTAGAAGTTTCTGCAACAGAGGTAGAAAATGATCAGTTGTTGAACATGTTTCTAAATCTTTTATTGACCTCAGTAACCCTTAGTTTTTATTATGGCTGACAATAATATAAACGTGTTTTACTGATTATTCAAAAGAAATTTCATTTTTAATAATTTTTTTATTGTTTTTGTTTTTTTGTTTTTTTGGGGTTTTTTTTTTTTTTTTTTTTTTTTTTTTGGTTTTGGTTTTTTGGTTTGGTTTTTTGGTTTTGTTTTTTGTTTTTGTTTTTTTCTGTTTTGTTTTTGTTTTGTTTTTTGTGGGGGGTATTTGTTTTCACAATTCCAATTAAGGGGAATCTTAATTTATCTAGAACAGCTACATTCAGGTATTTTTTTTTTTAATATTTCATTAGGTTTTTTTTTCTTTTCTTCTAAAAGACCAAAAAATGCTGTCTTTTTTTCAGTAGAAAGACAAAACAAAACAAAAACTTTGACTCTTATCATGGAGGAACTAATGAAATCAACTGAAATATTAAATCCCATTGTTTTTGAAAATTTTATCCTGGTGGAGACTAAATAGAAAACCTCAAAAATGCTATGCATTGTATTGCTAATTATTTATTCCAAACTTTTGACACTAGTAGCCTCTTCATCAGGTGAAGCTGTAAAAATCAGACAATTTGACTAATCTGGAACCCAGATAAAATATTGACTGACTGGAAGAAAAGTTAAAATGTTTTGACACTCCATAACACAAAAAAAAAAAACATTTAATCTTTTGATCAAATTTTCTGTACACCCATGTATATTACACATGGTGTATAATTATATATTTTTTTATCTGTAAAACAACTTAACTTTTTTCTTTATTGCATTGGTAGTTCCAAGTGACAATGTCTTTGTTATAACAATGGTAGAATGTTACAAAGCTAGATGAAAAAATTGAATCTGTGACAAGTAGTATATAATAGAATTGAAGCAAAAAGTTATATTCAGGTTCTTATTTGGAAATCTAATAAGGTCTTAACAAAATATACAATTTTTTTTTTTTTTTTTTTTTTTTTTTACACCATGGGTTAACTAATTTTATAAAAATCCTCAAATTAAAAAAGAAAATCTCCAAGTTATAAATTAAGCCAGTATAATAAAGATGACTACTAGATTCTACATTTTAATATCAAGAGATAACCAACAATTCATAGGAAAAAAAAGTTTAATTTAAAATGTACTGAATTAGGAGATTTTTATCATCTTAACCAGTAAGTACAAAATGTTCAGTAATTAAAAATCATTTGAGTAAAATGTATATTTATTTTCAAGATTTAATAATCTAATTTAAATTAAAATAGTAAAATATTCAGATTTAAATTTGGCGTTGTTATTTTCATACAAATTTATCATGTTTATAAACAAATGCATTATCCATACAAGAATATTTTTTTCTGTTTGGTTTTATCTGAGCAGATATACAATTGCAGAAACCACTTATTAACTCCATTTCTCAAGGAAATGTTTTAAAAGAAATCGGCTGTTTTTGATTAAATTCTCAAATCATTAATGTTGAAAGATTTGAAATTGTTTGATATCATGGAACATCTTTATTCTAATCTGGGGAAAAACTAGATAACACTTTCCATTAGTGTGAGAGACAGAAATGAAGTGCCAAGCAATAATTAAATTGCTTATCTCCCAAGCCATTGCTCATCATGTATTTTTGCTGTATACTTTAAAAATATTGAGATTTTTAGAATATGCAGGCCAGGTGTAATGCACACAATTTAAATTAAATAAAATTGGGATATCTATTTCAAATATGAGTATCCACTATAACATTATAACAGTTATATAATTATTTTTTTCTTTGTGAACCTTACCCCCCCAAAATAACCAGACTATTCTCAGACTAAACTCTTTATCTTGAAGAATGGTTTATAATCGAAAGCTAATCTTTGGTGTGAAGAAGTCTCAGGTATCAAAAGTGCAGTTGTTTTGTCTATATTTCAAGATCATGCTATTACTAGTGAATTTATCAGCTTTTAATTTAAATACCTACCTACATAAATATGAAATAATATGCAGTTTTAAATCTTGGTTTTCAATATTGATCAGTCAGTAATCACTCTTTAAGAAATCCTCCACAATTTACTACAAAAGTAATCAGCTTTTTGATATTTTTTTTGCTCCATTATTCTAAACCTGTAATAATTGTAATTCCTTGATTGCATATTTTTAAACTGAAAGAAAGCAACATTTGATTATCACAGATGTGCATTTCATTAACAAGTAAAGCAATTTTACAATGAAAAAATTCAACCTAAATGTGTGCAAAATAAACTACTAATAATTCTATACAATCTATGAGAGAACAGTTACTTTTTCTAAAAGACTATTTTTTAAATGTGAAATTACTTTGGTTAGTAATATGCTTTTTTTTTCTAAAATGTATTAGTGGGCACGTGGTTAAAATGTTAACACTCAAAGATCTGAGTTTGAACCTCACCAAGGGGGAGAACTCCTGGTAATATTGGCCTGGTGCAACAACCTGGTGTGTGCTTGAAAACCATAATATTACTCAACTCTAGTCTTGTGAATGAAATCAGGTAGACAAAACTGGTCAAAAGCCATCAATGATTGTGCAAGTATGGTTATGTTATTGGCTTTGTTTAACTACTGATCATGCTAGATTATGCATTCTCTCCCTCTAAGAAACTGTAACCAAGTTTTTCTCGGTATAATTGTATAAACCACAGGCTGATTCTGTATGTTGAGGAAGCATAAATGTTCATGAGTAGATGTCTGCAACAGGGATTAGCAAGCCAAACTAACTTGTGCAGAAATGAGTAGCCAGCCATTATATATATTGTAAAGTAAAAATATCTCCTTCTGTAATTTTTTTTTTTTTCATTTTATAGAAGATTTTGTATATTAAATATTGAAATTTATTTTCAAGACCAGTTGTTGGCAATGTAGTACAAGTGCTCAAAGTCTTCCAGAAAATGATCAAATAAAGTAGTTGTGTTTATTACTCTTTCTGCTAGAAAGAATTCAGCTAGAATATGACTTTCATTTTTTAAGTGCTTCATAAGTGTTAGTCAAGATTTGTGCTGGATATTAACTGTTTGCTATTAAATGAAATCTGTTGCAGAGAAGTTTTATGATCCTTTAACATTTTCAAATACACTCTATGGTCAAAGTAACAAAAGAATCTTTTTCTTCACTAATCAAATTCTCTTTCAAGCATTTCTTCAAGAGTCCCAGACAGCAAAAAGATAATTTTTTTTTATCCTTATTTTCATTATGTCCTCGACAGTATCACTTCTCTGTATGTCTGGAACATAGCCAATGTTTTTAGATTATTGTTACTACTTGATATAAGATTTAAGCAGGAGGCCATTCTTATAAATATAGGCTTTTCTCCTCCTCCATTTGAACTCTGAACTTGACAAGACCCTGGCTATTTAGACCTGGCCTCTTCTGCTTTTTGATTACTCTAATGGTTCATGAAAATTTTTTCTTTCTTTTTTTGTTATTCCCACTCCAATTATTTATGACTGGGTTTGTCTTGACTTGCTTTTTGCATGTGCATTGCACAAGTCAGATAGAAAATAAACCTTTTCCCAGGTTGCCTGTCTATTGACCAGATCAGTATGTAGGCATATAGTCTCCACAAAGTCTACTCACTCGGCATGTCTTTTGTTTTAAGGAAAGTTGGATTCATTTTCTGTTTGCCAAATTCGTTTTGCTCAGAGATAAGGAAAGATTTGAAGTCTCTTAACTTGCCCATTCATGAATCTGCCAAGTTCAAATATAATACCTACAGCAGAATTTTTTTTTTTTTTTCTTGTATCTTGTAGAAGTTTATAGAATATTTGCAAGGCTACTCGGCATTGCCAACAAGAGAATGGCTCTTAACTTTTCTAAAACTAACTACTTTCTCTATATTCTGTATTTTGTATAGTAGAATGTCTTTTATACTGTAACATCTCTCTAATATATAATTTCTCAAAGGAACTATATATCTTTTATAACCTTAGCAATTATATAAGTTGATAATAACAGAAGTGTTTATCATTCGGGCACAAAAATATTTTTGGTTATCTTAACTACCTATTAATTTAAATCTGAATAAAATTTTTATATAAAAACTAAATAAGTCTTAATACAAATTCCTATTTTCTCTGCCTTCAGGATCAAAGTATTATCTTGTTTAAAATGTATAAAACAATTTTAAAATTAAATTTAAAAAATTAATGTGAAATTGTTTACTTTGTCTCTTTTTTGTTTGTTTTTCTTTTTAATAAAAAGAAAAAACAATTGCATTGCCTCAGAAAATCTTTCTAAAACTTATGAAGGATTGCTGAAAACCTTTCAGTAGGTAGTTGAACTTTTTGAAAAAATAAGACTAATAGCTTCAACCCTCTAGTTTTCTGCACGGGACTTCCTTACAAGCATTTAAAGCAGGGGGAAGGGATGGAAAATAAAATAGCTTTTAATGCTTCAAATAGCAGTAAGGAAGCTTGCTCAACTTTTGTGACTTGTTTGTTGCTAATATTCCAAATTAGACTTTTTAAAAACACGATAATATATTCCTGATTTGTATTGATTTATTTTAGTGCTAGATTTATTTTGGTGTAGTTTTGTTTACTGAAATAAACAAGAGATTGTAATTAAAACTTATTTGTTTTGAATTTGATACTTCTAAAAGCACTAAGATACAGGAAGAAATCACCACACCAGAAATGTAAATTTGTTAATATGTTTATCTTTTTATTGAAAGTATATCATTTATTTACTTAGTCATTTTTTCCTCTGTCTCTCTCATTCGTCTTTTTAATTATTCCTGCCCCACCTCTTTTTTGTTTGTTTTTTTTCTTTTTGCCATTACTTCTTATTCCCTCCTCCTCTTCTGTCTCTTTGGAATTTACTTTTGTCTCCTCCTCTTGTCTCTTTGCTACTTGCTCTTGTCTCCTCCTCTTTCTCTTGTCTCTTTGCTACTTGCTCTTGTCTCCTCCTCTTTCTCTTGTCTCTTTGCTACTTGCTCTTGTCTCCTCCTCTTTCTCTTGTCTCCTTCTCTTTCTCTTGTCTCTTTGCTACTTTCTCTTGTCTCTTTGCTACTTTCTCTTGTCTCTTTGCTACTTTCTCTTGTCTCCTTCTCTTTCTCTTGTCTCCTTCTCTTTCTCTTGTCTCTTTGCTACTTTCTCTTGTCTCCTTCTCTTTCTCTTGTCTCTTTGCTACTTTCTCTTGTCTCCTTCTCTTTCTCTTGTCTCTTTGCTACTTTCTCTTGTCTCCTTCTCTTTCTCTTGTCTCCTCCCTCTTCCTCCTCCTCCTTTCTTCTGTCTCTTTTCTTCATGCTCGTCTCCTCCTCCTCTTTCTTCTATCCATCTCTTTGCTACTTGCTCTTTGTCACTTTTTCTTGTCTCCTCCTCCATTTCCTTTTGTCTCTTTGCTACTTGCTCTTTTTCTCTCATCTATTACTCTTATTTTTTTTCTATTTTCATTTACTCGGGACCCCCCCCACACACACACACACACACACATTCTCTCATCTTGCACAATTTTCTCTTCCTGCATTCTTCTCCATTTATGGGAACTTTCTCTCTCTCAAAACTTTATCTTTTGCCACCAAAATACAACCACTCTTTCTTTCTCAATGTATTTTTCTTCTTAACCCTTTCTCCTCCCCAATTATTTGTAATCCTTCTATTTACTCCTCCCTCTTGTTTTACGTAATCTGGTATTGGTGGAGTGAGGACCTGCTACCATGAGGTGTCACTTTCAAAGCATTCAGACATTCTTTAAATTGAAGAGCTAATATTCAATTGTCTTCATTTATCCAATCTTTATCAACATTAAAAAGACAAAACAAACTGAACCAACCCTTCTCAGAAGTAATATCCTCATTGTGAGGTTCATCTGTGGTGGCAGAAATCTAATACACTTAGAAGTCATGCCAGCAGCACAACCACCAAGAGCAGGTCACAACCCCTAACAAGAATTCGGCAGTTCTTATACCAGCATAATCTGTAAAGAAGTTTGGGGGGTAGTTTTGATTTTTACTAAGGATTTTATTTTTTTTCTTCAATCAAAGGTAAGTTTTATTTTTCTTATATATTCAGGGTTATAGATGATTTGTTTCGCATGCTTGAGTGACTTGTCACTTCATAAGAAACAGAAGGTCTCTCAGCTTAAGCTTTTTATAAGCTAAAACAATTGGGCTTGATATAAATAATAGATTGACCAAACTGTCTGGGCTTCCTTTGTCATTATAGAATAATATAACAACACATTCTGCTTTTTGACATAACTTTATATCATGTGTCTATACATATGTACATATACTGTGCTGATTAATTGTATGCATGCATACCAATAATTTATATTGATGCTTAGACAGACACTATGTATGTATGTATGTATGCATGCATATACACCCACAATATAAACTATTAATCATTCAACTGAAATATAATTCAGCCGAATGCAGGCTAATATTGATATTTTTAATACAGTGCTCAATGTCTTTCAGACAGTTACAATGTAAATATTTACACACACACACATATATATATATATATATATATATCTATATATATATATATATATATGCACACGCACTCTTATAGTGTGTCTGTCTGTCCTGTTTCATTTGTTTAGAATCTATATAGATGTTGCTGTACTCTTCTGAAATGAAGATAGACATTCCTTGTCAATAGTTATTGATGTAATTAATGTTGTTTTTTATCCTATATCTTATCGTAAAAAAAAAAATAGATTCTAATTTTTTTCTTACAATTCCCAATTGAATTTTTCTGCAGTTTATATATATATATATATATATATATATATACACACACACACACACACACACACACACACACAGATTTAAGAGCTTATCTAAGTCATTCCAAATTTGACTAATACAAACAAAACCAATACTTGTAACTTAGGCGTTCATAACAAACAAAGCACAAGAAAGAAATAAAAGCACTTATGCTTCCAGGTATTGATGTCTTAAGTCACTAGTCAAAATTGCAATGTTCAGATTTGGCTTGACAAGTCTCTGTAAAGAAGCCACTCTGTATGATGAAATATTTTCCAGACAAATATTAACCCCATACAAGCCTTGCACTTTCCTCACCGACCCACTCTCTAGTTCATCTGACAAAATTAACTCCTGTTTTATGGATAAACCAAATACATCTCAAAGTTAAGTGCTATGTGTGAGAATAGGTTGTACCATACATATAGTTTCTAATCATTGCTTTTTTCTGCCTTGGTGTTGCCCTCTGGTTACAACGAAAGGATTTAGTGGAAAGATTTACCAGACATACAACATTCAGACAAGCCTCATAAAGTTAATAGTATGAAGAAATCATTTCAAGGTTCTATTTTAGCATCAGTCTTTCTTGAGGCATCTTTGGCTTAGCTTCCATCTGCCATGTCCCAGCTACAATTTGCTCTATCAGTGATGTTTTTTTTTTTTTCTTTTTGGCATTCTATTGTCATAAAATATTTCTATTTCCTTGACCTGTAATGATTGTTTTTATACTTTTTTTTTCTTAATAGCTTTGTCAAGTGCCTTTTATTTACATTTAATCAATTACTGATTAATCTAACCGTTTTAATTTGATTGGAGCCTAGTTAAATAAAACAAAATATTGCTTTTGTGATTGGTTCCTTAATTTTTTTTTTTTTTTTTTTTTCCTTTCCTTATTTTTCTGAGTCTCTGGCTTTACTGTGTTTTTTGGTTTTTTTTTCTTTAGTTCATTGGGATTCCATCCCCAACTTCCATTTTCTTTTTTTTTTTTTTTTCTTTGTAGTTGTACATTTTTCTGTTTTTGTTCGTCTGGCTTCTGTTTTGTTTTTTCTTTTTTTCTTTTTCCTTTTTCCTTTTTTTGCTTTTCTTTTTATATAACTTCAGTACATTTTTAATAGTATTTCTTGTAAAAAAAAAAAAAAAAAAAAAAAAAATCAGGAAGAAAACCTTTTTGCTGGTATTAAATAGTACCAATTAAGCAGAAATAAAGTGCATACCAAAATAGCTATTAATTTCTTTAAGAGATTCTCTACTACACACCACAACACCCCACCCCACCCAGTCAGTTACATTTTCAACAATTTGTTAATTTAGGTTTTTCTAAATCTGGCAATATTGTTGACAGTTTGTTCATTAAAACTTGGAAACTGTTTTTCATTTTTGGTTTCACAACATTTCAAGTTGTTTTGCAAATCTCATTTACCATATATAAGCACTTGTTGTACTTCCCACCTGCTATAAGGTGCACTAAAAAAAATGCAAAATAATCCTGCATTTCATACTATGATGATTATGATGGAGTACTTGACAAACAATTAATTGCAGTTTGACATGCTTGTCCTCTGATGACCCCAGTATGAAATGGTATTATTTTGATTTGTAATCATGTTTAAATATCAAACAGTTATACAAGAGATTTATGTGTGTGTCCGTGTGTTATATGGCAAGTAGTGTAAAACATTCAAATGCTACTATGTCCAATGCACTGGTATTATAAACAGGCAGCAACACACCAAATATCAAACTCTATGGTTGGTGCCCTTGTAAAATAAGCATCTCTTAGGCCAGCAAGTGAGTTTGATCTGAACATGTACAATAATTACCCACCAAAAATTGTTTTGGTAGTAATGTCATTCTCACTCAAAATTACAGTAACCTAGTCAAAAAGAAAAGTACCTATTAAATCCAATTTTATACTTTACAGTAATTCTATAAGTCTATATTCAATGTTGATAGCTTTTAAAATTCCACACTAAAAGGTTAAGAAGGAAACCCCAATCAATACTGAAAAGTGCTATAACAGCTACTGGACTTGAGAAATCTGTTTTCCTGATAAATTGTTTTAAGAGAGATTCTATAGATTTCAGTACTGGCTACTTGGTCAATGAATGCCAAATTGTAGGGAAATGGCTAATATTAGCATTAGAGATGAGATTACACCTACATCTTAGCCTGATGAACAAGGAGTGAAGAAAAGTGTAACTCCAGTAGAACTAGCTGCTCGATCAATAAATGTCAAATGTTTCCTTGTAGAGAAACTGCTAATATTACCATTACCAGATTTAAGTTATGTGAGCATTATGGATGATATCAATAATAAAATGCTTGGAGTTGACTTGTTTAAAATCCGTTAATCAAGATGTTACCATTCCACACTACATTGAATAAAACAGGAAGGAAAGACACCCTCACCCATTAATACTGGAAAGAGTGATAACAGCTACTGGATTGAGAAACCAGAATTGTTTCAGTATATAACCTGATCATGTTAAGTATGAAAGTTGGAAGAGTGGTGACAAACACACACATTTTATTATCAGGGCCAGTGTGTACTACCTACGCTCCCCCCTATGAAATGGGCAAGTAAATGAGGGAAGCCCCAGCAGTCCTTTGTGAACCTTGCTATATTAATTTACTTAGTTTAATTTGTAACATATGTAAATGGGAACACAACTATTAAAGAATGAAAAATTCATGCAGATTTTGACATCATTTTTTTTTGTTTTTTTTTTTGTTTTTTTTTTGTTTTTTTTTTGTTTTTTTTTTGTTTTTTTTTTGTTTTTTTTTTGTTTTTTTTTTGTTTTGTTTTTTTCTAAATCCATGAATTTATGTTGCTCATGCTAAGTCTTGAAAAAAATTTATTTTTCATCCATGATGTTGAATATGTTAAAATTCAACTATTTAACAAGTGTCAAGTTAATGTTAAAAATTGCCGCAAAATATTAATTTATTTAAGATGGAATGATCTATAATAGATAATCAATGTCTCTAATTTGTATTTAGATACATTGTATTTATTTTCAATTTTTCTAGTCGAATTGTTCATCAATATTGCAGCTGATCCATTATTGTACATTAGGTTACAATAAAATTTGTATTTTATATGAATACTACCTCATGAAAATTAATGGCTAGTAGAGTTGGGGGTATCATAAATTAGTGGGGATGTACAAGACCAAGTGATTACAATAAGCAACTTCCTCTGTATTAAAAAGACAAATACTGAAAGAATACCTACAGCTTTAAAAAAAAAAAAAAAAACTTTTGAAAAACTGGTTTAATGATGAGTTCTCTTAATCCTACCAATACCACCAAAGAAACATACACACACACACATAATAAAACACTATATGCTCATAACACTAGTATTTCTTGTGAAAGACTTAAATGTTTCCTACTTTTATTGTCAGTATGTCATAAAGATGCAGCTTGAGTAATTCCCAAACTGACTCATTACTGCATACGGATATGATGTATCATTTTGTAGAATGTCGCACTTAAAATTTTTAGATATGTCATGTTAAGTCCTCTTTACTGGTGACTCAATCATTTTAATGTCCTTAGTCTTGGCACCAACTCATGTATGGGATGGTTTGTCTATTGAGACATGGTTGCTTTTAGAAATGACCCTAACGATCACACCATTTTTTTTTTTTTTTTTCTTATATGTTTCTATTATAGAAAACCTATGTTTGCTTGCTTGACATACTTTACAAGTACTGTAAAGTGTGTAGGTTGGTACTGTTTAAGATTTTTTTAAGTAGATTTCAAGATGAAACTTGTAAACAAGTTTGTGACTGATTTTATGGAAACAATGAAAAGACAAAATTGTGATTTTGGTTCCTTCTAAAGTCTTTTCATGCTCTTTCACTTCCTGAATCTTAGTGGCATTATTGCCTTGCTTGATGTGAATCGATTTAAAAAAGAAAAAAAGCCTCTCTAGAAAAAGCCTGGTTGTTTTTATATCTAAAACCAAAATCCCAATTCCATTGCTAAACAAGAAACCACAGATAAATCTTTGCTGTTCAAGACTGGGATATTAAAACAAACTTGCTAGGGGATGCTTTTTTTTTTTTTTTTTTTTTTTTGGCCCCTTAAATTAAGACTACCTTTTTGAAAATTAATATTCTTCATAAGGAAACATGAAGTTTTGGATGTTTGCTTGTTTGTTACATTTGAAATTTTCTCTTTATTATTGAGAAGTTATCAGCTGTGTACCCTGAGAATTCTTTCATATGCCCTTCAAAATTAGGACATTTTGATTTTTTTTCTTTTAGAATTTGAATAAAAATTTTCATTTTCATTTTCTTTCCCCTACAAATTTTACTGACTCATCCTTTAATCCCTGTCTTTTTGCAAAGACTGCGCCCCTGTGTTTTTCTTCACCCTATTCTTTATAAGGAAACTATATTTTTTTTTCTTTATTTGTATCAATTTTCTAATAATGGTGTGTCATACACTCACTTGTGTTTTTTATAAATAGTATTTATATGGCATCATCTGTGCCTAGTTTAAAAGTTACACTTAAACAAGATTTTTTTTCTGTTTATGGGCATAAAGGGAGACAAACACTTTCTTCTGAGAGTATGTATGTAATAATAAAAAGTCCAGAATATTTATCCTCCTGTGTTTATATTTAGACAAATGTTCCTAATCTTAAATACTTATCAGTATTAATAAACAAAGCAATTCTTAAATTAATATAAAAGCTTAATTAGTGTTTCTTTGGTTCCAGACTTTATGAATTTAAGTGGACTACTAGATTGCTGGCAGGGTCTCATCATTTTACAGTTGAAATTGTTAGCATAAAACTTATTACATCTAACCGTTACCTATCTCACACTTCTGGGTTCTTGTTTTCCAGTCAAATTTGATCTTAATAAATGCAATATCAATCGTTATCTTCTGTCTTAATTCTTGTTCTTTTATTTTCTCTCCTTAGTAATGTTTTCTTTTTCTCATTCTCTCACAATCAGTAACCCCTTGTGTTTTAGTGGCTTCATTGCCTTGCTAGCGGTGAAAGGATTATTATTAATAATAATATAATAATAAAATACATTCAGTTTTGTAAATTCATCATCAGTCCCATGACTCGGTGTGGTCATAGGGTCACTACACAACTGAGTACCTGACCAACTCCATCCATAATGTCTTGGTTGTGTACCAATGTCTGGGTCTCTGAACTTTCAGTCCACTCAGTGACATTATCACTCCTTTTTCATTGCTTCTGTCTACCTCTTCTATTGCATCTGTCTATATTTCTGAGATGAGGTATTATATACATTATTTATGTTATTCAGACTATTGTCCTCATCTTTGTCGCCATATTTATTACAACATTTTGGCCGTTGTATGCTCCAGCCTTCTTCAGGACACATGGCACAGTGGATAAAGGTGTTGGTTAGATCCAGTGACAGGACCCAAAAAGTGTGAGTTCAATACCCGGTTAAGGCAGTGGAGAACTTTCAGAGTGAAATTTACAGGAGATAACTGATAACTGACATCCATTAAACATGGCACATGGAACTAGAACAGTCTACCCCAGTGAGCGAAATAAAGTTTGACATTCCAACCGCTTGAAGAAGTCTGGAATGTATAATAAATATGGCAGTGGAAAGTTTGTTGGTGCTTATCTTTTTGTAAATTATCTGACTAAAAGTTGGAAATTTTCCTCTTATGTCGTAAATGATTTGAAGAAAGGGAAATTGGTGAACTGAGTTCTAACCTAGCCTCGAGCCTGAATTTCTTCTCCACCACCAGTTATGGGTTAAATAGCAGAGTACACTGGATTGTCTAGCCTTGGATGGCAAGCAGGCTAAGAAAAAGAAAACTGAAGACTTCTTTTCTAAGAACATGCATCAATTTGCAGATGATAAAGAAATAGAATCTGTGGAGAGCCATGATTGCCTACGTACTCAAGGGACATAGCATGAATGAAGACTTGTGAATAAGTTCTCTCAGATTGTATATAAGTACAGAAAAACCTCCCTCAAAATTTTCAATAAACTTGCAACTCAAATTCTGCACATATTTGTGTACTTAACCAGAATAACATGAAATTAATGTATAGATTTAATATTTTTCTTTTATAACATTAAAAAGAATATATTTATTTCTCATATGCTTTATTAAATTTATGTATTTATTTTCCTTTTGCTGTTTATTACAATTATTTTTTACAATTTTATAAATAATCTGCTTTGATACTTTTCTCACCTCAAAACAAGCCTGAATGTCATTGTGCAACAATATTAAACAAAAATAGGTAAGAATAAAACAACCCAGGATATAAAAGCATCTTTTTCTCTTCTATATATTCTGCATCTGCCAAATGTAGGTATAAAATCGGTTGTGTGAAGATTAACCTAAATATAGTAATGTCAGAAATTTCTAGATAAATTGACATTTTTAGCATCCTAACAATACTCGCACTTTATAATTTGGAGATGGGTTTTTAGTTTTGGCTATTGAATTAAAAATAGAAATTATTTACCCAAACACTTTTTGGTGAGGTTTTGAACAAAAAAAAAATATTTACCTCTTTATTTATTTACTTTTGCCTCTCTTCCCCACAAATATTTGACATTGTGTATGAATAGTTTTCACTATCATCTCACTTTTGATTGTATTTATTGCTAAAATGATCATTCTAATTTTCTTTGAGAAATACTTTCACATAGCCACATGAGACTAATTTGAATCATTGTTTAAAAAATAAAGATACAGTTTAATAATATATGGGTATCATGGATTTTATTAATATAACAATGGCTTCCACAAGAGAAAAGTATCTTCCACTATTTATTTTTTTATTGAAACTTTCACACATAATAACACACACACACATATATATATATATATATATATATATATATATATATATATGTGTGTGTGTGTGTGTCTTTAATGTTTCATTTCCTAAGTTTCATATGGTACGAGACAAACGAGTGTAAATTATCCCGAATAAAACTAATAAGGCTAGTCTGCTAATTCTCACTCCCTGGCAAAAGAGCTTTTTCTGATGTTTCAGTTTATTTTTGCTTTAAGTTGCATATACAGATGTACCAATGTTGATTTGATTTGGCTAACTTTGAAACCTTTGAAAAATATATGATGATGTGATTGTTTTTTGTTTTTTTGTACTTGTAGCTGACTTTCTCTTTAGCCTAATATTTTGTCATTCCCATTGCAAGCTTGGTTTGGTTAACTGAACCTCTATTTATGGCTTGTCCTCCATTTCAACTGATACTCTATAATTTTTTTTATTCAAATGATATATTTTAGTGTCACGTAATACATAGGAATTCCCTCTATTGAGCAACTGAAAAAAATGTGTCTGGATGAACTAGAACATTATGGTAATGACATATTTCTATAACCATTACTGGGAACTAGTCCAGTAAATATGCAAAAATAGAAGAGGAGTAAGACAAGGTTGCATCTTCTCACCAGATTTTCTTAGCCTATACAGTGAGATGATCCTAAGGAAATGAGAAAACTTACCAAGATTTATAATCATCAGATATAATCTTAACATAGGATACATGAACAGCACTCTTGATGTTAGACTCTTAAGGAAAACTGAAATTGCTCTTAGAGTAGTAATGAAGAGCAAGAAGAAAAAAAACTTAACATGCATGGTTGCCATAAAAAGGTAGCTGAAAGTGTAAGTTATATATTTTCTACCATGCAGAAATTTAACTATATCAATAGTGTAGTAACAGATAAGAGAAAATATAACACAAAAAAAAAATCAAAGGTGTATAGAAAAAGCAAATTTTCAAAAAAAAAAACTAAGCAAAATAATAAGAGGAAAATGTTAGGAACAGATTGACAGATTTTTTTTTTTTTAACAGCTTTTCAACTCTTTGTGGTTTAAAGCAAAAACATTTTGAATTGTAAGAATTTTTGAAAATGGATATTACATTAACAGTTTTTTAAGAATAACAAGGTTTTTTTGGATACACGTCCCACTATTTAATCCACAGCTGGGGAGTTAGAAACAAAAAAAGAATACTGAACTGCTATGTAATATGTAATCTTTTATAAAGTAATCTCCTCACATATAAATAGACTTAGGGATAGATGTGATTCTACATGAATACTGGGAATACCATGGACAGAATGTGAAGAATGAGGAAGTCTTCAGGAACTACAAAAAAACTTACAATCACAAAATTCTGCCACCTCCAATATTTAGCTCACACCTTGAACTATCTCTTTTGATAGGAGCATTCATTCTGTCTTATTACAGTTAAGTCTTTTCTTCTTGCTTTCCATTACTACCTTGTCTAAGGAGTTCTTTCAGTTTTCCTAATGAGTCTATCAACAACTTTTATCTAAACTTTTGATATCACAGGATTTCTTAAACATGCCCAAAATTTCCTTCTAATTACATTTGTACAAACACATGGAAGTAAGGAACAAGATATTAAACTATCATGCATGTATTTTTGCTCTCACTGATCTGACTATATTCAAGAAAGGGTTTCAATCTTTATATTGTTAGCCTCCATTTTACCACTTGGCTTTTGTCAGTTTCTAGATTTAAAAAAAATCATGATGGTTGGCAATGACTGAGGGAAAATTTGATTTAAACACACTTAAAATTTAAATGTTGAGCACTTAAATTTTGTTATATAGTGAAATCAAAAGGATTGTCTGTGGTTAGACATTAAGTTAAACATTATTGTTAAAATGGGAATTTTATATGTAGAATTACTTTATCTTTCTATATAATTCTATGGTATTGTTACATATAAAAGTCCTATTTATGCACACATTAAATTACAAGTAAAAGAAAAATGTAATTGTATATAATAAAGGCAAATTCAAAGTACAATCCAATTTTTAATGACACTCAAGCAGCAACAGTCTGTCATAGGAAATATTTAATTCTATCTATCAGGTAACTATAATACAAAACTTGCCTCCACCTGCCAATTTGCTCATGTTGGAGAATGTTTAATTTGATAAGGAGCCAAGGATGTTTAAGTTACTCTACAGTCAGCACCTGCCCTCTTTCTGGTCATTAGAAAAACCTTCTTTTATATATGCTTTCTCCTTTAACTCTTTAACTTTTTGTTCTGTTTTTTCCTTTTTTTATCAGGAACCCAAAAGATTCTTTCTTCCCTTAAGAGGGTCTATAGAAATTTTAAATTGGATGTCAGCCTATTTCTTTCTTATTTCTTCAAACTTAATTATATTATTTTTCTCTTTTTCAAAGAACGTCTTGCTCTGAATGGCTGAGAGCCATTTGTTATTTGCAGCTGATTTTATTTTCATGTGTGTGAAAGTGTAAATAAGATCTTGGATTTTACAAGTAACAAATCAATTGCAATGAAAATAGTACTTTTAAATGGTTTTAAAAAATACTATATTTGGTGGATTTATATTTAAATTTTCAGTCTATCATTAGAAACCTCCATTTTTCCCAAGACCTAAGTCAAGTAAGTTTTCAATTCCTTTTTAAACCAGTTTTACAAAAACAAGTTATGCTTATAAGGTGGCTTACCTTGTGGGTGAAATAGTTTAACCTATTATTACTAGAAGCTGTTACTGTAAAATGACAGGACTTGAAATGTTAATATTATAGCAATAATAGTTACTTATAATAACCTAGTCTACTTCATGAAATATAAATTTATCCACATAACTTGTACAAAGGAGTAAGAAATGAAATGTGTAACTAAAGAGTTTTTTCTAATTTTTATTTTAAATTTGGTTATTGTCATTATTCTTAATTCATGGAAAGTACCCTACTATATGCATTTAGTATGTTTAATCTTTACATGTATGGCTTACAGCCACATCTTGTTGAAACACTGGTTTCCATACAAATACCAAAGTTAAGCAATGATTAATACATTAATGGGTGACTGCTTCAAATACTGGGTACTTTAACCTTAGATGTGTGGGCAGTGTAATGGATAATGACTTAGAATTGTTAATCATAGAGCAGAGTTCCAATTCCAATTGGGTTTATTATATTCACTTATGCGCAAATACCCTTAGGAAAGGTACAAATCGTCTTCATTTCCTCAGCAGCTATAGGTTAATTTAAAGACTTTTATCGCTAAATCATATTTCTTTATTTAGAATTGCTATACAATATCAACTTTGCTTCTCTCACAGCCTGTTAAGACTTTAATGATTTTGATCCTTAGTGCTATACAAAGACAAGCTTTGTCAATATCAATAATTACTAAGTTTATCTTAGACCGGTAGTCCCCAAACAGCGGGGTGCACCTCATAGGTTCAATGGAAGAGGATAGCAGGGGAGGTGAAATGATTAATGACTTAGAAACATAAGCTAAAAATAAATATGATTTCAAAATTTAAAATATTATGGGTTACTTGTAATTGCATGCATGAGTCCCAGGATAGTTATAAATAATTATTGACGGATTTTATCATTTATGATATTTTTGCATTATATGAAGATTAAGAATATAGTAACTGTGGTCCACAAATTGTAGGAGAGCATTATCAATGATAATGTTCTGATTGTGTATCTGTGGTTATCACTCTTTAACCTTCTGTGTGTGTGTGTGTGTGTGTGTGTGTGTGTGTGTGTTTTGTTTTGTTTTGTTTTTTTTGTTTTTTTTTTAATATACTTTTTATCACATAAAATTTGAGGTGTGAGCAAATTTTAATTCCAAAAATGCAATCCAGAGAAAAAAAAGTTTGGGGACCACTATCTTAGACTTGAACACAAGGCTACAGCTGTGAAGCACTTGCTATACTAGTAAATTATCTATAAAACTAATTTGATAACTATTACTAAATGAGAACAAGAGCTATGATATTGTTTCTTTCCATCGCATAATGGTTGGAAAAACACCTCATTTCATAAGTAAACCAGTCATGTAATTTTTTGCTGAGATTACAACACATATCTTCCATATCCATTGTATATGCAAGAAAGAAGTCACTGATTGTAACATACAAAGATATCAATTTATTAATTGCTTCTCTTAATCAGTCTCTCTATAATACATTTAAAAGTTTATATTTTTAAAATATATATTCTCACTCTTAATTTTCACTTTAAATATCTTTATGATCTGATTTGTGTTTTGTTGATATAACACAGCAAAAATGGCACATTGCAACACAATTTTTTATTAGAATACTATTTAAATAATCTTACTCAGAATAAACCATTTTCAGTACAAATGGTTCTAATGATTGCTGAGTAATTTTTAATAAGTATAATTTGCCAAAAAAAAGGAAGTCAGTTTTTGATAGATAACTCCAAGTCAATTAACTCCTTGTTAGTCTTTCCTCTTGTCATGTCTGCACCCATTTTCATCAGCTATAGGGATATACAAATGACACTAACAATAAGTTGTGATTATTTGCATTTACAAATAATTATAATTATGAAGTGACTTGATATTGAGTGAATGCTGCTGAAGCAGCATTTAAAGGAATTTTATTTATTCTATGATATTCATTACTTCAGCTTTTATCGAAAAAACATTTCCTGTCATTATAGTAAGGCTTCTTTTTGTTGATTGTATAGTTAATAGAGGAGGGGAAATCTTTGCACATGATTGGTTAAAATTCTCTATTAAAAAAATTCCAATCTTTTGCTTATCAATACTATTTTTTATTTTATTTTTCTGTCTGCTTCTTGGCATTTTGGCTAGTCAGGATTTATTTGTTTTCCTATTATTCAATGAAATTGACTTTAGTCTTTCTGTTTTAGAATGTCAGTACACTATAATTCATAGCCCATCTCTGCTGGGTACTGCAGCTTATCTGTGCTTCCAGTCTCTCTTGCAATGAACCATTTTGTGCCTTTTGTCTTTGCATTTATTCACCCTGCTTAACAAAACCAGTTCTTATCACCCAGACTGCACTTCAGTTTCTACCTTAATTGCAAAATGTCAAATCAGTTTTTTTAACTTTAAAAATAACACATCTTAATCTTTTTCTTACATTTTATTTATTTGATTTATTTTCCTCATCCAAACAAAGCAATAACGCCACTAAGATGTAAGGGGCTACTGCAAGTGAAAGAGAATGAAAAGACTTTAGAAGGAACTGGAAACCCAATTCTAAATGGGGAAATAAGGAATCTACTCCTAATGAAAAAACAAGGAAGGAGTTTAAACTAGATGATAGGCAAACCTGTTTTCTCCAATTAAGGAGAAAGAAAATAATTAGCAAATAAAATTTCAGATAGACATTACAAGTATTGAGTTGAAGTAGACTTTAGAAAGAACCAGAAACCCAATTCTAAATGGGGATAAACCTCTACTCCTGTTCAAAATACGAAGGAGGAGTGTGAACTCAGATGTGTTTAATATGTTTAATCTTTACATGTGTCACTCATAATCTTTTCTTTTATATTATGTCATAAGAATTCTGCTACAGTCTAAAAAAAAAAAATCAAATCTTGAAATTTTTCAACTAAAATAACAAGACATATTCACATAAATTCTATTTACTTCAGTTTGTTACAGCACTAAGAAAAATTCTATTTCCTTCATTTTATTTAATTGATTTTTGTGTGTATTCTCGGATTAAAAGAATTATTTGAAAAATATTAATAAAAAACACAAATTGGAGTTTATAATACAGTGTAACCCGGATATAAGAGAGTTGTTGGGACCGGAGTAGAAGTCTCTTATATCCGGTTTCGGTCTATTAACACAGGCTCTAATTTGGGACCATAGAAGATCTCTCTTATATCCGGGTCTCTTATAACCGGGTTACACTATTTGAATTTCTTAAAGCATTGTCAATTTTTTTTTTTTTTTTGTGCATTACAAAGTCTACATTTTTATGGAGTACCCAGTATGAGAAAGTAACTCCGTAGCAATAACTTGAAAGATTACTATGATAAAGTTATCTGCCTTGAAAAGTAATTTTAAAAAGCCATAGACAATTTGAAATCACATATATTCTGCAAAAAATAAACGTTTTGAATCACCAGGGTTTAAGTTTAAACTTAATGGCCTCCAGTTTTGTACTTCAACTGTTTGGAACTATTTTAGATCTTTGAAAAAAAGACAACTGAACTTTATGCATAAAGCTTATCTGGTTTTCCCTAAAGACACTCTTCAGTTCTCTATGGTTTGAGTCATGATTTCAGTCATGATTTCATTTCTCTGCATCAAGCTACTCTCCCTAAAGAGCCAAGCCTCTCTTATTTCTGGCTTTTATTTGAAGCAAAGAGATAATTTGTCTTACTTATGAAATTATGTATCATTATTTAGATTAAGGACAGTTATGCAAGGGTTGGCCTTTGCTATTCTGTGTGTGCGTGCATATATATATACACACACACACACAGGTTTAACTATCATTTAAATAAATGTAATACTTAAGTAATTTTGCAATTGCAATGTACTTATATAATATCAAGCTCATTGTTACTCTGCATTTTCCTATTTGGTTTAATATTTGGCAAATATTGAACACAAATAACATTTACTTCACCATTGAATAATTGTGCTTCAAGTTTAGCATGAAAAATGAAATTTCTGATTTCACAATATGCAAATCACAATATGTATGTGTATATATATATATATATATATATATATATATATATGTATATGTGTGTGTGTTTTGTGTTTTTAAAAAGGTGAATCAATAAAAAAAAATCAATAAATCTTAAATTTTCACTATATGTTTAATCTGAGATTAACAGAAGCATTGAATTAAGTGCAGTGACAAGGAAAGAGTTTGAAAAGTCATATTTTTTTTTCTTTTTTCATTAGGCTACAGATACACTGTGCATGTATGTAATGTCTCAAAATCTACAAAACTTGTGTTGAATTCCATTTACAGCCATGTTGTCTCTTTATCATTTACAGTAAGAAAACTAGTACATTTGTTCAGATCCATATTATTATTTTACTTAAAAGGGTTTACATTTTTTTTATGAAGCCCCATTACCTTTTAGGTGCACAAAATTTCAAAATACAAACATAGTAATAACATAAATAGTCCATAGCTTCATACAGTATTCTAAAAAACAAATTATCTTTGATATTATGAATCTTTTAACTATCACTGTTTCAACTGCCTGTTGTGAAAAGTTTTCCAAAATGTACATTAATCAAAATCTACAATAAATCAATAAAAACTAACTTAGCAATACTATCAGTTTGAGAAAGATTTCACTGTAGGCTTCAATATCATTATTGAAAAAAATTACATAATTTAAAACCAGGTAATTTTTAAATTAAGCTTGTCTAGACTTGCATTAAATGCATTTTACTTTAATTAAATCAATATTTGCTTGAAATGCATGTGTTTTGGGGTTGTGGTCAATAGTGGACTGGTGTAAGGGAGGGGTAATGAACTAGTGGCATAATGATTTGTTCCAGTTTAAAAATCCAACATTTTTATTGCTATTAAATTCATAAGATTCCTATAAAAATAATCCATAAAAATGTATATAAACTAATATGGAAAAGAATGAAGATTTTCAATTATTTATATATATATATATATATATATATATAATATAAGACATTTTGACTTATGGTAAAAAGGGTGCATTGGGCAAAAAAGGTTAAGAACACCTAGCAACATATGTGAAGCATTTTGTGTTATTCCTAGTTTTCCATCTTACTGTTGTTTTAATTTTACATTGCTCTTCAACTGATAGAGAAAAGAAAAATCGGAAGTAAAATCATAACTTCTGACAAGTGTTGAATTCTCATCTTAAATTTTGGAGACAATCTTCGTGGCTATTTCTTTAACTACTTTGTCCCAGAGAGCTTCAGTGATTAAGCAGAGCAGAAAGCTTTAGTCATTCTGCCAGCCTTTCTTATCCCTAACAAATGATCTTTTTGACCCTTAAATGAAACATTTTCAGTACTAACTCCATTTTATTATTCTTGCTTTTATGTATTGTCCCTTTATGGCTCTCCACATCTGTAGCTCTAGACATGCTCATTAGACACTTTCATGTTTCATTCTGCTTCTCTTACCTTCAATATGTCATGTGAGAATCAAATTTTTCAAGCCCTTTTATTATATGTCCCAGAAATTCCATTTGAGTACAAATATCCTTTTTGTTCCCATTTTCTTTAAAACGTCCTTATTGCTCACATGTTCTGTCAGTTTGCATTCTCAGCATCCTTCTGTAGAAGCACATCTCTGTTGCCTGAAGTCTACTCTTCATCTGTGTGATTGTTCAGCATTCACTACCATATAGGTAGACTGATATTACATAGCAGTTCAGAATTATTTTCTTTTGTTTTTTTTTAATATTTTCTTTTGTTATTTTTTTAATATTGTCCCTTTGTTTTTTGTTTTTTTTAATATTGTCCTTTTGTTTTTTGTTTTTTTAATATTGTCCTTTTGTTTTTTGTTTTTTAATATTGTCCTTTTGTTTTTTTTTTAATATTGTCCTTTTGTTTTTTTAATATTGTCCTTTTGTTTTTTTAATATTTTCCTTTTGTTTTGTGTTTTGTTTCTTTTTAATATTTTGTTTTCGTTTGGTGTTTTTTTTTTGTTTTTTTTATATTTTCTTTGTTTTTTTTGTTTTGTTTTTTTTGTTTTGTTTTTTTGTTTTGGTTTTTTTGTTTTGTTTTTTTTTGTTTTGTTTTTTTTGTTTTGTTTTTTTTGTTTAATATTCTCCTCTTGATTTTCATTTTATCAGTATTGATAAACACAAGATGAAATAAATCCTTAGCCCCAATAAGATATATAAAATAAGTATACTTTTACAACATAAATACAAGATATATTTTTCATTATAGTTGAATATACATCAGTTTTGCCTATACTAAATATGCCAGCCTTTTGTAATGCATGTTAAAGTTACTTTACCATGAGGTGGATGTCACAGAAAAGTTTAGGTGTCTTCTGTGATTTGTTACAAACATTCCCACATCATAAAGATGAGGGAACTTTGCATGCATTATCAACTTCATTCCAGGGCTTGTCTGAGCTAGGTAGAACAGATATTAAAAATATCCATTTCTTACTTTTTGTATACTGATCTGTGTTTACTTTAAACCAAATCATACACAGAGGTATCACAATTGGACACTTGGCAATTTTTAGAACATTTCCCAAGAGATATCAGCTATATCTGATCTGAAAGTAAACAATTGAAGGATTTCAGAACTAGTTTAACTTTATCCTAAATCAAGTATTTATCAATTTTTGATCAACTGAATTTAATCAAAACTCCCATATTTTAATCTTTTTTTTCTTTTCTTTTTTTAAATGTTCTGGATAGTTGCTTTTTCTGCCTCTTTTTGCTAGAAACTTTATCGGAAGCTTGTTGAGATGAATGTTATAAGCAATAGGTTTAATTTTTGCCGGTTTTTTTTTTTTTTTTTTTTTTTTTTTGGTTTGTTTTTTTTTTTTTTTTTAAATGAACTATATTAAGTGGATTTGGGACCCCTACAATACATAATTCAAATTAACACAATTTTTTGTCATATTTTCCTGCTTTTCTTTTTGTTTCTGAGTTTCCAAGTTTTAGCAACACTAACAAAAGTGCCAGACACTTTTCTTTTTTTTTTTTTCTTAGTATAATTTTCTAAATATTAAATTGATTTAAAGCTGCAAAATGTAAGAAAATTGTTTCTTGGAAAATATTTAAATCATACTCTGTTCCTTTCCTATGTTAAATTGATCATTACTCACTTTTGGCATCATATACCAGGCACCAAATATCAGTTTTTGATATAATTTTCCTTGTATTTATCAAAAAATCATGATCTAAACCTGTATGTCTTTTTTTTTTTTTTTTTTTTTTTTTTTTTTTTGTACTGAAAATACCTCAGAACAATGTTTCTAGACCTAAATCCCTATTTAATTAGAAATGTTTTTTTTTTGTTTGTTTGTTTGTTTTTTAAATCCTATTCTTGAACATTAATTCAATTTCATAACTGACCTGAAATGATTGCAGTTAGGGTTTAAAAACCACAAATGTCCACTTGGCTCTATTGTTAAACCCACTGTATCATAAAACTATACATAATCTTGAAATATTTTCATTATTATTCTGGTTCATCTTCATTATTCTCTTCTCTTTATGTGCCATGTCCCCTCAGGATGTAGGCAATCATGGCCACAACTTCCTGTCCCTTGTAGCTATTAATAAATTGTCTTTTTTTTCTTTTTTTTCTCCTAAACCGTGTTCCACCATCCATTTACTCAAGCCCATCAAGGATGTTATTTGCTGTTTTCCTCTGTCCTGTCAGTCTCAAACTTTTCAAGCCTTCTTTCCTCATTAAGTGCCCCAGAAATTTCAACTATCTCTTCCTGTCTCTATTAAGCATAAGTTTTCCATTTTCTCTAAAACCTTCTTGTTGCTCATATGTCATGGTCATCTTTCTGTAGAATCACATTTCTGTTACTTCAAGTCTTCATCTTGGAGAGATTGTCCAGCACTCATTGTCATATAGGACAGATGTTATGTAGCTTTTTCTAATTTAAATATTGTAAATTAAAAATACTTATAAATGTAATACTTATGTGTTAAAAAAAACTAGTTACATTTTACTATGGCTTATATTTTTGAAACCAGTTACAATCTTCATGTGATTCCAAAAAAAAGTTTTCTTTTAAATTGAACTTTGAAAGATGAGCAAAAAAAAAAAAAAAAACCCCTGATTTTATTTTTCTGCTCCTGTAAATATCCATATCTTTTATATTGATATTTTTATTTATTAAAGATTTGCTCATTTTTAATCTCTTTCAGACATCCTTTACTAAAGACAATCTTGGCATCTGTTGTATTTTATTGTATATAAACTCCTCTCCCATTTACATTTCACATTACATACTTTATACTAGTAGAGATAGGCTAGGTACAAGTATTTTTAGTCTATTTTTTTTTCTGCATAGCTGAATCATTAAAGTAGGTTCCCAAGCATGGGATTATTCTTGGTTTCTGATATACACTGCTTCCTTAAAATCATGGAAGAGTTGTAATAAAAAACAAAAGAAAAATGACATAATTCTAGTCTAAAATAAACTTGTTACACTTCATTTAAAAAAAAAAAGAATTCTGTATAATATTACAACTAATATTACTAATGTAATAAAAAGCAACTAAAATATTTAAATATTAGTCACATTTCTTTCAATAAGTTCTGCATACATGTTTGTATGTTTCTTTTTTTTTTTTTTATCTCAATCATCTATATCAATTCCAACATTTTTTTTATCTCTTACAATAGCTCAAAATGGGGAATATTGTAAATGTGATAATATATGAATAAATGTCATAATTCTTGCATATCTATCTTCATGATGTGTCTTGATGGAAGTACTCAAGACATAGGAAGATTGTTCTGTAGACGTGCTTAAAGAGATGAAAAGTGCACCTGCTTTCAAAGTGGATCTGTATTTCTGAGCTAGATGAGAATGAAGTGGAGTAGAAAAAAAACAACACGGACAGATCAATAATCCTTTTTGGCTACTCCTCAAAAACTGGTTCACTGCAATTTGCTTACTGGATAAGCAGTAAAGATTATCCAAAATGGGGATAAAACAAATTCTGCTGGACACTGCCCTATGGGTACACATGTACTTTGTCTCTCACTATCTCTCTCCCCCTCTCCTATGACCCTATACATTAGAAAGAAAAAGAAATTTTTTTTATTTTGAGAGCATTAGTGTTTAAAGGCACCAATTAGCTGCATCTACTACTACATATATTCTCTACAGATCAAGAAACCAGGGAGGAGTGTAAACTGGACAATGCACAGACATCTAATTTTGCTTTAGCTTATTAAAACCTGTGTTATGTTTTTTGCAATCAAATTTTTTAAAGAGACATGGAGAGCTAGAAGAAAAAAATTTTTAACTTGTTAATTCTCATGCGAGATTTACCAAGTTTATAATTTATATAATATGGGTGTGAATGACTATTTGCATAGCAACAAAAAAAAATTTTTTTTCATTCCAGTAAAAAACTTAAACGCTTGCCAAATGTCTGAAGTTAACCTGAAAATGAAGATCTGAAATGCTTCATGTGTACACACACACACACACACACACACATACTGGGTGAGGCTGTTTTTGTTTGGATCTTACATAATTGCATCTTTGAGATAGCGTCTTGTAAGCAATACACATGTTTGTGACATCAATTTTGCCAAGATAAAGTGATAAGCATTTGACTAGGTTGGATTTGTTCTGTTGTAAAAATATGTACCAAAATATAGTTGCATGAAAAATAAACTGCTAGGTGTGCCAATGTCTTGCTACTGCTATACAAATGTATGTTCATATTATTATCTGATTTTATTCATTTTTCTTTTTTTCTTGCTGATTTTGTTATGATTGTTGTTAAGTTCATCTCTCATTTTTTGCAATTAAATTTATTTCTATTTGTAATTTTTGTGGTGTTAAAAAAATACATTAAGGCACCTTTGTCTAGATTAAAAGGTGAGTGCATTTGATATTTATAAATGTGCAAAGTAATAATGATTAATTAAAAGCAAAATGATTTAATTTCTTGGTTATCAAATATTTTAAAAGATATTGAAGTTACTTATTGCTTGAAGTAGCTTTTATAGTATTTTCTAATAATATTAATTAAAAAACACTTCAGTTCTTGTATTTCTTACAAAAACATATTTACTACTAAATGTGAAGTATGGGGTTTGTTTGGGAATTTTTTTTTCTTTTGGTTCCACTTAAAATTTCAATGCCATCATAATTAATATTTGGCATATAAAATTAAATTGCTAATTAAAAAAAAAAAAAAAAAAAACATGCAATTAAGATTGCATTACTAAGTTACCTATGCTGTAATTTTGCTGGAGCTGCTTTGTATTTTCTACAAGTAAATTTTTAATATTTGAATTAACTATTCACACATGTAAGAAAATTCTGTTTTTTTTGGGGGGTTTTTTGTTTTGTTTTTTGGTTTGTTTTTTTTGGGTGGGGTTGGTGGGGTTGTTTTTTTTTAATCATTGAAGGTAAAAATTCTGTTATGGTAATAAGTGACCTATTTCTTTGTACAAAACAATGCCTTTTGTTACTATAACAACTGGTTATCTCATCAGTAAATAGGGGAGATAGAGGTATGAGACCTCAACATATGATAATTATTGTCTATTTAGTTATCTCCTTTGGTAAGCAAATGTGACTATTTTTATATAGTTAATTCCCATTAAATTTAATTTCCAACAACACTATAATAATTGTGTATTTATATCTTTTGTGTCACACTCTGTATAATTAGATAGGACAAAATTAATGTTTATAATTCCTTCAATAATAGATTTCTTTTAAACAAGGAGGAATAAAATGACCTGCTAATGATATGGTTTTTAAATTTCTATTATATGTACTTTTTAATTTTTGAAATGTTAGTATAGTTTAAATGAATTATAAATTGAGTATAATAGTGTATCTTAATTGTATGATAAATGTGATTAATTTTGGAAATGAATGTGTAATACTAGGCTTCATTATCTGCAAATGTTTGGATTTTGTATTTTTTTTATATGAAGAAATGTATTCGGTGAGTTTTCATTCTATGATTACTATTTTTCTGTATTTTTCTATAATAGATTGTGTTTATTTATTTTTTATTTTTATTTATTTTTTTTTTTTTACTAAGATGGCATTTTAAAATCAAAATTATAGCTTCTCTTATTTCTATGAGATACTAAGGAATTTAATGTTTTTGTCTTTTTACTATCTCTCCTAATCCCTGTTCTGCCAACTATTTACGCAAGCTCTTTTGGTAGGTTATTCACTGCTTTTCTATGTTCCTCTTGCTTTCAAAATGTCCTGTGAATATTAAATTCTCCAAGCCTTCTTTTTTCATTACATGCCCTAAAGATTCTTTCTGATTCTAAATATAAGTTTTTTTTTTTGTTTGTTTTTTTTTTCCTGTTGTCCTTAAAATCTTTTTGTTTACATGCTCTGACCAGAGTAATTTAATTGTATGATAAATGTGATAAATCTTGGAAGTAAATGTGTAATACTAGGTTACATCATCTACAGATTTTTGGAATCTTACATTCTTTCCTTATTGGAAAAATGAATTTGTTTTTCCACAAGACTGTTGAAATTTTTCATGTTATCATAAACTGCACAATCATGTAATTTTTAATGTATGTTTAAGATAACATTTGCTTTCTGAAAGCACTGAATGGCAGCATTCATTATATAAATATATATCTATATACATGTTAACCTTATATTTAAATTAAAGGAAATATGTGTCTTCACATCTACACATGAGATAGTGGAAATTTTTCAGTCCAACCCACTTTCCATAATCTGTATTCTGGTGATTAGCTATTTGAATATTGATGTTGGGAAGTGGGTTGACCAGAGAACTTTTCAGCACCCTGAACACATGACTTCCTGTGTAATCTCTTATCTTGGTAAGAGAAAGGCCATTACCTGGTCTTTTTTGTTGGTTTTGGAAGTCCTTTATCAAAAGATGGAAACAAGGTTAGAAGCCATTGTTATGACAGCAGGCTTATTGCTGTCAGATATCTGACTTTATACTGACCTACCCATTCCATTCCGTCCCACTTCATGTATCTCTATCTCATCAGATAACATCTGCTCTTACATGTGTTGTACATTTCTAGCCAAGAAATCAACCTATCTTCATGTCTGTCTTTTTGCCTTTTTCTTTCAAGAGCAAGACACTTGTACATAAAGCTCTATATGAGGATAATCCTGTGTTTGCATGCACAGGATGGCTTCTTTTCTCTATAAATCTACCCTTTTTTTTTTTTTTTTTTTTTTTTTTTTTTTTCCTCTCTCGCATAGTGTGTGTGTGGTGCCTAACCTTTAGGGATATCTTCACCCTTTTCTACATCAATGGAGATAAACTAAAATGTGTTAGTATTTCTTTTGTATCTGATGTATTTGAAATGTTTATTTTGTGTTGCTTGTACCTTGACTATTTTCTTTTCTCCTACCCACTCCCCTGTAACCTCTTTCCCATTTGTTTTCTATCCCACTTTAGGTGACAGCAGTTATTTTTTCCCATTCTCAGTATTTCCAGATGGCAAATATTTCTTTTCTCTTGTCACCCTGGTTGAAAGCAGTTTTTAAATTCAGATTGAGATATGGGTGCTGACACTCTGGTGACCATTTTACCATTTTTTTTTTTTTTTTTTTTTAGTGGGAAAAAATATTTATGTAAGATAATTGTAACTTTTATTGATTAGCAACATAAATATAAGTTTATTCTACACATTCACTTCTACCTCTGCCCAAGAATTGTGCTTTTGTTTAGATTGAGAAAAAGACAATATTTAAGTAGTTTCACCGGATATGAAGCATACTTGAGGAAGAATCACCATGTAATAAATTCTTGTAGAGATTTAAAAAAAAAAAAAACGTAGCTTAAAAAATGTAAGTTGACTGATTAAAAGAGAGCAGTTTATTTTTAAGGGTTTCTTAATTTTAATGCTTCCAAAACTAAACTGCTCCCACAAGAGTGTTTTCCTGAATAGGTTGAAGAAGCATTCCCTGTATCTGCCTGCTCTTTTGAAGGAGCACCATACGTCATTGTTTGTGATTAGGAGTTTGGAGGGAAGGTGTTATTGATGTTTAATCATCTTCAAGAACATTTTCTGCTTCCCATCATCATGGCTGATGCTAACCTCCAGGAGAGTAAATCATTGTGTCTTCTAGGTCTGTTTCTCACCGATATAAATTGAAATGACTACATTGAATCAATTGCTAAGTCTGCTGCTAGAAAGGTTGGTTTACATTGTCATGCTAGGCAATTTAACTTGCACATTTACAAATTTACCATTTGTCCATCCATTGAATATCTGATCTGGTGCTTCTAATATCTAGAGATTCTTGACAAAATCCAAATAATCTGCAATGTTATTGGCCCTGACCTGGCACCTTGGTTTCAGTCACTTTCCCACAACTGTAATATAGCATCTCTGTACCTTTCTCTTATATAAATATTTTCATGGCAATTGTTCAAATGAGCTTTCCTCTCTGGTATCATGAATTTAAGTGTAGCACTAGATTAGCAGCTAAGTTTCATTATTTTCTGTTGAAATTGCTAGATGTAATCATAAGTTGTTTTTTTTTATTTTTACAGTTTATTCTCCACACTTCTCACCTGTAGAACTCTCTTCTGGCTTTTTGCATTCCTGTCAAATATGATCTTTAAACTTTAAATGCAATCTCAATCACCATCTTGTCTTTTTGAATTCCGTTCTTTTATTGTCCTTCTTCCTCAATAACATTTTCTCAGTTTCTTTCACTCTCATAATCACCTTCCATCTTAATGGCTTTATCACCTTGCTTAGGATGAAAGAATTAAAAATAAATATATATTCACTCACTCTCTTTCTCTCTCTCAATTTCATAGCTTCAGACAACAGTTTAATATAAATTTATTAAACTTTTAATAGTTAATTTTTTCTTAATGTTTGAAAGTACCATCTTTACATTTTATTTTCGTTGCAAACTGCAACTTTTCTGATGATATTAGGGAACTCACCTTTGAGCAATAGCAGGATTCTAAAGTTAGTTCAGTAAATATCTACTGAATAAAGTGTTTTGAAAGTATTTTTCTTTAGTGTTTTAAAAAAAATACAACCGTAACCTGCAGTTTTCTTGAAGTTGAAAACCAACTTGATTTAATAAAAACTTTTCTCACCATTTATGATTTAGACAAATACGTATAAATACAGATCGTATAATAATGAAAATTTTCCATTAATCATCATTCTTTAATGGCTGAACAGAAAAAAAATGTATTGTCAGGACATTTTTTTATATGCCATGTCATTCATGGCTTTCCACAGTTTCCTATCCTTTGGAGTTCCAAGTAATGTTTGTCCACTTATTAGCACCCCCCAATCCCTGTTCACACAAGCTTGTTAGGTAAGTTACTTGCTGTCTCCTTTTGCCGCTCTTGCTTTCAATATCTTTTGTAAGTGACAAATTTTCCAAGCCCTCTTTCCCGATGAAGTTTTACTATCTTTTTGATTGTAAGTATAAGTTTCTTTTTCCATTTTTCCTTGTTGGTCACCTGCTCTGTCTATGGTATTTTCAGTATCCTTCTGAAGAACATCTGTTGCCTCCAAGCCCTCTGTTCATCTGTGAGGAAATTATACAAAATACTGGTACTGATTTTATTTAATGATACTTTAATCCAAATTATAACAAATCTTGACTTAAATTATTTAAGTATTGTGCTGATATTTATAATCATTGGGAAAAATAGTTTCCATTTTTATTGTATTAATAAGTTTAGTAACTATGGTATGAAAATTGAACCTAAAAACTTGCTTTTACCCATCTACTTCGCGTCCTGGGTATGACGATAAACTACATTGAACAGCAAGGCCACTGATCAGGAGGTTTTGAGGAGCATGGAACCACCTCTTAATTGTTTGTGCTCCCAGGTCCACCCTGACCTGTTAGGGTCCAAGCTATAGGCAAATAGTTAACCCCCTAAACTTGGGTCAAAACGTGTAAGAATAGACTTTAATAGCAGCAACACTATTTTGGAAAAAAATATTACCAGCAATAAAAATCTTGTCAACATTAAATAACCCATTGAGGTTGATATACCATAAAACAAACAAAACCGATCTACTTCTGAAATACTCAATCACAGTTATGTAAGAACTAGATTTTCAGTTTGTGGAATATCAATGTTGTTAGAATATTTCATTAATTTGTCCCTAAAAATAATTTATAAGCTTTCTCATTTGTATCATTCTTTTGTGATTAGAGAGATTTGTTAAAGGATGTTAAAATAAGATATAAATGGTATTAATTTATTTTACTTCAGTGCCTTTTAATTAGTTATGAATGCTTAGTTAGCATCCCTGCATATCTTTTTTTTTTTTTTTTTTTTTTTTTTTTTTTTTTTCTTTTCTTATTTTTATTGCAAAATTACAATGCAGGATAATTCTCTTCAGTATGCATTTCTTTTATATTTTTATATAAAACTTAGTTTTTTATATGATTGCTCATTTCATTAGCAGTCCTGTAATGTAATTTTATAGCAAAATGTGTTTTTTTTTATTTGATAGGGAAAAATTGTCCAACATGGCTTTCATAGAATTACTTTAGATTTGTTATATATATTATTTTACATTTAGTGACTTGAAGGATGTCAATCAGTCATTAAGTTTGATGCCAAGTAACATAACAGTTCAATAAATAGAGTAACTAGTTAAGCATTGTTTAAAATTTAGCTTTATTCCTACTATTACTAATTCTTATCAGCAGGAGTCTAGTGTGAAATGAGCTTTGAAAAAAATATGCCTAAAATTTCAAGATTTTTTGTAATAAAGGGTTATGTTTATGAGGGAAGATGAAAAATAAAAATATTAGTTTCTGCATAAAATATTTTGCTTTAAAAAATTGTTTATATAATCTCAGAAAATAACTTTTTACAAAATAAATATTACTTCAAGGATATCATTACTTTATACAACAATTTCTTTTTTTGTCTTTTTTTTTTTTTTTTTTTAGTGTTGATATTTTTTTTTTTTTTTCATCTTTTGTAACAGAAACTAATATTTAAAAAAAAAAAAAAAAAAGTGAGTGCATTATTATTGCAGTGACTTTGAAAACTGACTCTAACATTACACATTGATTAGAAATTCATGAATTGAAATACAATTAAAATGCACTAACAAAGAAATCTTAGTATATGCTATTTTTCCTGTTTCTTGCACACATGTACCACCAAAAGAAGTTGTATGGAAGATTTTAAAATGATTTATAATTTATCTTGTAAGTTTTGAAAACCAGATTTAATGCAAAAAATGTTTTTATAGCTGTAAATATTTTTTCTAGAATATAGTAAATCCAAACTTTATTTCAAGTTAAGTGCTTAAGTTTGTTTCCAAATGTTTTTTTAAAGTCGGCAGTCATTTGCTTCATTCTAAATAGTTCTGGAATTAAGTAACTTTTGTAAATCTCATGATTATAAAAGTCACAATAATATTTTTATTATTTTTTATTATTATTTATTTATTTTCATCGTCCTCCAAAAAGTGCATTATCAGATTTACAATATTATTCTTAAGCTTCTCGTTCTTCAGTTTCATTTGTTCTCTTTCCCATCTCGTATTTATTTGGAAGTGTCATCTGTCTTTGTCAATCAATAGATTTTACTTTAGTGCTAAAGCATATAAAGAATAAAAGTAATGAAACCAATCCTAATAGCATTTGCTCTAAATGTTTACATTGATATATCTGATTTGATTCTTTCTCAAATGCTATGATATGTTGCTAATAACATGCACAAAAAGATTTATTTGCTAGAAGGGATTTGCTTAGATTTGCGTCTTTGCTCATCGTACTTAGCTTCTTATTTGTTTTCACAGCATGCACTCACTTGTATGGCTCTATAGTATATAGAATAGAAGCTGAAACAAATGTTACTGTAGTTGAACCTAACAAATCCTGTTGAATTAGCATCTGGATATTCATTTGGTAGAGGCAACTCCCCAAATCCTATCTTTTCCATCTTGTATTCAAAAGCAGAGCATTTTCCAGATTGTAGTTTGTCTTTTTAGTCAAAGAATGAATGCAAATTTTATGCATATTTTATCTGAAGGGTTGATACAAACAAGATATAAATAGTTGACATTTTTGTCTACTCTACTAAATACGGATTTGATTTTTTTTTTTTTGTTTTGTTTTGTTTTTTTAATAAATATTCATAAATCAACACTAACATGTCCTATTGTAGTCAATAAGCCCTTGTGCTCTCTAGTCTAATTTTGTCATTCTGAGTAACTTTCAGGGAATTTTAAGCTGCACCCTATATTTAATCTATGGGGATGGATTTATGTCTAGCGATATCTTGTTCTTCTTTAATACTGCTCAGTAATAGCTCACCTTGTTTCCTGTCTGTATTAACCAACTTAGTGATTGAACTCAGTAGGGGTCTCAGACTCTTCATTTGTAGAGGTATTTTGACTCCTAAAGATTGTGTGTGTGTCTGTCTGTGTATATATAAACACAATAATACAGACAAGGTGCTTTGATTTATACAATTTCTCATGTGATCTAATAATTTTTTTTTCTTTTCAGATCATAAATTATATAAAAACTGTCCGAATGTTCTTTTAATCCTAGCACTTTTGGCTATACATTTAGCCATTTTCAAGGATGAAATATTTTAACCGTTAAATAAGAAATATTGTTGCATGTGTGTATTTATATAATGTTTTCATTTTTCAGAACATGGTCAAGATATTATGTCCATGTTCATAGTTGATATAATTACTGTTGTATTCAATGAAATGTGCATGAATGAATTGCTGCCTAAATACACAAATAAACACAATAGTAGATGTTTAAAAACCCAAAAGTCACAATACATTTTAAATTTGTGTGTGTATATATATATATATATATATATATATATATATATATATATATATATATAATTTAACCCAGTTTAAATGGCAAAACAAGTTAGATTTTATCTATTTTTTTGGGTGGGGGGGGTAATAAAATCATGCATAAGACTCAAAATAATTTGTGTTTTAACAGAACTATATATAATCTTGTCTTTAAAGACCAAAAGTAAACATATACAGATATTCAAAAACTTTTCTAATTTTTATACAATCATTGAACTGATTCAAGTGACACTCTAATTAGTCTTAGACTAATTAAAAAAATTTGTAAAATACCAATTATTTTTTTCTTTTCTATTAATTTATTGTTAATTTGATTAGCTGAATCACTTTGAATATCACTAATACTTGCATTTCAGACTCCAGCAACAAAATTAAAAAGCAAAATTTTTAAAGTCTCTATTACTGAATGTATCATCCTAACTACTAATCTATACATGGCAGTTATGTATAAATTTAGAGTATGCTAGACAACGACAATGTTGTCCCCAAAAGGCAGTTAAATGACAAGGATAAATTACCCAGCCAGCCTCAAAAGTTAAACTCTATGGAAGAAAATTAATGTTGTTCATATGGTATATTGTTGGAGTATTATTCAGCTAGAATTCTTAAAAGGCATTGAAACATTAAATGCATATTTATACGTTCAGCAGTTGCAACATGTCCATAATAGTTTGGTAAAAAATACTCTGCACTTGCCATGGAGAACATTTTCTCTATTGACAACGCAAGGCCATATACAGGCAGAATAACAGGAAAAAAAAATCAGGAACTGTTAATTTGTTCTAATCACTCTCCCTCCCAATTTCACCTGACCTTGTACCAACTAATTATTACATTTTTTTTTTTTTTTTTTTTTTTTTTTTTTTCGATTACTGCAAAATGCTTTTATGTGTAAAACTTTCTGTAATAAAAAGGAGATTTAAAAGTTTGTTTTAAAACAAACCTTTCACATCGAAACATACAAAATTTTATTTAAAAGGTATTGAAGATCTACTTAATAAGTCATTGCAAATAATGGTAAATATATAAATCAGTGTTTCCCATCTCGTTGACAAAAAGTTTGTGCCCAAAGTGGGTACTGGTTGAGAAAAAAGCGCCAATATAAATTACTAAAATGTAATCTTACATTTTTTTTTTTTTTTTTTTAACAATAAAGTTGATGAACAAAAATGGAAATTATTTTTTGACTCAGCCTAACACATTTATTCTGCACAATGCATTTGATCTTTCTTTCTTTCAACATATGCTAACTATCCAAAGAGATGATTGCTTCTTTCAGGAAGGAAAAGATTGCGCATCATTAGATGAGCAAGTTGTCCAGATGCCCCCCCCCCTCCTTGATATCTCCACCAAAATCCAGCTCAAAATAATGCCCGGGGCAGCCAGTGGAGCATCAGTTGCTATGAATGGTCTGACCAATCTTCAATATGAGGAATGTCTTTTTTGTTCTTTTTTTCATTTTCTTGTGTTTTGCAACACTAGTTTGAATTTGGTTTCCCCTCTGTTAAGGCAAGAGAGCCAAGTTTGCCCTGTTATTTAACCCATAGCTTTGAAGAAGATTAATTTATGCATCTTCCAAGGCCATTGGTTTAAAGTGACTTAAAACAGACTCAACCAGAATTTGAACTCTGCTAACTGATTCCACTCTCCATACCAATAACCATTATGCTGTGAACGCATTCTGTTCATATTGAATATGAAAAGACTGCTTCTGCGAATCATAAAGACTTCTTGAAAGTCTTTATGATCTCACCTACTTCCATCAAGTGCCATCTTATGTATTATTACATGTGATATCATCATTAGAGTATATTCATTCCAAGACTAGATCTCTCTTCCTTAAATACAAAGCTTAATTTAAGTGCTATACTCCTTCTCTCCTTATATTTTCTTATTCATTGTTACTCATTTTCCTCCAAGTCAAGTGAGAAATTAGATGCTTCTGTATTTCTCCAAATTGGGCCATAATGAGTTCAATGATAACACTCTACCTGACTGAAGTTCTTCTCTCCAAAACTGGATAATGAAAAAGAGTGAAGGCAGGAGCATAAGAGTTATGGCTCATCTGGCAAAGATGTAGGCATTTAACCATTTGGTATTATTCTCTTTCCCTTCCTCAAAATCAAAAAAAATATAAGCAAAAAATTGCTGATACCCCAGAAGAGTGGATGGACAGGTCCACCTAAGAAACTAGAGTTGGGATGCTAAAGGTAACATCAATCAGCTAAGTGACAAACATTTACTCACATTTTATATATATATATATATATATATATATATATATATATATATAATCTATGAAGAAAAATATGCAAAAACAAAGATCTGAATATGCAAGTATGCTGTTTTAATGCATGACGTCGACGTGATTGTATTGCGAAACGGAACGCTGATCATAAAAATTTCAGTTATTCTGTTTTATGTCTATCGTCTTTTCATGTTGACTTGAATATCGTCTAATTTTAATTATGTTTTAATAACTATGTCCTGAAGAAGGTCTACTAGACCGAAACATCTGACGCCGACATTGAAACAACATTAAAACAGCATACTTGCACACTCGGATTTTTGTTTTTCCATATTTTTCTTCATACTGTCAGATCTATATCCACATATTTGCTTACATATATTATGTAATTAGACAGCAACTGTTCATTTAAACATGTTTTATTGAAAAGTAAGATATTTTATGTATAGAATTACCTATAAAATTAACCTTTTTTTTTTCCCCTATATTACAAAAGACCTTTCACAAAACAGGTTTCTGAAGATATATTGATCTTGGAAATTTTGTATAATTGCTGTGTCTAAGCATTCCTTAATATAATGACAGTAAAGTGTTTGTTCCTATCATGCTTCTTGATGAGTAGATGCAAGTGAAAGTTTAATTTTATTTGTTACTATTAATGCTCTATCATTTCATACTGAGCACTTTTTAATTGCAAAGACTTTTTGCTTTAAGTGTTATCTTCCAGAAATACCCTGATTGTCATTTATCTTTTCTTTTTAACCACAGTCTGTTTTTACACAAAGACACACACACTCTACTGGATAATCTTAATGTTTATTTTCTGTTTTTTGGCAAATGTTTATCACCTATAAATAATGTAGACTTAAAAAAAACAAAAAAAAAAAAAAAAACTTGTTTTTAACTTTAAATTTTAGACTAAAGCAACAATCTTTTTACATTTTTCTGGTGATATGTATTTTGCATTTGTAATGAAATTTTAATGCTGCTGATGATCATGCATTACTCTATAGATCAATGGTATAGCCAAAGATGCCTTCCAAAATCTAAGCAAAGGATTAAAAAACATATCAGTTCATCTGTATGGCAGTAAATGCTATACAACCTCCTCACAGATGAAGAGATTTAAAGCAACAGAAATGTCCTTCTGTAAAAAGATGCTGAGAATACTTGTCTACAAAAGGCAGGAAATTGTGGAGAGTCATGATCACCTATGTCCTGAAGGAATACAGCACATAGAAGAATCGTTGTATGATGAAAGTATTGTCTTAGTGTGAGCGAATTATGAATTGAAGTTGATCTTGTCTGTTATAGGAACTTTTTTCACTCATGTAGTGACATATTTTTTATTGGCTGTGTGATCAGGTTAATTTTACAAGCATTACATTTCCTGCATGAATGAAATTTTTAAATTGTTTTTTTTTTTTTTTCTCTATTCTTATATAAACAATTGGAATTATGAAATCTTTCTTGATCCAGCAAATAATTGCCTAATTTCATTTTAAGAATCTGAAATCTTCAAAAAAAAAAAAAGAATATGGAATTTTAAAGGTTGTGTGTTGGTGCATTGTAGACATTATGCATGTTCACATATAAATAATTAATGTAGGGGGGGGGCATACAAAAACCTGGATTTATTCTATGGACCATTTTTATGTTTTTTTATATAAAATAAGAGGAAACAGGTCTTTGTTTCTTGATTATGTGTGTTTTCTTTTTCTGGTCCAGAAGTTGGGGTAAGTAAGGGTAATAAGAATGGTTGAGCTCAAGTCAGCCTTGCACTGAGTTGGAACAACCAAATTACTTGATGAGTGGAGCTGCAAACACATCTGCAAGCTCTGCACTGAAAAGAGGAAAATTATATCCTTTCCAGAAATGGTGTGATAAAATTGTATAGATAACTAAAACCTTTTGTTTCCTTTATTACTTGCATAATGGGAAAATGTTTTGTTTTATGTTTGTGTTGTTTTTTTTTTGTTTTTGGATTGGTGCAAAAATAATGTCGGTTTTTTAACGTCAAAAACCGACATTATTTTTGCACCAACCTAATAATATTTCAACAAGAAAAATATACACACGTTGTTAATCAGTATTTTAACAAGCATAGTTTCAGTAGAACAAGAGCACGTCTCCAAATTGGAAATATGGTCAAAAACAATACTTGGTTATCTTTGTGTGCCAGGAACTGTTTAGAAACTGGTGTGTGCATGAGGGAAGGATTCTAAAAAACAACAAAAAAAAAAAACGCATGAGTTTTCAATGATGCAATCACTCAGCTGACCCCCTTCAAGCCTCCTATTTCAAGAAGCAGAAAATTTTATACAATTTGTCATGAATTAAAAGGAAATAAACTTACCCTACAGCAAAGGAAGTTAGGGTAGGTATTTGACCTTCAATATTTTTATTGATGTATCCTTGATCCAACAAGATTTACTTCTGCTAATATAACATGCAAGTATGAAATAAAAATGGCTGACTGGCTTTCACAATATTTCATATTTTTGATAAATCCTTTAATCCTCTAAACATCACGTCATAAGTCCGCAACATACAGTTATATATTTGTGTGTGTGACCTCATATACTTTTACTCTCACCTCAACACTAAAATCCGGAGTGATCATAGGGCCTTTAGAATCTGTAGCCCTCAATTCCTGCTGAAAGAAGAGAAATAGATAAAAAAAAACACACCTTCAAATTCCTCCAATCCAGAAATAATTTCCTGCCAAATGCAAAGCTTACAAAATCCACAGAAGACAAATACAAATATTTACAAATAATAATCCCAACAACCATAACAAAATCAAACATACAATCCTACCTATCAGCTGTATAACAGCCACTTTCGAAAAAACTTCATCAACACCACCTCTGAAACGGTATAAGAGATATAGTTAGCATGAAACGAGATGGTAACAACAGAAGAACGGAGACAGGAATGTACAAAATAGACTGTACAAAATGCCCATTGATGTACATTGGTAAAACATCCAGAAACCACACAAAAAAAAAAAATATGATCATAATGGAGATATTCTGCAAAACACACACACACACACACACACACACACACATCTTTCTAAGATTCACATTTAAACATTTATAACATTTTTTTCAACAGATTTGTTCTAAAAAATATAGAGAAGCCTAAAATGTTAACGCATCAAACAGGAACTAAAAGATAATTACCAGAACCATCTGAAAAGATGTCCCATAAATTTTAAAGGATAATTTGATGAAGTAAATGATTGGATAATAAAGCATGATTTCCAAAACTTCTAGGTCTTGTAGAGCCCTAAAAATTTCATTTAAATCTGGTAATTCTCTGATTTTTGATAATTTTTTTTAAAAATCTGAGTATGGAGATATAGATATATATATGTGTGTGTATAATATATATATATATATATATATATAGATAGATAGATTTATATTTACTTGCTTTCATTATGGAAAGTGCACAAACATTTTGTTGATACCTACATACCATACATCAAATATTATACAAATGCCTTAATCATGATCTCACAGTAAAGTATAAATATTTTAACAATATTTTTTTTTTTTTTTTTTTTTTTTCAAATCTTTGTTTAAAATACTGTTCTTTCTTTGGCATGAAACAAATTTAATAGTATAATAGCTTGTAGAGCCCATTTTGGGAAACTTTAGAAAAAGTATGTTCAAAGTAAAACACTTTTTTCATTTTCATTATACTAAGCATAAACTTAGTTACAAGTTGAAGTAAGAGTTTCTGATTTCTAAAATTATGAAAAGGAGGCAAAAAGAATTATTGTAGAGTTATTGGCCATGGTAAAATGTAATTGGCAGAAATCCCCAATAAAGTTTGCAATAAACAATAACAAAAAAAGAACAGGTCAAAAATAATTCTAAGCTGACATATATGCAAGACAAAAGTAGGCAAAGCAACACTAATAAGGTAAAAAGTTTTCAAAGAATGATGTTGGCAGAGAAGGGATACAGACAAGTGATTGTGGCATTCTGACTTAAAGATAAAAGAACAAAAATATGCCAGATGAGATTGAGAAATAACCAGTCTTATTGGCTAGCAAGAAATCCCTGCATGCATCTGTATGAGTGGGATGTTTTTGCAAGCATTCTTTATCAGAATGGAACTAACAAATGATAAATTTCAAGCCTCTTTTCATATCAAAATGTCAAATTTCCCAGCATAACAAGATTTCCTTATCTATAGTCATCCTTTTTGCAGAGTTTTCCTTCTGCCACCCCCACCTCTACATTCTTCCCCACCCCCTTATCCTGAGACCAAATTCTGGAAATGAGATATTACCCTAACTGAATAACTCCTTTCATTTCACTCTCAAAACTTAATTTGTAAATATAGGGGTTGAGTAACTGTAATAGAAGAATCAACAAAAGCAACAAAAAAAAAAATCTATCTAGAAGTTGAGCTTTTAAACTTATGTCAACAGTGGATCTATATTTCTTGCTTTCCACGTTTTCAATTACCTACAGTCAGCACCAGAAATAAACAATTCATAAGTTTTAATTAATAATCATCCCAAAGCACAAGAATAGTGATGCTGGAAATTCAGATATGCCAAGGAGAAGCCATAAAGTGCTTTCATTAAGGGAAAAGAATAAAGTTATCATGAAAATATATGTAGAGGTTACTTAGATTCATTCTTACTGCAGCACAATGATATTACTATTATCATAAATTACAGTTCTCTTATTGTGATTAATTTATCAAACTTTCATAGATGTGTATGCATAGAAAATATATATACTTTTAGTACTACCTGCAGTCTTAGAACACATCCCTTGTAGATAAGGGAATTGTAATTTCTGTCTGAATTTCTGGTATAAGTTATTTACACTGTGCAGACTATTGTCCACATCTTTGTTAATGTTATCACAATGTTTCAGCCATTGTACACTCTGGCCTTCATCAGATTTATGTCAATTCCCTCTAGGCTATCTGGATCAACATTCACCTGATGAAGGCCAGAAGGCACAATGGCTGAAACCTTGTGATAACAACAACAAAGATGAGGACAATGTTTTACGTGTAAATAAGGAAACTATACTCGCATTTATGTATTGATATGAATAAGTAAGATAGATTGCTTCTAGTCATATTATAAGGGTGATATATACTGGGAGCAGCAGTAATGCCTCCCACATATACCTCTGAGACATTAGATAGATGAAGACACCATTACCACTAATGTTATACCATTATCTAGAAGGTATTTCTACTGCACCATATTTAATCTTAAAAATTTAACATAATCACATTTTCTTTATTCTTAATCAACTGTTAATTACAAACATGTTTTTACTGTTATTTTTCTTCCACATTTAATAGACAATGTTGTCTAAGACTACTATGTAAGTAAAAAAAAAAGAAAAGTTTACTCTGAATGGTCATCTTGACTCTTTTTTTATGGATCTCTATTAATGGGTTCATAAGTGCTATGTGTGTGTTTAACTGTTTCCAGTCCTTGTAATAATGAATATTCAATCAGTGTCAGAAAAAAATTAAGTCATTAAATTTTGTATCCTCTGAAGTGCAAGGAGGACAAATGTAAAAGTTAACTGATTATTTTGTCACAAGAATTACGAGGTGTGTGCTAAAGTTCTTAACATTATTTTTAAAACTAAAAACTGAATATACCAATGACAATTTTTTTTTTCTTTTCTTTGGAGAGTTTTGCATATATCTGACATTAATGTGAATTTCAAAGTTCTATTAATTTAGAGTTTCAACTCAGCTTTTATGCCTGGGATATTTTTGCATTTTTGAGATTCTTGATTCTCTTTATACTTCATCCTACCAGCAATGGCTAATCTAAATACTATTAGAATCATAAAGAGACATTTGAAATTTCTAGGGTACATAATGAGGAAAGAAGGCTTAGAAAATTTGATGCCTACAGTATATATTGAAGACCAGAGACTAGGGAAAGCAGCATATCTGTTTAACAATCTTGTGTGAATTGTTATCAGAACAGGAATTAGGAGGGAGAGCAAAAAAGACAAACCCAAGAGCTACAAATAATGGGAAGTTGTGGAGAGTAATGACTGCCAATGTCCTGAAAAGAGCACATAGAAGATGAGCCATTTATGAATAAGGTGGTTAAATAAAAAAAGAACTACAGAATTGGTATTTATTTGATCTCAGTACTTCCGAAAATGTGATTTGTGTGTGTGTGTGTTATCTATATATATATATATATATATATACACACACATACTTTGTATGCCCATTTCATCCTCAATGCTAGAAAATGAGCATACAAAGTCCACAAGTTCAAAAAAGTAAACACCATCATTGAAAACATAAGCAGTTCAGACAAAAATACAAAAATCCTACCCTTCAACACTATTTACAAAATTTGAAAACAATCTAGTTATCTCCAACACTAAAATATTTACCACTACCTCCAAGACAGATATAGTTATAAATAAAAATAGATCCAATACCACATCAGATGCCAGAATTTGAGATTTTTTATATATATATATATATATATATATATATGAGAGAGAGAGAGGTGTGCATCTGCAGCTGTGACATTAATATGGTTAGCTATAGATTATGTTGCCCAATATTTACTAGGTTAAAAGTGCCACTTTATAAGAAATCTTCATAAGCTTTGCAAATTTCTTAATTCAATGGAGTCTGGGAGTACTTTAACTGTCATCAACATTTTCAGTCTTGATTTCAAAGTACTTAAATGCCCGCTTTTTTTGTAAAGTTTTATTAATTCTTCATGTAAAATGAACTGATAGTTTTAAGGATTTTAGCTCGGCAAAAGGATAATTGGAAATCAATGTTTGTATTGACAACTTATAGTTAAAAAGATTGACCTCTGTGGGTAAGGTGTTAAATATTTTCTCATGGTCTACAATTATAATTAAAATCTGGTCCTGCTTATAAAAGGGATTTGAGTAGAAGCGTAAGTTCATAAGTCATTGAAATAGAAAACACTCCTCATAAAAATAAACCCTTAACTGCTTTCAATTCAAGTTATGTAACTAGAATTAAATCCCTTAAGTTATCTGCAGATCCTTAGCTAACAATGTTTTTTTGTTTTTTTTATAATGGACTTATTTTGTTACTTTTGCATATACTCTCAGTATTCGTGGTATATTAAATCTCCAATGGATGGTAATGGTAGTATCAGCCATTTTCCTATAAAGAAACATATGGCATTCATTGACTGATCAGCCAGCATTGATTTCAGTTTAAATTTATAAAATCTCAATTTTTCAGGGAAACTGGTTTCTCAATCCAGTAGCTGTTATCACTCTTTTCAATAATGATGGGAGTTTCCTTCCTAACCTTTTAAGTAGTGTAGAATGTCAACATCTTCATTATGTCATTATTTTGTCTTTGTATCAAATGTGCTATCCACTTTAGTTGTTGCCACTGTTGGTAGTCCTCAAATGATGTGGTTTATGGCCCATTGTTATATTCTTGTGACAGGCTAAGCTAAGTAACTATAATAGATTGTACAAAGATTACAAGTGAAGTTGATCCTTACCAAGTGTCCTATTGTGGTCTTATGTATGTGCAGTTAATCTGAGGATAACCAAATAAAGTTAATCATCTGTTCCATGACTGGGTGTGCTCATTGGGTTACTGTGCAACTGAGTACCTGACCAGTTCCCTCCATATGTCTCAGTTGTATGCAAATGTCTGACACTTTTAATGATCTTCCAATCCACACATTGGTGTTGTCAGTAGTTAATAACAGAAGTGACCTTGGGAAAGGTATGAATCATCTCCTCTTTCATCATCATCATCATCATCATCAATTTCATCAAGTGTGTTCATAGGACAGCTGAACACCTGACCTTGGTTGCATTCAAATGTCTTAGTCTCTGTGAATGATCTTTCAATCCACTCAGTGATGTTGTCAGATCATTTTTTTCTTTGTCTGCCTCTGCTTCTTTTGCTGAAAGTAGTAACTTATAAGAAGACAGTGGAAAGATTGTTGGCTCTTATGACAATATCCATACCATTTCAAATTTCTCTTCTTGGCAGTGGTCATGCAATCTCCCAATGAGCCTGTTTCTTGATTGATGGTGTCTTGCTCTAAATCATTTGTGATGCAGTCAACATAGATGCATAACATGGTTCTGTAGCATCTCATTTCTAATTCATTGTAATTCTGTAGTTATTGAGGCAAGATTTGCAGGCATACAGAATGATTGTTGCATGCACTGGCCTTCTCAATCTGATCTTTAATAAAGTTAATATAGGTTCAATTAAAATATACACATTTAATATATATGGAGTATCTACATATACCATTAAACAAATTGATAATTTTCAACTGAAACTGTTCACAAGCTTTTTGCTCTGGATTAAACAAGTTTTTTCTCCTTTAAAATTTAATTTGAAAATAACTCTGCCTTTAAAATGGCATTGATATATCTTTTGGTCTTAAGTTGCATGACAGCATGCATTTTTTTTCTTCTTTTAATAGTGCATTAATGTAGCAAAGTTGGTTTATCTGACTACAGTATAATTGGTTAAATTTCCTGTCTATTTAAAGCTTAGTTTCAAATTTAACCTTTACAACATATCAAGATTACACTTTTTATTACACTTTCATGAATAGAAGCTAGCAATTACTGAAACCACAAATTGAACCACAGAAATCTTTTGTTGTTATTCCAAAATTAAAGTATCATTTTAAAGTTTATTGCTCTAACAGAAACTGGTGGTTCACTAGGCTGGCTGACAGACCAGGAATGGGTGATGAGAAAGTTAATAGTTGTCATGTCACATTTCAAGCACTGGCATTTAAATCTTCCTACCCATTCTGATCCAATCTTGGCCATAAACTGTCAACTGTATAAGGGAATCTGCTGTCAGGGGGAGGTAATCAGTAAAACAAATTAGCATCAAGTCAAAAAATCTTTTCAGTTCTATTCCATAACAATGATTTCCATATATATATATATATATATATATATATATATATATATATATAAACTAGACAATTTTACACCATTCGGTGGATTCACTAAAATAGATTTTCTATTGCATTAACTGTATTTTGAAGTGTATGGATGTTAAATAACTTGGTATGCATTTTGCCTAAGCCTCTGTGTGTCATATAATATTCATATTCTTCAGAAAGAATTATATCTTCTGTACAAGAGAAATCTGTATGTTAGCTTGTAGCTATCTCAGAGGTTGACAAAGCAAGATACCCTCCTTCTCCTCCTCCTAATACTAGAAGCACTCCTGCCATCTATCTTATCAAGAATATGAATTCCTTGAAGACAGATCTTAATAAGTTTTGAGCTCTTCTCTGCTTATGTACAGCACTAACCTGGTAATCTGATATCCTTGATTAATCAAAATCCTATTATGTCTGGATTGGCCCCTAAAGTGAGCAACTCTTGAAGCAGACATTGCAATGATGTCTTGGCTAGGAGGAGGTGTTAATTTTGATATTATCCTCCCTCTCTAGCCATATATAATGTCCACGAAACACATTTATTCCCTCTTCTATCACTGTTGCCCTCTGGTTTAGGAAACCTTCAGATTTGTTCTTGATTAGATATTTATATACTTTGAGTATGGATTTTACAAGATGGACTAGTTCTAAAAAATCTTCTCTTTGCACAGCTTCAACAATTTCATCATCATTGTGGCAATGTAACTAGATTTTGAATAAGTTTTGTTAGATTTGTTTATATTTTAATATGCACATAAGTTTGAATTTTTTTGTTTTTGGTATTAATGTATAATAAAGAACAGAATTAGCTAATAGATTTGTGAAAATGATTTTGAATTTAACTTGTCCAAGATTCTTTTCTTTAAAATTATAAAACTTGATTAGTAATTTTTTTTTTTTTCCTCCAAGGTGGAGATAACAAAAATTGGTAAAAAAAAATTAAAGAAAGTAACTCTTGCTTAAATTCCAGTCAATATGTCTTATGAATTTAAATTAAGAGCATGCTACAGGGGGCCGACACTATTTTTCAGACACTTTATTTTTTTAAAGTTTTAGGTAGCACAGGCAGTCTGTACTGTTTTAGTGTAATGGCAATAACATTTAAAAATTGTTTCAATACTACAAATGGAAAAGCAGAATTCAAATTAGAAGTATTTTTATTTTTTTACAAATTTTCACATTACACAGGCGACAGTATCTTTCGGACATTGCAGAAACAATGCTAATAGTTTATGGCAGCAGCCTTTTTTTCAATGACTTCTATCAGTCTATCTTCATAATGTTCGTACATATTGATAATAACATCTCTTCGTGTTTCTAGCAGTCTATTTTTAGCATCTTGTATGCGCTGCCACAGTTCAGCCTCTCTGGTTATTTCTGGCCCATCGTAAACAAGCTCTGCAAGCATTTCCCATATGTTTTCAATTAAATTTAAGTTTGGACTTCTTGCAGGCCATTCCAGAGGAGTTATATTTGCTTCACACATCCAATTTTTCACTGATTTGGCCACATGGATGCTGCAGTTATCTTGCTGCAAAATAAAATTACTTCCCATTTCTTTTTCTATGAGTGGTAGGGCTCTCTTTTCCAAAAGTTCTCTGTAGCTCAAGCTATTTTGACATCCTTTTAACCACTCTAGCCACAAGTTTCCATTCGGAAATACCATACCCCAAACAATGACTCCTCCTCCTCCCATCTGTCTCTTGTTGAGAATAACAGGTTCACCTTTTCTCAACCATGTACACCACCCATCAGGTCCATCGAACTTAAAACGTTTTTCATCAGTAAATATCACTTTCTTGAAGTCAACATGGTTGTTATCCATCTTTTGGCACTTCCCAGCCTTGCCTCCTTGTGTTTTTTTGTTAGTGTAATACTTTTCTTGATTTTAGCATACTTAAGTCCAATTTTGTGTAGCTTTCTTTGTAGAGTTTGAGCACCAACGTCAAGTTCACACTTCTCCTTTACTTTCTTCACTGTCACCTATTTCTCCAGATGATAACAACCTCGTAACACTCCTCTTCATTCTTCATTCTGTTCTCTTGGAAATTGTTTTTTTCCATCCTCTCTTCTTCTTCTTCTGCTCATAGTCTGTACTTAGCATGTATTCAACTGTTCAGTAGCTTCATCTCAGCGGCAATCTTTCGGATGCTGAGCCACTCTTCTCTCTTCTTTTGGACCAAACTGATGACTTCTTTTGAATGCATTCTTCTTCAGGATTTTAATGTGTTTTCGCAGTGAATGGTAAAGATACTCAAATGTAATGGTCAGGGTACAATTTACCTGCAGAAAATTTGCATATTGTAGACGTTTGACGACTAAATCATTAAAAAACCCAGAATTTGTGTCATGTCTGAAAAATAGTGTCGCCTAAGTTGAAGTAAAAATAAAGAAAACATGAAACCAAAGACAAACCCATCAATCAATGTTCATACCATTAATGGACAGTTACTGCTGAACTACCTACTCATCAATACAAAAGCTTTCGGCAGCAAAAAACACCTTTAAGCACACTTTTCAAAGTGTCCCAAAAATAGTGTTGGCCCCCTGTACAAAGAATAACATAATGCTGAAATGGTATCAAAAGATAACTGCAAAATGCCTTTTCCGTTTTTCTTTTCTATAATACCTTGTTTTGAAAATGTTCATATTTTAGGATTAAATGCAAAATATCATTACATGAATTATAATAATTATCGCCACCCCCCCACACACACCCTTTCTCTTTTTATTTATATATATATATATATATATATATATATATATATATATATATATGAATTTTTTATCTGACATTATTTCCTATTACTCTGAATGTTACTTTGTGAATACCCATGTTTGAATAGACATGCTGTTTTTGTTTTGGTTTGTTTTTCTTTTTTGTTAAGCATTTGAATTACATGTTTTAAACTGCATTAATATGATTTCTTCAAAAGGATATTTGAATCTTGGGGGCTGTGACAAACTCTGTGGCTAAAACACTCTGAATCAGACTGTTTACCCTACAAAAGATGTTAAAGAACATTTTTCTCTCAAAAAGTCACTTGAATACACAGACCATATATACTTGTATCTTTTTATCTCCTTTTTCTGAAGACATTTCAACTGACCAGTTTCCTCAGGAATACCTGGCAACCAATGAATAATTTTAATCTTTTGATAACATCAATATATACTGTGCACTTTTTTTTTTTTAACATTTATTTCTCAAAATGTCAATACTTTTATAATCATAACCACATGAAAATGTCTATATGCAGGTCCATAGACTATAGGAAGTTGCTGATGCTTAGATCCTGCAAAATATTGAAGAAAAAAAAATTTGTGAAAGATTTTCAGATCTACATTTTTATCTCCCCACACACAGTGCCTACCAACTGATTGTTATGCCTTTAAGCAATTTCACAGTAATAAATGCTTTCATATCTTGGCAGTTGCTGAAGAATCCCTCAAGGAGTTTATTGACCATAGAAATCTTCCTTTCCCAGAGTATAAACAGCATTGTTATCTTAGCCATAATGGGATGAAGTCAAAAATGTGCATTCTGGTTGTATTCTGCATTACATAACTGGACTTAAATTTTTTTTTTTTTTTTTTGTTAATTGCAATTTTGAATTATTTTCACAGGCCCTAATATATGGATGCACAAATGTAATTTTTAAAGTCACAGCATTATTTTTTTATCCAATGTATGGCATAAAACTAAAAAATAATTTTACAGTTGAAACCTAATAAAATTGTCTCTCCCCCTCCCCCAATCTCTATGCTATAAATTTGGCAAAATTTTATATAATATATAATTTTTGTACTTGCATATACATTATTGTAAAAAAAAACAAAACCTGGAAAAAAATCTATTACTGTCTTTTAAAAAGTCTCCTTTTTTTTTCTTTTTTTTTTTTTTACATTTTTTTTTTCTTTTCCTTCCTTCTATAATTAACAGAAATTTGTTTCTTAATGTATTTTTTAATTAGCTTTCGTTTTAAAGATAGGACCAAAATCCCATTTAGTTTAAGATTGATGAAATTGTTTTGAATAGTGGCAACAGGGAGAAAGACTGAATTGAATTATTTGTTGATTGAAGAATTATTATTATTAGCATTATCATCATTCTTAGAAGTTCCTTGATTTGTCAATTGTTATTGAAGGCAGTCAGTCATAGATTGTAAATTATTAGATAAATGAAGATGGTTGCAGATAGACTGGAGTCAGAATGTGAGGGAAGGAAAATTGATGCAACAATTGTTTTCTTGAAATTGATCATTTATTACTGTTAGCGTAGGTGCTTATTGCAGGTGGATAATTTGATATATGTACATTTTCAGTTTTCCTTTAATTTTACTTGAAGTGGAATGATTTACAGGTTTTGAAAGCTGACTAATTTTCTTAAAAGAATGTATGATAAATCTTTACATACATACATACAAACAAAAGAATTTGCCTATTTCTAATTCCTGTTTTTATGCCAAAACTGACAATGAAATAATTCAGTTTGTGAATTTTTTCTTCATAAATTTTCAAATATAGTGATCTCATTTTGCTTGAAAAACTTTTTACAAAGTATTCTACTCATTGTAATGCTTTGTTTGAACTAATTCTTTCACATTTTATATATATATATATATATATACACACACCACTGTATACACTGTGCTTCCTGAAGTATCTTTTACTTATTAAACTTTTCTGTTACTTTCCAAACACAATACCTCCAGTGTCACTGCATATTTGTAGAACCTCAAATTGAGTATTTTTTTTTTTCTGATCAGTGGGTTCCATATATTACTTATATCTATGCTCGGTCTACTGATCATGATTGGAGCATCATGTGCTGTTTCCTTCAATTGTCCTATTCTTTAGTGCCTAATTCATATCAATCATTTTGATTTTTATCCCACAGAGGTTGGAGAGTTCTATCCTCCCTCCACATACAAAATAAAAGCAATCATATATATATATATATAAATCTTTCTACTTTCCATTAGTCTCTCTTTGTCTATTTAAAATCAAAAAGTACAGTGGCTGAAATGTTATAAGTAAGCAACTAAAGATTACATTGTTGCATTTTACTGTGCAACTTAATGGATTCATGATCAAATTGGTATTAATCAACCAATGTTTATAAACTTTTCAGGCTATATTTATCTGACCAATATATCCTGTAAGTTTCAGCTTGTATTATCTACCTTTTATGAAAAAATATTGATAGTGTTTTAGTTGGGATATCTTGTTTTATGTAGAAAAGTGAAATATACTTTTATTTATAAATAAATCCCCAAAATATAGGCCATAGAAACACATTAGCATAATTTATTCATGTATATAGGATATTATTTTTCTTGTTAATGTGCCTTGATATTGTATAAACTTCATCAGTCTTTTGTCCATTGATTTTTTTATTAGCTTTGCTATGCTTTTAACATTATCATTACTTACAGCAGTTTTTTTACTGCTTCACAAAGATCTTTTTTCCTTTAAATATTGTTTTTTATTCTCATATCTTAAATAAACCGTAGGTTTTCTACCGGATCAATATCTAGAGAAGCTGGTGAGGAATCCAATAAATTTTATGACATTGAAAGTTTTTTGGGTTTTTTTTTTTTTTTTTGTCTTTTAAGCAAAGTGGGCAATTGTCAGCTTTCCAAAATGTAAAGGCACATTATTATGTATGAATATATTCTTTAACATAATTCTTCTTGATTGTGACCCATACTACACTTTTCTTTTCTTTATTTTTTCTAATCAAGTTCACCCCAAGCAAGGCAGTAAAACCACTTAGACACAAAGGGTTACTGGGTGTAGAAGAGCTAAAAGCAGAAATATAGCTAAGGAGTGAGAACAAAAGAAGATTAATCAGGACAGTAGATAGAAATTGACATTGCATTTAACTTTTTGTAGATTAAAGTTGGCTGGAAAGCATGTTCCTGGAAGACTTCCACAAGTGAGAAAAACTGTTAGCATAGAATTTGATATGGATTTTAGTAGATATTTTGTCAATATGTGGCAACGGGAGTGTTCAGGGAGAAGTGGAATCATGCCTTAGAGTGCAGAGGGAATATAATCAGCCCTTGTCTTCTATACTAGTAACTGTTATCCTGTTTACAACTTTACTACATTGGGTTCAGGCTTGTATAGTTCCTACTTTTGAAACTGATTTAAAAAGGATTTTAAATGGCCCTTTCTTTGGCTAAAATAGTGATATCAATACTTTTTTGTATAACAAATTTAGTATAGGAGAGGAAATTGAACATAAAATAGGCTTCTGTCTAAATTTTCTGAGATAAGGTAAATTTCTGTATGGGGAACTGGCCACCAGCAAGAGGGCATGAGGACAACATTGTCTTTGCTTCAAGGACATCTGCAAAAAAGGACATGGACATTGAGAGGTTTGGACTGTTAACCTCAGCTTTATTGCCATATTCACAACATTCCAGTCTTCAGGTGATATTTTAGAATTTCAAACCAAACCCTTTATTTAGCCCATGGGGGTAGATTGTTCTAATTCCACATGCCTTTGGATATTTCCATTTCAGTTAGAATAGACTGTGCTAGAGGTAGTTTCATACAACATTGCAAATTGCTACAAAACCAAAATATTAACCAAAAAACTCAAGTCACATTCTTAAATAGCATCGTCAGGTCGATACTTTCTTATGGATGTCAAGCATAGTGCCAAACATATTCAGAAATATCTAAACTGTCAGCTGTATACAACCACTTTCACAGATCAGATTAGAACCTGTAGGTTTTAGTGAGAGCCATCCTTCTGTGAAACTTGTGGACTGGTGCTACAGAATACAGAATCACGGTAACATAACAGCATCACTTGAGAACTTTCAGTAAGAGCCCCAACTAAAATGGATAGCACACATTTAGATCTTGATGCACTTAGATCTTCTTTCAAAGAAATGTTTAAGAAGGAAACCTCTATCAATACTAGAAAAAGCAATAATAGCTACTGGACTTGAAACTTATTTTCCTGAAAAATTGTTTTAAGAGAAGGATCTTATAAATTTCATCTAAAAGCAGTAGTACTAACTGCTTGGTCAATGAATACTGAATATTTCCTTGAAATGGCTAATATTACCATTACTCTATGACTTGGATTTCATTTGACAGTATTAAATTAGCAGCTAAGAGAAAAATCTTTAAAATGTAAAAAATATCACTATTTAGAAACTCTAGTTAATGAATCAAAACTGTTCTACTCTTAAATTCTACTAGCAAGTGAAAACTAGTATAAGTGGAACCTTATTTGTCTGTAAGTGAGCCTGTCATGAAAAGATAAATAGGCCTTTGTCATATGCTAGTTCCTGCTTGTGTTAATTGTATTCCGACAACTGGACAAATTGGTGTTTACTCATCTTTTTCTTCCTTTTGCCACTGACCCCAGGAGAATTAGGTGAAACACTTGTTCTGACCCTGCAGTCCAAACTTGATGACCTGGAAGTGTTACTAACAAGTTTAGAAGTGGGGTGGAAGAGATAGGAAGAAGGGAGTGGGGTATTGCAACATGATTATTGGCTACAAAAGGAAGAATTCTCACAACCACTTTTGTTTTGACCTTGTGTTGATTTTTATTTCATTAGCAAACAATGGATTCTCAAATTATTGCCTCTAGTTGAATAGCTAATGAAAGAGAGGGTCCTTTATGCAGTTAATTTTCTCTTCTACATTTGGAGAAACTTTTTACCTCTTGAACTCTTGTCAGTATCTCCACTTACACGATTCTGGAGTTGTTGTGCTTTTTTGTTTTTGTTTGTTTGTTTATTATTATTAAAGGTGTCAAGGTTTTAAATTTGTATTATGAAAAAACTTTGTGCCAATTAATCTTATTTTATATAACATGTAAATTTACTTAGATAATTGAACTATCATCCCTGCATCTGCATGTTCCATGAGTTTGGGGATAGTTTTTAGGAATAGCATGACAGCAAGTCATCTTAGATCTGTAGAAACTTCCTTGGTACTCTTGCAACCTCAGCAATACTGTGATGTGAACAGTCTCGGTAGACCTTTGAATCACAAGTTTCTTTCAAGAGTTTATGTGACAAATTTTATCCTCAGTAGAACTTGTTAAACAAATACCTCAAATTTCAATTGCTCCAATAATTCTGCTTGTCAAAGGAAAAAGGAAACTTCAATCATGGTTGCATTTCAGTGCTGGCTGGACTTGAAACTTCTATGTATAAAGGAATGGTTTCCATTTTTTTTTTTTTTTTTTTTTTTTTTTTTTTGTTTGTCTACTGACTTTCTTGCTACTCCTCTACAGAGATTTAGTCATTTTCTGCAAGAACTAAATATTTCTAATGATAAAGAAAATTCGTTTAAGATATGTTTTTCATTTTTCCTTGTGGGGAAACAATGTGAGTTTAATGTGGAACCTGTGCATTTTTTCATCTCTGTTAAATTATTCAGTTTTAGCTCCACTTGTGCCACAAGCATTCAAACTTACGTCTAACCTTACCCCATTAATAAAGTGAGAAGGTTCTTATTGGAAGATAGGTTCTCTGGAAACTAGCTTCTATACTGTTCTCTGAATGAAAAAGTATAAGACAATGAAGCATAAAATGTTACTTTTTTTTTCTGAACAGGTTGTTGTACACATTTAAAGTTTTGCATTAAGAATTGGAAGAAAGGAATTACCAATGATTAGGAATTAAAACAAATGTCACTGACAGAATAAGACCATTACATGTGCATAATTATAATATATGGAAATACTATTTATTCTTCAGCATTGCTGACTGCAGGCAGTGTGCAAGTTGCTTGTTACACAAACTAATTTTGAAATTCAAGAAAACAGCTGTTGCCATCTACATACATATTCTGACAAAAAGACCTTAGTTTATTCCCAATCATGGCTATCCAAATAAACCCAGGTTGGGTCATAAAAGAATTGTGTACAGTATACAATTCATGAAAATATGATTGGCTAATGATCTATGAGTAAAATTAAAGGATGTAATAATGAATTAGAACCGTGATAAGATTGGATCAGTCTTATCTTAATCACAGTTAATATATCAAGTTGGTGAAAAAATATATACTTGAAAGTAATTATTACATTTTTCAATCTAACATGGTTGGGGGGGTAAAATGTTATTTTCCCATTAGGCTAGTCACTAATTGCTTGCTTAAAGGAATTAGAATTTAAGCTTCTCTTTGGCCAATAATTGTACCAGTAATATTCGATTATAAGATTCCAAGATGCTAAAGTTTGATTCCATCACATCCTAATTTCTAATGTCAATAATGTAAATAGAATCAATAGCCTAAACTATTTTTCTTATGTCTGTTTTGCTATAAGACTTAAAAAGGCAAGCATTTTTTCTTCCCCTGCTGATAGTATGAATCAAATATAATTATAAAAAAACTTGATTCAATATCAATTATGTTCAGTGTGTTAGTACAGAATAGACAACATTCAGTGACATTGTTGTCAAAAGTGAATCCATGTATTACTGGAACAATCCATAAAAATGATCACCTAATGTTCCATCAGTAAACTCAAAGGATGTAATAATAGATTGAGATTGAACTAATCTTGCTACCAAAGCCATCATTTTCTAGTTTGCCTGACAAGTTTTGAAAACATTGTCTATAATATTTTAAAAATAAGAGTTCTTCCTGCATTGTTTTTATAGATATAGTTTTATTTCATTTAAATGAATTCCTAAGATGCTCAAATAGCTTCAAATTCATTTACCATTAGGGAAGAAAGTCTGTACTATAAACTTAAAAGACAGTAGGTTATGGTGAATCTGCAGGCAGTGTAATGGTTATTGGCATGAAAAAATTGGCAAGCAAAGTTTGAATTCTGATCAATTCTATTTCATTCATTTTGCATTCATGTCCTAGGAAAAGGCATGAATCTATTTTCATCCAGGTATGGATTAGACAGTAGAGCAGACTAGGCGCTCTTGCCTTATGTGGCAACCAGTTTAGAAGGAAAACTTATAAATCAAAACCAAACTGAAGGAGGGTCTCTTTCATGTCACCTTGCACTAGACATGCCACTGCTGCTATGACTGCAGTACTTGAACCTGATGGTTTTAATGGGTTAGCGGACTTGATATAACATGAGATGATGTAAAAATAATTTGAAAGTGCTCGCTCTCTTTCACTCACTCTCTCTCTCTTTCACTCACTCTCTCTCTCTTTCACTCACTCTCTCTCTTTCACTCACTCTCTCTCTCTTTCACTCACTCTCTCTCTCTTTCACTCACTCTCTCTCTTTCATTCACTCTCTCTCTTTCACTCACTCTCTCTCTCTCTTTCACTCACTCTCTCTCTCTCTTTCACTCACTCTCTCTCTCTCTCTTTCACTCACTCTCTCTCTCTCTTTCACTCACTCTCTCTCTCTCTTTCACTCACTCTCTCTCTCTTTCACTCACTCTCTCTCTCTTTCACTCACTCTCTCTCTCTTTCACTCACTCTCTCTCTCTTTCACTCACTCTCTCTCTCTTTCACTCACTCTCTCTCTCTTTCACTCACTCTCTCTCTCTTTCACTCACTCTCTCTCTCTCTCTTTCACTCACTCTCTCTCTCTCTCTTTCACTCACTCTCTCTCTCTCTCTTTCACTCACTCTCTCTCTCTCTCTTTCACTCACTCTCTCTCTCTCTCTTTCACTCTCTCTCTCTCTCTTTCACTCTCTCTCTCTCTCTTTCACTCTCTCTCTCTCTCTTTCACTCTCTCTCTCTCTCTTTCACTCTCTCTCTCTTTCACTCACTCTCTCTCTCTTTCACTCACTCTCTCTCTCTTTCACTCACTCTCTCTCTCACTCACTCACTCTCTCTCTCTCACTCACTCACTCTCTCTCTCTCACTCACTCACTCTCTCTTTCACTCACTCTCTCTCTCTCTTTCACTCACTCTCTCTCTCTCTTTCACTCACTCTCTCTCTCTTTCACTCTCTCTCTCTCTCTTTCACTCTCTCTCTCTCTCTTTCACTCTCTCTCTCTCTCTTTCACTCTCTCTCTCTCTCTTTCACTCTCTCTCTCTCTCTTTCACTCTCTCTCTCTCTCTTTCACTCACTCTCTCTCTCTCTCTCTCTTTGACTCACTCTCTCTCTCTCTCTCTCTTTGACTCACTCTCTCTCTCTCTCTCTCTTTGACTCACTCTCTCTCTCTCTCTCTCTCTCTCTCTCTCTCTCTCTCGTGGAAATTAATGCATTAAACTCTTCTGCTGGGTTTTTATCATTAAAAAAATATAGTGAAAATCTTCATTGTCTTTTAAACAGTTTTATTTTCAACCAGTCCAATAATACATACAGCAGAATATCTGATTCACATATACATAAATGTATTAACATATTTTAATCTAAATGCATATTAAATATCTTTTAAACGTGTCTCTGTTCATGGCACAAAGTTATACAAACATTCATCAGTAAATATGCAAATCTTCTTTGTTTACACAAAGAAATGCTGCTATCTTGCAAAAAGGTTAACTAAAACTCCACTAAAAGCCAGCAGTCATCACTGTAAAGGGTATTGTAATTGGTGCACAGAAATCCTATCTAGTATTTGGCAAAATAAGTGTTTCTAGCCTTATGTATTTTGTCTGTATATCTCAAGATTTTTCTTAAAGAATTTTTTTTTCTTTTACATATGGTTTATCAAGCCTTTGCAGGTTATTTAAAGCCAGAAAATATTTTTAGAATGTAAGAATTTTTTTGGAGATGATTATTTACTGATGCAAATCCTACTAATTAACCCATGGACGGGGGAGAAGAGGTAGATTCATACCCTTCCTAAGAGTATTTGCACATAAATGAATATAACAAACCTGCCTAGAATTGGAACTCAGATTCCTAATTTTGAGCCATTATCCATTATACCACCTGCACATCCAAGCTTACAGCACCTGATAATTCCAAATGTTCACTCATCTAGGTACTGACCAAGCTTAATGTTGCTTAACTTCAGTAATCAATGAGAACAAGTGTTTCAACATCTGGCCATAAGCCTTAAAATTACATTTAAAAAAGGAATATGGTACTAAAGTATAATCACAAACATGAAAAAAAAAAAAAAAAAATTTTCTTTTCATATTGTTTTTTTTTTTTTTGTTTTTTTTTTTTAACTAAATGCTCATCCAATACATACAAGGTCCAAGAGCCACTCAAAGCAGAGGATTACTGAGTGAGGTGGTTGTAAGAAGCGGAAGTACAGAGTATGAAGATATATAGGATATATAACAGTTGATCCTAGACTTGAAGAGGTTAAGATTGTAATGATCAGGAAAGCCTACTTAAAATTCATTATTTTATAATCATTATTAGAATTATATTTCATATTTTATAGATGCTACATGATCTCAAAAAGTGATTAATTTATCTTTTTTTTTTTTTTTCTTTTTTTTTTTTTTTGAGTGGGGAGTAAGGAATGTTTATTGTTATAAGGATGATAAAAGAACGTTTAGTTGAAATCGATCCAATTTTTCCAAAATGTGAGTACATAGTTACATATGTTCAATTTCTCTGTTCTCTGACTTGATGATTCATATAGATAAAAGATAAAGATAACATGATTTTCTTACTGTTTATTCAAGTGTAACAGCTAATTCTCTGTTCTGATATTGCTTATTTAGGTCATATGAGATTAAAAATGTATGCTTGGACTGTCCTTCATTGAAAATAAGGCTGGACAGGAATAAAAACAAGACAAATGCAAACTATTTTTAGAAATGAAAACAACTAGAATTTTTTTATATTGAATATTGTAATTAGAATTTTTTTTTATTTTAATGTTAAACTTTATTTTATTTTATTTTTCACTTACTTTCTCCCAAGACATTCAGTAATCTTTTCAAGTAGACAATGTTGTAGTACACACAGGAATTTCCAAGTCTCTTAAATTTTTTTTTATTATTATTATTTATAAAATTTAATTGTAATATTTTCATTCCAATGATTTTTTTTTTTTTTTAATACATGTTTTGTTTGTCTCTTTTATTCCACTTGTTATAAATGGAGTCTTTTGATGAAGTTGTTTTTAAGGAAAAAAAAATGCTAGCAATGATTAGCCAATCAGAATGCTTCTTAACTCCTAAAGGAATGAGCATGATTAGCTTCTTGCTGGCTCACATGTTGTTCTCCTTCTTCTGTTGTTTTAATAAGGCAGTTAATTTCAATATGGTCGCGTAGAATTGCTTGGTTCATTGATCTGAAAGAACTATCACCATTCTGTGCTTCTTGTTCTGTTCTTTCCCATCTTGTGAAGCAGTTTATTTTATTTCATATGCGCATTGCACACAGGTCCTTGCTTTTTCTTAACGGGTATTTTAATTAAAAATGTCATTGCTCGGATTGCTTTTTCCCACCCTCTTCGATTCTTTTTAACTTTTTTTTTTTTTTTTTTCTAATTTCTTCTCTTATTTCTGCCTTTATGGAAATAAACTCTACTCAAGAATAATTAATGAAGAAATTATTAGGAAAAAATTATGAAACTTCTTTCTGTACTTCAATTGAAGTACTGGGAGATAGATAGATATAATCTCAATTTCTCATTAATAACTGAAATATTGAAAATGCAAGAATATTTTCTTACATTTAATTTGGTTTTTCTCTAGTTTACTGATATTTTTTATACTTGATCACCTCAGGCAAATCTAAGAGACTAACATGTATCATCATATTAACATCTAAAAGTAAATAAATGAAAGACTTGTGCATTGCATGTGTAAAAGTGCAATATGTGCAGAAAAAGAGCTCTATGTGGAACCAAAGCTAGTAACTAAACATAAAAGAAAACTAATTATTAGCTTGGTGCAAAAATAATGTCGTTTTTTGACGTTCAACTTCAAAAGAAAAACGACATTATTTTTGCACCAACTTAATAGTAAATCTAGTTAGACATTCATTTTGTTTGAATTCTAGTGGTTGCTCTGATCTTTAATCTTTGGCAGCCATTATTGTTACTGATCACTAGGTCTTGATGAAAAAGGTTCACATTTCATACTGTTATTTTATTTAGAAAATGCACCATGAAAACCATATTGCATCTTTTGACCAGCTGTGGCTAAAAAACATATGGTAGGTTGCTTACTCCTAAGGGGTCACATGGTAGGAAACTTGCAGAAATTACAACTAAACACATTTGTATATGTGATAAATGATTTTTATCCCTATTTTTACTACTAAGTAGCAAAGTCTCTCTAAGCCTAGGGACACATATACCAGTTAATGTAAAAAATATTTTCTTTTGGATTAATTCACTTGCTTCATTTCCTTTTCTTTATTGTTTTTAGGTTTTTTATTTTAAAGAATTTTTTGTTTTAACAAAACATGCTTGTAAAATATTAACTATATAACTGGATCATGCAATCAGTACATCAATTTTGTATGATTTTTTTCTAAATGCCATGTCCCTCCAAGCAGTTTACTTTGCTTTTCTGAAAGCTTCTGATTACTGTGCCAAGTTCTCCTCTTTTGGTTTTAATATCAGTAAAATGTGCATTAACACACCTGTTCCTGTTGCTCCACAACTTCCTTTTTTTTTTTTTAATATCTGTAAACTGTGATATTGCAGTATTGTCCCTTTGACCAGCAGCAGCTAAAAGAAAGAACATGGGGTGGTTTCCTTACCCCTAAGAGGTCATGTGGTAGCAGACTCACAGAAATTATGGCTAAATACATCTATATAATAAATGCAAATGTCAGTGTGTCACTGATTCCTCTTGATTTTTTTTTTTTTTCAATTAAAGGGACACAACTCTCTAATTTTTTATAGCTCATCTTCTATATAATAAATGTGAATATCAGTGTGTCACTATCACACTTTTTCAACTTTACTCCTAGAATCCATAGCCCAACATATATTGTTTTGGAATCCGGCTAACTCAGTGAGCAAATTAAAAACATTCTAGGCCGGACACAGATCCATAATCCTGAAATTTTGGATTTCCAAGTTTTCATTACATTACTACTATTGTTTTGGCAGTTTTTGTACACGATTTTTTGCAATGAATTTTTTTTTTTTTTTTTTGTATGATAACAATTTTTATAACTTGGAAATAAATTTGAGAATAATTGAAATTAATTACAAAATCCAGCAAAAGTCACTCATGAAATAAAAAAAAAAAATTGTTTGTACAGAAAGTAAGGATTTATGTAGATCAAATTCTTTAAATTAAGTGGCAGCAGAAGAATTATCATTTTAACTTTTAAAAGGTAAACTTAAATATTAATGCAATACTTAAATGCAATGATCAATTTTGAGTTCTTCTGTAGTTTGTTGCCTATCGTATCTACTCTTCCCTAACTATTCTGATGAAGGCCTAATCAAGAGCTCTCTGCAGGGGCTAACTTAAATGCTGTCCAATAGGGTGGCTTTTAATCTAGTGTGTGTATATATATATATATATATATATATATATATATGGAACATCAAAAATTGTCCTCATAATTTTAACCCTATTACTACTGCTACCATGCTACTACTAAGTAACAAAGTCTCTAAGCCTGGGGATACATTATATATTTGGCAACTTTTATATCACTGAATTTTTTTTAAGCTTATTTCAAGTAAATTTATTTAGAGTTGATATAGTTTATCTTAAATTTATCAAAATACATAAAATATAGCATCATTTTCAAGATATATAATGATATCATTATACAGTATCGTGCCATAGGGAGGATACTAATTATATCATAGTTTTTGTTGATAGTGATAATCAGTTTTAGTTGGTTTAGACGTCTGGCTTCTCTGGGTTCCTTAATTTTTGTTACATTTCTCTGGCAACTTCTATCATATTGTGGTGACAAGAAGACTGCATGATATTTCTATATAAAAATAATACATTTATTACAAATTTATAAACAGGCTTTGAAATTCTGAAATAGAACCAAGATTTCCTGTCTTCAGCCCATTGATGCCCTCTATTTGAACCTCTAGTAATCAGCCAAGAACCAGTTGAGGACCAACATTTCTGTTAGATCTTTTTTAATCATTTCACCCCCAGGCAAGGTGATAATGCTACTAAGACACAATCGGTTGCTGGGAGGGAAAGAGAACAAAGACTCTAGTGAAGAGAAAGGTCAAAAAAAAAAAAAAAAGGTTTCAGTAAAACTGAAGATGGCACTTGAGATTGCATTTAAATTTTTGAAGATGGGTGGCAGGGCAGCAAGAAACTGGAAGAGTCCCACAAGCAAGAAGTGTGAGAAAAGAAACTATTAGAACATACAATTATATCTAGCTAGTTCAACAGTAAAATGGTGAGACCCAGTTAGCAATCTAGTAGTATGCAATCAATATACCAAGAAGTAAAGCTCATCAGAACAATTGCCATGTGAATATTTGTAGAAAAGACAAAGGGCTATTGTTAATGTCTATCCCTGTCTTTGCCTGTTTATAACTGCTTGTGCACTAAAATAAACAATCCTTTGACCTTTTCAATTCAACCTAGCTCGGAAACACCATGAGTGATACATTTTAAAACAATTGCTCACTATCCATTTTAATGTAAATTCTCTCTTCTAAGGTATAAAATCTTTCATTAATTTCAATTAATGGATCTTAATTAGAAGCAAATTAATTCTACCACTGCTTTTCCTTTATAAATAAGCAAAAGGAGATCTTTCTACAAAAACCGTTTGTTATAATTATTTACATTAGGACTACGCCTGTAGATGAAAGAGTTCAATTTTAAATTCTCTGAAAGTTAATGAGATCAACATCCACCCAAGAAAGCCAGATAGCATAATGGCTAAAATACATTAAAGATGAGGACATTAGTCCAAATGTAAATAACTAATTCTAGAAATTCAGACAAAAAAAAAATTCATTTAAAATTCTCTAACATATACACACAGTGCTGACCAAACAAAATATATATTATATTATTAATACAATATCAAAATCCACTACTTCATTTCATGTTATGATTTGATATTATTGTATTAATAATAGTATTATAATATATTTAAGCTCTACTGACTTTGACATTGAGCCCTCTGTTTATTCTATATTTTAAGGTTTTAACTTATTTTAAATACTAGCTTATATACATAGACAAATAGTGTATTTTATTTATATATATATATATATATATATATATATATATATATATATATATGAGATCATATTATTTTTCAATTAATAATTCTGAATTTGATACTTATCTGTAATATAGTTTAATAGGTGAATTGATATTAAGACAATATTTTATTTTGATAAATACAATCCTTGCAATTAATTTTTAGTTGAGGCACTTTTTCACACTGATTTCTGTGACTCTTGACAGGTATTTTCACAATTCTTCTATGCAGAAACATTTCAAATGAATGGCTTTCATGTATGAACAGCAATGTCCATTTCACCCTGCAAATGTTTGATTGGATTTAGGTCACGTGATTGAGAAGGCCATTCTATTATCCTAGTAATATTTTTCAGGAACCAAGTTGATTTTTAAATTGTTTTAAGTCATTGTTGGAAAATGAATTGCCTTCCAAGTCTAAATTAGTAGCAGAAAGTAAAACCTATTTTGAATTAATCCAATTTCCCTCCCCTCAATTCTGAAGAGATTCTCAATGCCTTATGCACTAAAACCACCCCATAAAATATGTCCCCCACTATGCTTCATTGTTGGGAGGGTTTCTTTTATATTGTGTACTGTAAGGATTTTCCTTTTAGTGCAATATTTTATTATTGCTATTAAGACAAACATGATTAATTGAAGAAAGAAGAAAACAAGGCATAATTGCCATAATTGGTAGTTCTAAAAAGGGAAAAGAAAATAATCTATTAAATACTCATTGTGCCATGTCCTACCATGAGAGTATATTTTCTGAATCTCTCGATTGATATTTTCTTCTCTACAAAATGGTTACATGTGATTTAGATTCTGTTTAGGAACAGTAATTTTCAATTCATACTATAAATGTTCAGTTGGACTTAGATCAAGTGACAGAAGCTTATTTCATTACTTTATTCTTCTTAAGCTTTGCTGAAGTGGTTTTCAAAGTATGTTTCAGGTCATCTTGTTGGAAGTTGAATTTTCTACCAAATCTACGCTAGATAACAAAGCCTTTTTTCTTTCTTTTTTTTTTTTTTTTTTTTTTTTATTTCCACTGATATTTTAGCAAATACACTTTCCCCTTGAATCCTGATGAGTTTCTCAATGCCATCTATGCTAAACAATTCCCATAAAATGTCCCCATCACCATGCTTTGCTGATGGAGTGACATGTTTTTTCTTTTTGTTTTTTTTTTTCTTCTAATATAATGTTGGTTAGTTCATCTAACCAAATAACTATTCCAATAATTATTCAACTCAAAAAAAAAAAAAAAAAATTGAATGAAAAATAACCTTTCTTTTTTTATACTCTTTCTTCAATAGTAATGTTTTTTTTCCTTTTATTTTTACTTATGCAACTTGGCTATGAAATTCTTTTTAATTCAATGGTTCATGAATTGTCAAAATACCTATATCTGACCCAGTGTTCTTCAGATTGGCTAGCACTTCCTTTGTGATATTAGTTTCACCTCCTGTGCGAAACTTCTTTGGATGACAAGATCTTGCAAGTGTCATTATTGATAAAAAATGAATGTTTTTATTGTAAGATGCATTTACAAACTAAATTATTGAATGTTACTAAGGTTTACAACATACTAGGAGCATAAGAATAGTTCAAATTTAGTTATAATTACCGATTCAATTTTTTCAGTAGGAATGAAATACTTACACAATATTGATTATTACTAATTGCAGAAATGAAATAAAACAATTATCAGTTATTTTTAACTGTTTTACTAATATTGACTGATAAATATCACCAAATTTGGGAATATTAATCATGAAAATAAAGCATTAAATATTTTTTGTGTAAGATTGTGACTGAGATCAATTCATTCCTCTTGTGTGTGTGTGTGTGTCTAAGCATTCTTTAGAGTTTTGACTGAAAATTGTATTGTAATTTTTCCTTTGGAAATGATTAGGAGCAATAACCAGTCTTTGTTTATTATTCCATAACAGCAGACATTACAATAAAAAGATTAAAGATTCTCTTTTGATTCAAGTTAAGGAGTAAATGAAAGAATCAGATGTATTTGTAATTTTATTAGTATTTAGTATTTTGCCAATGATCTTTTTCAGACAAGAATGAAAATTTAAGAGAAAATGATTGGAAATTGATTATATGTCAACTCTAAATATTTTTACTATTTCTCTTCTGGTTTATATAATTTTTTGGTCTCTCCACTTCTCTTTTCTTATGTCTATTCATTGTAAACTCATTTTCTAGGCAGTATTTTAACTTAGTTCCTACAGAAGGCTTAAATGGAATCTTTGATCATGAATTTGAATTATGCATTTATTGAATCTGACATGATTTGAAAATCATCACCATTATAGACTCTTGGATCACATTTGATCTAAATATCTGAAAGATTTCACAAAATATTTCAAGTAAATTTTTTTTTTTTTTTTTTTTTTTTTTTTGGCGGGGGTCTGTGTTTGTTTTTTTTATGTGTTGTATGTAGCAGTAAACACAAACATAGCACCAAAAGGTATTTGTGAGAGTTTCTAATTAGCTAAACATCATTGTAAGGATAATGTTTATTGCACCCTGGTGGTCAATGCTCACATTAAAATTGTAATGACACTATGTTTAGTTGTCTTTATTTTCTGGTGACTGCAAAAAGATTATAAGCAGTCATAGAAAAATCCCACAATTTTTGTTTCTGTCTGGGAAATTTCTGCTAGACAAAAAAAAAAAAAAAAAAGTTCAGTTTTGCTATCCTAACATTAATAGTCCAGTTTTGTGTCGTAAATTCAACCTAAGCCAAAAAGCCATTAGTATCAAGAGTTTGGTGGCACTGCTCTACCCATTCTTGTTATGCAATACACAGATGGTCAGAAATCCTTTGGGGGATTTTAGTAAGATATTTCTAGTCTGTAGATTTATTTTACCCTCATATATTTTTTACTTTTAATCTAAGCCATCCAATAAGAATTCACTTTCCTTTGCTCTCTCTTTCTTTTTTACATTAATGATTAAACTAGCTTTTGTTTTTAGCTTATGTTGCATAAAAAAAATGTGGGCCAGTCTTTGAACAAATGTTTAGTTACAATGTATAAGTTTTTGGACAATGACAACATGAGACGTGAACATATGCAAGAGAAATTATGTGTGACAACACTGACTGTATGCTCTAACATGTACACTCCTGTAAATAAATGTTATGTTTTTCATTCTTTTTCAACAATATTGTTCATTCCTATATATATATATATATATATATATACACATGCACACACAATTCTCTACTCAAACTTCTGTGTATATAATAATCTTTAAAGTTCAAGTCAATGGGAGGTACAAAAAGAATTAAGTTTTTCTTTTAATGATATTCTTATCTTTTTGCCTTGTATTTGCATTTGTCTCATGCTCCCAACAGGGTGGAGTCATTGAGGGTGGGGCATGAACAGCTAAGATGCCATTTACCTTCTGTTCTTGTGATTCAGATCTTAACAAGAACCCCATTTCCAACTTAATTCCTCATGCTAAATTCATAAAGTTGATGCCTTATAGAAAAGGATTGATACAAAAGTTCTTAATATTTTAATTCTTAATATTTGCTTTGTTATGGCATGAAAAATTCATTGAACATTTTTAACACTGCTATTTATAATGTATATTCATATTATTATAAAGATGACATTAATATCCACCTGTAATTTTCAAGACCTTATTCTTTTGAACTATATCTACTTCTTATAGCTCATTTCTTAACTAAAAGAACATTTTGAGCAATAAGAAATTTAAATAAACTGAGTTTTATTATATACAATCTATAAAACTTGCAATGCTTGATTATTGAATGAAATCTTGCTTGTAAAAGGCAGATGTTAGGCACCTTTTATTAGGTTGGTGCTAAAATAATGTCGTTTTCTCACATATGTTAATGTGAGAAAACAACAATATTTTTGCACCAACCTAATAATATCAGCAGTTAATATTACATTTGCTCTTTGCACACTTACAAAGAAATATAAAACAACTTTCTGTCACAAATATTTACGAAGAATGCTATAATTTTTCATTCTTGAAATTAAAACTGTACTTGTCAGAAACATTAAGCCTATTTCAGGTCTACACCTCAGATTTTTCAAGCAATTTGAGTTGAATTTCATATTAAAAAGGGACTTATGACTACATCACATTGAAATACCAGTTCCTGTACGATCACCAAAATTAAACTTCAAACCTGGTCAGTACTTAGATGGGTGACTGCTTGTGCATACTAGGTGCTGTAACCTTGGATGTGTGGGTGATGTAATTGATAATGGCTCAGAATTGCTCATCAGAGAGCCAAGTTCAATTCTTGTTGGGTTCATTTATATTTATTTATGTGCAAATACCCTTGGGAAAGATGTGAATCCACCTCTTCACCCCCCAGCTATGGGATAATTAGTAAGATTTTTATCCCTAAAACCATTTATTTTTAAAAAAAAAACTTCTGCATTAAATAACCCAAGTTGATATGCTGCCAAACAAAAACAACCAACAAACATTAAAAAAAATAAATAAAATAAAACCTGTAAACCATAACTTACTGTCAGGTTCAAACTCCAATTTAAGTTAAGAAGCCAATAATATCCTCAAAACATAAAAGCAAAAATTACAATCTTCCAAGAAACTTATTTTTGAGCCTACAATTCAAACAGAGAAATTTCTTATCAGCTTGTTTTTGAGGATTAATTTAAATCCTATATATATATATATATATATATATATATATATATCTATATATGACTTCATGCAGAAATAATCTTGATAAATTGCCTTAATCTTTATCTGCTTAAGATTTAATAGATTACAACGTAAAAGCCTTGGAATTAAACAACCTTGCTACAACTGATCTTATAAGAACAAGTCTGGTTGGAAACTGAAACTGTATCAATTATGTTAATCATGATAATTCTTACTTGATGACAATTAACTTTCAATTCATTTATATTGAAAGTAGTTGAAATCAATTAGTAACTTATGAACAGTTGTTAAAATGATGTCTGTATGTTAAGACCTTTTTTTTTTTTTTCATAACAGATGAAAAAATAGATTTGATCCATTGAAAAATAGATTCTTTTGAATTAGATAAAAATATTAGTATTTTTACATTTCCCTGTCAACATGAAAATGAGAATGCAAAATTACTTAAAAAGTTTTAAAGAAATACTATACTCTATAATTATACCATAGAAGTTTTATTTTTAATTCAGAGAAAATTAATGGAATTAGATCAATGATGGCATAATTTTGGTTGGAAAAGTTACATGACTGTGTGTGTATATATATATATATATATATATAATCATGCATGTTCACTTGTCTCTTCTCTACTCTGAGTTCTATTAAATTACATCCACTCTTCAGGAGACTTAATTTTACAAGCAATCTCTTAGAAAGTGGAAATACTTCCTCAAAAGTCAAAGTAGAAACAAGTGATCATTTAATTTTAATTATGTTTGTAACACATGGACATAGTCAATGGAAATTCTCTTCTTGAGGCATGGCATCAACATGACTGCTCTCAACATGAGAACTTTTTTAAGAATCCCTGCAAAGTAAATGATGCCAGTTTTCTGGAGGTCTACAATCTTCGTCTCAATTCCAAATCTTCGTAAGGGATCTTTCAATTTTCTAGGTGGTGTTCCAAGTGCACCATTACTAGAGGAATTAATTTGATATTCATGTTCCATAGCTCCTGGTATTTTTCTATTTTTTTAGTTTCTTTGGATTCCACTCTTGTATCATCTAGAATAGCAAAGTCAATAATTTGACACTTGCTATTCTCTGCATCTATAACATTAATTATAGTATTTAATTATTCATAATATTTATTATTACTCTATCTCTTTACATTGAGCACTATAATTATAACAGCTTCTTGCCTTAAAAGTGATGACTTTCAAAAGTAAATTCTTTTTGTTTTTTGAAAATACAATTCTTTTGTTTTTACACAATGATTTAAAAGCATAATTTACTAAAATTTATATTTAATCAAGTTATACCTGTTAGTATATTACATGGTATTGGTTATAAAATTGCAGAGGAAATAACTTCTTAATCACTTCACAATGCCTTATACTCCAGGAGTACAGGAATTGTCATATTTCAAAAGTGGGATGTAACATTGGTCAATCCAAAGGAGGAATCAAACAGCATTAAAATTAGAAATTCAACTTCAAGCTATGAACCTAATGCATTTATAGGTTGAGATAAGAAATTAAAACACAATCTATTGCAAGGCAGTAGATGTGAGAATGTTTCCAAATTAGCCTAAAAAGAGCAGCTAGAAAAATGCCACTGAAATCCACGGTCAACAATAAGTATTTGAAATAGGCAAAATTTTGAACCTTTGCTAAGATTTTTTTTTTTTTTTTTTTTTTTTTTCCTTTGAGTCTTCATTGGTTCAGTTTTTGAAAAGCTGATATTAACTATGAGTTTGGAGATTCAACTTCCTGAAGCCTCAAATCAGATCTAGATTAATGAAGTGGAATTCAATTTGAAGTCCCAGGCATTCAGAATGTGTCTTAAATCAGAAAAAATGACATTCTGCTAGGGAAACTATTTACAAACAGGCAATCTAATAATTAGAATGTCAGTCTCCTGAAGTGAATCCTGTTTAAATGTTTACTTTTTTTTTTTCTTTTTTTTTTTTCAAATCACTTAGTAAATCCATGTGTCTTAATGGCCGAGTTTGTAAGAATAAGAAAAAAAAAAACATTAAAAAGCAAGAACAATAAGAGGAATCAAGAAGACCATAGATAATGAGTGACATTAATCTTCAAAAATTTAGATGCAAAGTTGGCTGGAAAGCAAGTCAGAAGAGAGTTCCATTAGCAAGAGATTGCAAGAGAAGAAACTGTCAGCATAGAACTTACAGTAACATGTTGTCCTTGTCGACTTTAAATTGAGATATTGTAGCCAATCTAGTACTGTGCTTAAATTCATGAAGTCTAGGTACCATAGAGCAAAGTTCATCAGAAGAGGTACCATGAAAGTATTATAGAAAAGGTACAGGGAACCTACATTATGGTGATGGGAAAGTGACTAGAACTGGGATGCCAATAAAATTGTGGATTCTTTGGATTTCATCAAGAATCTCTAAATATATAGCAGGAGCACCAGAACACATGTGGCTGCAATACCCTCTAGATCAGTGTTTCTCAAACTTGTTAATCAATAGCACACCTAGGAGCAAATGAAAATATCATAGCACACTTAGCAAAATTTTGAAAGGGTATACATTTAAATGTTATAAAATAAAATGTATTTTTTTTTTTTTTTTTAAATACACACACAAATATGAACTTACTTTATTTCAATGTTTCTACTCAACTATTTGTGCAGATTGTTTAGTGTGAAACCTATGCTTGGTGCTTTTTCACAATTTCTTCAATGTTTGATTGAAGGGATGATAAGCAGATCCTCATTTCTTCAGTTGAGCATAGTCTTTCTCACTTTTTTGATGTTATTTAGTAGCACACTTAAGAGGATTGTGCAGGACACTAGTATGCCATGACACAGTGATCTTTCTGAATCATGAAAGAAAGAAAAGTCTACAAAGCCTTCAACTCCTGCATATTGCAAATGCAACAAATTCAAATAATAAAATAAGCCCAAATTGTTTAGATCATTGAATAAAGTAATATTTGAAAATAGATGACTATTTATTTTCATCATGTAAATGTATGTGGTCTGAGGAACACATTATGTTTGCTTGTTTTACACCTTTTATTCTATATTATCCACTTGTTTGCCCATGGGGTAATTTTGCTATCACCAGCAAACACAGCCTGCACATCTTTGCTCTCCCTACTTGGCTCTCCATTTATTCGTTTTTCTATGGATATACTTTAACTCTCCTTGACAGCAACATCCTAACCAGCAAGTCTAGAACCTCTTATTTGCTTATTCCTGTAATTTTCTGTTATGGACTCTTGTATTTCCCCAATGGAGCTCTTAACTGACCTACATACTCAGTATGCCATTATCTTTACACTTCACTTCACTTTTAATAGCAACAAATTCAGAAACCATACTTATTCCTTTCTCGAGAAATCCTCTTATTGCATTGAACTTGTTTCTTTTTAGTTTTTTTTCCCTAATAAACAAAACACAACATAACAATATAACAATTCTTTAAAATAGATGGCAAAAGAAAGTTTTGTTTTTCATTAAATATCTTCTTTTTTTTTTTTAAATTATGAAAAAAATCTTCTTATATTTTTATGTAATGAAAAGTATGCAGGAATTTGTGGAGGGGGGAGGGTTGACTGCTGAAAAATTCTCAACATATTTGCCAAAATCCCCAAATCTGGCCAAATATTAGTTGTTTTGTATATCGTCATTTTTTTGTGTAAGTTTTTTTTTTTTTGTTAGGGGCAGGACTGTGGATTTTTCATCAATGCCTGAAATCACAGTTTTTTTTTTTACTATGAATAGATTTAAATGAGTTTGGCACTCAGTACAACTCTTCATATTACTTTGGCATTGCACTACATGCACCAAATAGTGGCTACAACTCCCACTCGTCTCTTTTTAAAAAAAGAAAAGTTCACAAAAACTGCTGAAATGCTTCATTCTCAGAATTCGTGGTGAAAAAATATCTTTTCTTCCATTACAAATTTCTGTAAAATATCCCATCTTACTGATTACCAAAAGTAGGGAATATTTAGTTTATTTTGGCTCTTCATATTCTGGCAGTGAACTGGATAATGATTCAAAATAACTTTGTATATGTTGATGGTGGTAGTGAAAGTGATAACAATTGTTAGCATGATATTTTTGCCAATATGACATCATACAAAACTTGTCTTTTATTAGATTGTAATCATTTTCACAGTTCCAAAAGAAATGATAGAAATAGGAATTGGTATCTTTCTAGAAAACTAAGTCTGCTATACTGTAGGATCTCCCTATCTGCAGAATGGACAACCACTTTTATCACTTAACTATGGCTGGTCACATCAGCAAAACTTTTGTTCAAAACTTACTTCATAAAATATATAGTTGAACATAAACAAGTGATAGCGACATGAGTCTTTAATATTATAATTATTTTTCTATTCAGTAACATTTGAAAAATATTTACAATGTTAATTTAAATATCCTCAAAACCAAATTTTCATCGGGTACTGTAAAGAAAAATTGATTAAGTCATATTCATTGAGTACTGAAATGTTTGTTTTAATTTGTTTCATTTTTGAAGTCAAATATATTTTTAGTTAAAGAGCTACATACTTTCCATCATCATATGGGCTCACAGTGTAGAGTAGTTGAACAACTTCAAGTTTGGTCAGTACCTTGATGGGTAACTGCTTAGGAATATCAAGTACTGTAAGCTTGGATGTGCAGATGGTGTAATAATAATGGTTCAAAATTGAAAATTTGAGAGCAGAGTTCCAATTCCAGTCAGGTTCATTATATTCACTTATGCACAAATACTCTTGGGAAAGGCATGAACCCACCTCCTCTTCTCCCAGCTATGGGTTAATTAGAAGGACTTGTATCAGCAAATCATTAACTCCCCAAAACAGTTTCCTTAACAACTAAATAATTTTTTGACTTTAAATAGGTTAATATGTCATTAAAAAATAATGCAGAGTAAAATATTGTTCATTAAAATAAACCTTGACTTTATATCAGTCCAGTTTTATTTATAATTAATAAAAATTTGTTTTTCTTTTCTCTTGTTTTTTTTTTTTTTTTTTTTTTTTTTTTTTTGGTTGGGGGGGGTTGTTTTTTTTTTTTTTTTTTTTTTTTAACAAAATCCAAATTAAATATGCTCTCACTTTTCCTTTTGGGCATATTGGCATATATGAAATGTGTATGTCTGCTAGTATATGATTTGATAAAAACCATTCAAGGGGTGGGGGTTTGAAACCTACCTATAGTTTCTTCTGTATATATAGTTAATGTGATTATATCTGAACTAGTTTTTTACATTTAAATATATCTGAAATCAAATGAATGTAAAAAATTTAAATGACTCTGCAATGACAATATTCATAAATTTTAAGCAAATATTTTTCTGTAATAATTCAGATGTTTTCTCATTAATTTATACTTTCTTCGAAAATATTGAGTAACTGAATAAAATGCTTAAGTTTTCCATATGTAAATGTGATAGTTGGCTCACATTTACATATGGAAAATTTTTGGAAATGTTCAAAAAATCAATGAAAATTATGATTGAGCTTGAACACTGATAACTGATGCTAGTAAAAATCAAATCATTGCTAATCACCTCAAAAATCCAGCACTTTCCTTAATATGCATATCTAGATGTTGTTTAAAATATCTTGTTCAATTTGAAAGCTCCTTTGTGACCATTTCTAGTGCTCCAATGATTACAAGCACTACTTCCATTTTCATGTCCTGTAATTTTTGCAGTTTTTGACAGAGGTCCTATTTCCCCATCCTCCAAATCTAAGGTCTACAATTAGCATATTTAATACATAAAGTCTCGCTCTCCTTAACAAAACAAAAGGAAATGTCTGAAAAATATCCCCATGGTCTTATATGCAATTTTGAGGTATCTTGTAAGATAATCTTAATTCATATATGAACTACCCGTAATTGTATCTAGTCTATCTCATAATAATGTAATGTGGTCCTTATCAGATTTAGAATATTAAAACTTAGTTTTCTTGGTGTGTAATAATTGTCTAAAATGATCTAACTGAATTTCTACCTAAAAGTATTTTCTTGGGGATGATTCCAGTCTTGTACTTATAACAGCTATTTGAATAGCCAAACATTATTTACTAGTAGTGATATCATTGTCATTAAAATTATCAATATAGTTAATAGTAATGCTGAATATCAGTGCATATATATATATATATATATATATATATATATATATATATATATGTGTGTGTGTGTGCGTGTATTGTAAATTAAAATTTTATTTATCATACTTTGTTGCTTTGGTTTTTAGCACAGTATTTCAGTCCATCCATTCTAAGGCTGCTTTCACATGTACTGTTCTGTATTGAAAAAGTTAGGGCATTTTTTTTTTCTTGAAAGCACAAAGTGGAAACTGGTAGCAAATACAGAATGCAGTATAAATACCTCCCACATAATGTTAAGACCTTAGTGGCAATGGGGTCTTCATCTAGCTATGTCTTACCATTATGTGGGAGGTATTTCTGCAATATTCTGTACAAAAAAAATGGTAAAATTAATTCACAATGAAATACAAGCTGTGGTTCAATCCATTCACAATGAAATACAAGCTATTTCATACATTTTATTTGCAGTGATTTGCAGATGCTCTTGCCTCTCTTGGTTTGTACACTTGAGGAAGGCCAGAGAAAGGCTCACCCAAAACATTGTAATAGAATCTTGGAATTTATTTAAAAAAAAAAAAAAAATGAACATTGTATAATTTCAACAACTCTTGTAATAATCAAGACTTTTTTTCTAATTGTATAGAACATTTTTACACTCCAGGCAGGTACAGTTATTTTTCGAAGAGGTAACTGGATTATGTGCATGATCAAGGAAAGGTTTTGTTTTATGCCCATAAATTAATATTAGTATTTATGCATACATCTGCCTTCATTTTATTTTGGGTAAGTTTATAACTAAACTATAAAATAAGACATATTCTCTCTGTAGAAATATGTGCTCTTTTTATGTATATATAAATACACACACACGCATGTGTGTGTGGGTGAGAGGACATTTACAATTATGTATGTGTTGCTGACAGATGGAATGTCAATAAGCAAAATTCCACATTCACATGATTCAGTTTTTTTTAGTTTGTTTTTTGTGGGGATTTTTGGCCCATCATTTGAAAGCTGAAATTGTATATCTTGGGTTACAAAAGCATAAAGTGAAGTTATACCAATCTTCAATGAACAAAGTACATACAGCAAGGTTTGAAGCAAACAACCAATGTTTATTTTGAATGGTTATTATATGGCTTTTAAAACAATGGTTTATATTGAAAGAATTTAATGGAATCTCAAATTTGTTTAGTGTTTTTTCGTTTTTGTTTTTGTTTTTTTTTCTAATAGTATGTAAATTAATTTTTAGTACATAAAAGAAATCTTGTATTTTAACACATTAATGACCACTGTCCCAATATTTGAAAATTGGTTATTTAATTGGTTATTGGTATAATTAAGTGTTTTTGTTTTGTTTTGTTTGTTTTTTTGTTTTGTTTTTTTTTTTTTAACTGATAACTAATGGTGTGAATTTGAGTTTTAAAAATGTTTATTAATTTAAACTAAGATGAAAGAAACCTACTTTCATTAAATAGGTAATTGAAATCTTACTGTGAAGCTGGTCTCCATAGCCAACCTGGCAGAAGCATACTTTGGCTCAAAAAAAAAAAAAAAATCATGCAAGTTCAATTCCTGTCAAAGGCACAATTTTCCTTTAGGACTTCTCAATTTAGGCTAGTTGATATTAATTTCACTGTTTAATAAAATAAAGATAGCAACACAACACACATGTACCCACTAAAAATATTTTCTAGTAATAAGATATATACAATTTGTTGTAGCTTTTTTTCACAATGATGTAGAATAAGGATTTGGGAAAAGTAACAAGATTTGTACCTGACCAAACTATGAACTGCTGTGACCAAATTGGTTAAGGCACCAGATCTGTAATAAGATATGAGTCTGTCTTCTCATAAGCTGCTATTTTATTCCTACTTCAGTAATTCAAGATTATTCAACACAGTGATAAACTTAAAAATAAATTAGAAAAGATTAATAAAAAGCCAATGAAATGGGAGGGAAAGCTGTTTTACACCCATTCCTCAGATCATTTATTTATTGGAATCTGTATTGGACTGTAATTTCCTAAAAAGAAATTAATAACCAGAGGAGATTACAAATAATTATTCTAACTTTTGTTGTTAATTTTTCCGACATGGATTGCTGGTATTATCCATGCAGTTTGAAAGTAACAACAAATCATATCCTTATACTTCTGAAATAAGAATAAGCATTGAAATATAATGAAAAATACTCTGTGTTTTTGTTTCTTAAATATCATCTATAATTATTATTGAATTATCTTTTATATATTTTGTAATATGTTAGTAGTATTGAAAGAATATGTGGAAGAAGTACATTATGTGGTGTAAAGAATTTTGGTGCCCACTAATAAATTTTAAGTTAAGCCAACCAAGTTTCTATGCAACCACTTGAAAGATGTATAAAAATAAATTTCAATATTCTCTTTAGATAGTTTTATATGTTGATGGGGAGGAGGCACAGTGAAGTAATGGATAGCAGCTCAGATTGAGGAATTGGAGAACCAAGTTCAAATTCCAGTTGAATCTATTACATTCACTTACAGGAAAGGTATGAATCCTCTTCTCCTCCCCCACCCCAAGCTATGGGTAAATAGCAGGACAGACCGGGTTCCATAGCCTTGGATGGCAACTGGTCTACCACAGAAGGAAATGACAATCTACTGTGGTGGTGGGGGGGGATCTTTCTCGTCAGTCATGTATCTTTCGATACATGATCTTCTAAGCATGTATCACGCATGGCACGTAACTGACTGACTGATATGTTGATTGGGAAAATGGCAGATATTGAAGTAGTCTTCCTTCAGAAGATAAAGTTTAGAAATTTTGGATCATTTTTGAAAACACAAGTAGGGAAAACAAATAATACATTTTTTTTCTAACCAATCAGAACTGCTTGGCTAATGTCTTCCCAATACAATCTCTTCAGCCATGTCAACTAATTATACAACCATTATTATTTGCTTCTTCTCATTGAATCCTTTTGATTCTAATCATCGATCTGCAAGAGTATCTGAAGATTGCCTTATTTTCTCATCATAGAATATTTCTTTTTATCTTTTATTTTTCTCTTCTGGCAGCATCATTAAATTTGGAAAGTGAATGTTCATTCAGTTGCTGCAAGCCTATTACAAAAACATTGATAACTGTTGGCTGTTAATATTTAAAATAGCTTCATTGCTTGAATTGGTTAAAAAAACTGATGAAAGGGATAAAATGAAAATATGGAAGAAAGAGGCTTGAGTATGTCAATGAGAAATAATTTTGTACAATATGGAGTAGCAATGATGTCATCTGATTCTTTTGAAATGCTTATAATGGAAAATATTTTTACCCATTTATATTTTGTTTACTCATTATTCCATTAGAGGGCCTAATAATCTCACTGAGCTGTTCATCATGAGATGTTTGTTTTTCTAGATATATTAATAGCTCTTGTACAAATCCACATAAATGGATTACCAAATGAGGATTAAATCTCTTAGCAATAGTCTACATAATTCTCTACATTTCAGGTGGATTAGGCATATCAGAATAGTTTGTTCTTCAGTAAAAAAAAACAAAAAAACTGGTTACTGAAGATTCAGGTGGATTTCATCTTGGATTTATTATAAAATCTGTCACGATGTTTAATAAAACTGTATTCAAATATCTTGCTACTGATTTGTATAGATTTATTCAAATATCTCACTATTGATTTGTATAGATTTGCTAAGATACAAATGTAACCTTCAGATTCTAATGAAAGTTGCCTCAAGATCTATAGTCCACAAATTAAATTTATAATCAAGGTATGCCTATTAAATAACAAAATTTGGCAGTTGAACTATACAATGTATGTACAAACTACACTGTATACATTGATCAAACCGTGAATGCTGCTGTCCACTCAGATCTTCAGTTTATGCATTTCTTGAAGTTAATGTTTTAAAATATTGTAAAAATAGTAAGTTCAAAAGTTTAGTAATACATTAATTTGAAATGTTTTGCTTAAACTGAACAAAAATGTCTACCATGGTTTATAGGTAAAAACAAATATCAAAAACTAGCAACAATATTAAAAATCCACCAAATCATTTGAAGGAATTGATCATTACCATTCATAAAGATTGGTAGTTATTTTGTTGAATTTCACAAAAAATTCAACTTAATGCCTTCCTTTTTATTTCTCTTTTTTTTCTTTTTTTTTTTTTTAACTGACCATTTTTATAACGCATCATAAAAATAAATGTTTAAAAGAAAGCATAACATTGAACTGAATACAGAAGTGGATTGAACCATTCAGGGGTTGTTAATGTATATGGTATAGTTTACACATGTTCAGTCATTTCAATTACATGCTGGTCTCATTATTTAATAGCCACACCTTGGGTGTGTGCATCTATGCATGGATATCAAGTTGCATAGAAAACAATACAGAATCTGCAAATTCTCACTAATAATAATGAAAAGGCAGGACTCCATTTCTCCTTACATTTTCTCTTAGATATCTTACAAAAAAAATATTTGTTTACATTTTATTACATATATTATTGAGTGGTAGTAGAAATGTTAAAAAACACTTATTAAAAAAAAATAATTTTTTGATATGACAACTGTCATTATGAGCAGTATATATTTTGAGTAAATTAACCTAGTGATTTATTGATTCTAAGTTTATTATGCTTTTATTTAAAAAAAAAAAAATGTAAAAAGATTCAAATGAAAACTTTTGCAGTTATACAGAAGGTACTGTAAACAATTGAATGTGTCTAAATTAATTTGCAAAGTTTCATGATAGACTTCTTGTTGAATGATACACCAGAGAAATAGACCAGCACAGGTTGATAACTATCAAATCAAGATATTTTTTGAGAAAAATCATTGCATAAGATAGTAGATAGCTAACATAATGAACATCTCTAAATCAAGCAATGAAAGTCTTTGGTTATGTTAGTTGCTTTGGTGTGTAGCTTCCTTGTAAGTGAAAAGAAGCCCTACTGGGTTGTATTTCTATTTAAACATAATTAAAATATTCTGGTTTTGAAACAGACTGACAGGCAATGGAAAGTGAATAGTTTACAACAACCTGAAATGGAAGAACTTGCGAAACAAACAAAAACATGGCAATGACCAATCTTTGTCCAAGTAGGATAGAGAAAGCATCTCCTGGAGAGCCAAAAGATTAACTTGAACAAGTAATTTTTCCAGTTAAATGAAGTGAAGTTATAAAGGAAATTAGTTAAATGTTTCAACTAGACTGGTTGAATGTTTGACGACCAAGCAAAAAATTATTACAGCTCAGTAATTTTTTTTTTTTTTTTTTTTCATTCACTCATTTTCATATTGACCAAATATTGTACCTACAGATTGATATTCATTCTGGTCTTTATAGAATTTTTTAAAAGAAAAAAAATTACCAATTCTCTGGAAAACTGTAAAAGACACTGAGACTGCTAGCAGATTTTAAAAATGTATTAGGTTGGTGCAAAAATAATAATGTAATAATGTCGTTTTTTGACATTACAAAAAACGACATTGTTACGTCATTATTTTTGCACCAACCTAATACTTGAAAGATGGAATTTTAAAGTTGCCTGAAAGATGGCAAAAGATAGTGAAAAAAAGTAAACTTTTTTTTTTTTTACTCTCTAATAAAGATAATGTTAAAAAAATATTTTTACTTAACAAATCAAATGAACCTTTTGTTCAATATTTCTAGCTTGCTTTTTTATTTTTCAATGTAAATCTTTTTCTCTCGGGAGAAAATATATTGATTTTAGAAATTTTAGTTTAATAAGATATTTAATAAATGCTCTCAAAGTTAGCAAAATACTAGAGATAGATGAGGCACTTTTTTCTTACATTAATTTATGTTGATTAATATGATTAAAACAAGGGACATTATTGATCTCAGAGAATGCACTTTTCATTTCTTTTAAGTTTTGTGTTTAAGTTAATCGGGTTTTATAGTTGACTAATTGGGTATGAATTCTTGATAGCAGTTCTCTAAGAACTGATAACTGTCAGATCCCATCTGAAATGCAAGATTATTTAAAATGTCAGTCAGTAAAGCCTTCAAACTTGCTTCTTATCAAATTATAGTAGATATAAATTAAATGTTGGCAAATTCTAAAAAGGTGGTGGTAAGACATTTGATTGTTTGGGTAGAAAATGCTTGTACTCAGGTGATATACACCACATCATTTGGGATTTATATAATGAAAAAAAAATATCTGTAAAAGGACAATATGAATAAAAGACAAAAGGAAAATTTATCAAATGTGAGGATTTTATTTTGCAACAAATATCTATAAACAAAATTAAATAAACTATAAACAAAATTTTTCTAATTTTTTTGAAATTTAACACTCATAAACATTCATCAGGTTAACTGAAAAGTCAACAAGGATACTAAGTTACATAATTTAATGTCTAATAAACAAAAGTTAGTAAATGATGAATTCTTTATTTTATTTTTTTTTTTATAAATACTATATATATACTCATGTAATGTGCAATGTTTATTTTAAATACAGGTGTACTCTTTAACTACAGTAAATGTATATATAGTTTGGTCAATGGTGTAGCCAGGGCCAACAGTACATATGTTAATTTTGTTTCATGTATGATGTGACACCCTTAAAATTAGCTTCAAAATTAGGTCATCACATGATACATGAGTATACAGTAGTTGTTGCAAAATTAAATATTCACATTTGCCTTTATAAAGTCTGTCAGAGGACAAAACATGTTGACTAAGATAAGTTTTCCTTTTGTTTTAATTCTCTCTCACTCACTCAAACACACATATTAGGTTGGTGCAAAAATAGTGTCGTTTTTTCACATATGTTACTATGTGAGAAAGCGACATTATTTTTGCACCAATCTAATATATATGGTTTGGTTGTTAGAATTTGTTGGTATGGAGAAAGAAATTTCTTCATACTAAAATAATCTTTAGCTTTTATACAATATTGTTTCTTAAACATTTAAAATAAATGCTGACACTTGTATAGGGGTGGGGTCACATTTCAATTTCTCCCTTTATAAAAGTAATTACAGTCAAAAATTTATTACAAATGTATAAGAATCTCTTTTTTTTCTTTCTTTTTCTTTATTACGCTCACATACATATATGGAACAAGTAGGAAACCCTTTATAAATTTAACATCTTCAGTTATTTATCCAGCTTCCGCAGAAATTTTTTGAAGTGGAATAAATTTTTTTTTTTTTTTCTTTTAATTCTGTTTTTTCATTGGTTGTGTAGATGTCATGTGTTCATTTTTGGGCATTGATATATCAATTTTTATGCATACCATGTGTTGACCTCATGGCATTTGTGTTTAATTCTTGAAATGTTAGTATAATTTCAGTGCCAACTAAAAAAAAAAAAAAAATGATTATATATATTAGTTTAATATTCTGATAAAAGTTAGAAATGAACATGTAAAACTAGTTTACATAATCTGAAGGTGTTTGGATTTTACATACATTAAGTATAGGTTTTATGAATATTGGTTATATTATGAAAGTATAGATTTCTCTGTAATGAGCTATATACATTTTTTTACTTGAGTAACATATTTTTCAATTTTTAATTTATGATCCGGTTTCTTTCCATGTGTTAGTAAGGAATTTAATGTGTTATCGCAGTGGAGGTTTCTTCTGTGTTCATAAATGCAGGTCTTTAGATTTCTAGAGGTCTCACCTATGTGATTTTTTTTTTTTTTTTTTTTTTTTTTATACAACTATTAATATCTCTTACATTTTATTATAATAATCAAGGATTTTCCAACAATATACTGTACTTGTATAGTAAAATTAACGATATAAAACTGAACAAAAATTACTCAAAAATCTAATATTAATTAGTGATCTCTTACAGAACCCAAGAGTTCCAGGGAACACTGGTTAAAATACACTGGTATAGACTAATAGTAAAATCCAGTTCTGCCTTAGGACACAGTTATTATAGAAGTTTATGAGATGGGAAAGTGTACTTTGTTTCTTTTAACATTAAATCATATAATTCTACTTCTACCGCCATTAAGTAATTTAGCACATGTGTTGTACTCTACCATTACCACAGATAAATAATGCACCTTTTCATTTTGATTGTGAGAAAAGACTGGAGAAAAAGTTATATCAGATGCTGTCTAGCTTTAATGAGAAAAAGATAGTAAACTTAAAATAAAAAAATTGCTATGGTAAAATGGACACTTATTTATTTATTTTTGTCTTTTATAATTCTTCTTTCTGTGTAAATCGTGTATCTTGAATATTATTCAAGTTTCGTTGATAATTCTCCTTCATTAATGAAATATTTTTAGTGGCTGTCAAGATCCAGAGAAATAAGATATTAAAATAATAAAAACAATTGTTTCTGATAAATTGTTAAAGTTAAGCTCGAATATTTAATGATACAATACAGGATTTTCTACAGATACTTGGGAAATTGCAAGCAATATAGACAATCATTAAATTAAGAATTGGCTCATCAGAAAATTCAGATTTTCATAGCTCCTGCTAGTTTATATAAATTTATTAAATGATTTGATAACTGAATTTCTGCTTGAAACAATCTCTTATTATAAACTGGCTTAGTTGCAGAGCTTAAATCAATGGACTGATCCATTCATAGATCAGAAGTGGAAAAAAATGGGTAACCTCACATTTTGGTGTCAGTAGCTTGTGAGTAGTCTCTTTGATGTTTTGTTAAAGCAACCTGTGAATTAAAAGCCATTGTAAATATTATCAGATTTAGGTGAGTGGTATCTTGAAATATTTAAACCATTTTCATCTTTTTATGTCTTATTTTAATGACTCTGTCTTTGCAAATTCTCCTTCAAATTAATTTCATTGATTGTTTATGACCATCTTTGTGCTATTAAAAAATTTTAGAAATATTTGTAATTTTCCCATTTCTGTCAGAAATACAGATTGCTGGTATTTTTGATTAGTCATATTCAGTAATGGGTTTCAAGAGAATCATATTGCCTTCATCAGTGCTTGGCAAGTAGAGTATTAAACTTTGTTTGACTTCATCCTCTTGTCAGTACATTGATTATACTTGAATTTCAAAAGTAGTAAGAATAACTGTATTTTGGCTGCACAAATTGCCTGAAGTATGTGACTGCTATGCAACCAAACAGGAAGCATATTTCTTTTTGACAAGAGGTTCAGCTCAATCAAATTGAGATATACGATTTTAATTCTTCACATTATCTTTTAATAGGTGCTATTTTCAGTGATTTGCTTAGTCATTCCAACTGTCCCATAGTTGAAAGAGTGCTTCTGTAGAAAATAGTAATAATACATTTTTGGACCTTTGCCTTTCTTCAGGTGCCTATTTTCACACTCTGTTACCTTATTTGAATTTTGAATTGAACCCTTTATTCAATTCATGGGAATTGTTTGTTCTCATTTTACTTTCATTGCTTTTACATCAGCTAAAGCTCAGTTAATTCTCACTAGTCTTATTCCCTTCTGCGTTGTATGTCTGTTCTACCCAATCCATGGATTGGATTCATAACAGTCAAGGAACAAAGTATGTTTTAACCAATGCTTTAATCCATTAGGCTATGAGTCTCAAATACTTTATTGTAACAAAACTTTGAACTGATAGAGGATTTTAATTCCTACTAATATCTAACAATGTTTTCCAGGATAAAATTGTTTTTAATCCTGATATTTTAATTCTATAAAATAGCTGTAATTCTGGATTCTGTGGGATTGGCTATTAATGAAAGTGAGAATCTGGATTTTCCTCCTGGATGCTATTAAGAAACAATTGAGCCAAAGAGTAGAATTTATTTTTATTTTCTCTTGCTGGAAAGGTTAAACAACAAATGGTCAAATGCTGCTGGAATAAAAAAAAAAAAAAAAAATGTTAAAACATTCAGAACTGGATCAATTTATGTGCACATACAAATTCTGTAAGTCTATCAAAAGACCATATGTTAATTTGTTCAGTGGGGATAAGAGAGGGGGATTGTGTAATGACCCTCTCCATTTCTTTCCTTCCCAATCATTTCCTCTTCCTAGTCACTTTGCTTCTCTTTCCCTCTCTTTGCTGATGCTCTCTTGTCACTCCTATTTGTTTTCTTTCTATAACACACACACACACACACACACACACATATATATGTGTGTGTGTTCCTTTTCAATTGTTAATAGTAATCTTTGCTATTTAACCCATAAATAATTATTTTTGTCTTTCATGTTTGGTCTTGCCTAAGCCAGACTCCTGGCATTTAACAGGCAGGAATGGATTTCTATTCATGAAGAACACTGTCAACAGACTCTTGCCATGTATTAAATCATTCAGCTCTTCCAGACAATTTCAATCCAAAAATGGAACAAGGCAGGGTCCTTTGTTTGTGTGTGTGTTTTACACAAAGGTAATATTTCTATCAAGTTTATAACCAATTTCAAAGAAAAGTATTAGTTATATAATTAGGTATATACATTTTGAAACTTTATCAATTTAATATTCTCTGAAATTTGATATTAATTAGTATGTCTAAAAAATTAAGAATAATATATAAATGATTTCACACCTTATGAAAGGGACAAAGTCCGACAATTATTTTAAAACATTTTTATGTTTATACATTCTTTTTTATAGATACAAATATTTAAGTAAATGCTCTGTTTATAATAAACAGGATTCAAACCTGTATCCTATACAGAACTGTCATTTAGCTTGACATGCCTTTAACCGATTTGGCCACAGAGGATACGCCATGAGCAGATATAAATGTACGTGAGAGATTCATGGAAGATTGAAGTTCAAATACAGTAAATTTGACCTTGCTAACCGAACCAAACACTCTTCTGTGGCCAAATCAGTTAAATGTATGTCAAGCTAAATGACGGTTCTGTATAGGATAATTTTCTGTGAAAACTTCTTGGACATTCAGGCCAGTAAATGTTGTTTAATACTGTTTATTATAAACAGAGTATTTACTTAAATATTTGTATCTATAAAAAAGAATGTATAAACATAAAAATGTCTTAAAATATAAATGATTGTAAATGCTATTCATGACTTCATGCAATGCATTCTGTGACTTACTCTGGCTGGAACAGTTAATATCTTGTTAAATGATAAGATTGGAATAAACTTTTTGTTCCTGTAAAAGTCACTCAAAGCTTCAAAAAAGAAAATGCAAACATAAGTTTGTATCTACCTAAAGAAGATTTCATGCTTTAAATATGTCAATACTCCTCCAAAGTATATTGACTTTGCTGTCACAAGTTACTTCACTATCCAACAAACTATTGATTCTATTCAAATGGGAATACTATCATTTGGTCATGAAGTTCATGTCCGACTTATTTTTTCTTTTTTGAGAATGTCTTTTTCATGGTACTGTAACATATAAGAGTTAACAGCCTACTTCAAAATTTTTCAGAAAGTTTTGTGAAGTTCTCAAAACTGTTGTCTGTTTTATAATTCTGCTTGTTCCTTAGTTGGTACTACATTATGCCTCATAAATAATGGACTATTCAGTTTTCATTGTCGGGAAAAGATGGAAACAACATATCATAGATTCTGTTTCATTTCAATGAGAAAAAGAAAGGGAAGATAGTGGAAGTGATAATGCTAACTTGTGTTTTAACATCTGCTTCAATGAAATGAATAACTTGTCAGTTTCAAATCTTTCCTATTTGTATACTCTTGCTTGTTTAAATAAATACCTGTTTGACTTGCATTCATACTTCTGATTGTTATTGCTATATTTCATTAAAGCTGTTAAACGTGTAACAAATCAATAGGGAATTTCCATGGATATTTTAAAGTCATGAAACTTTGCAAGGCACTAAAATTAAGAATTATGATTCATCAAAAAATTAAGATAGTAAAACCATAAGATTTTCAGTTATTTCTACATATTTATTTAGTTAAGATTTGTAACTGGAAATAAAATATTTGATTTAAAAATTGAAAAGATACAATGAGAAATGGTCAGTGTTATATTTATTACATGTATCCAAAAGTTCCCAGCACTTTTTTCTTTTTTTTTTCTTTTTTACACACACCTAGGTCATTCTCTTAATGAATCTCACTAACCTTCCTGCAGAGGTGAAATATTGTATTTCACTGCATAAAATCCTATAAACTCGGCAAGTATTTCAAAGTGCAAATCTAAAATTAATTTCTAGATGGAAATAGTTGTCACTTTGAAGAGATTGGCATCTATGAAACATTAATTTGTTACTCCCGGCCATTTTCTGGAGTTGTTCAGTGTCAAACATTTGTCTATCATTCAGGTAGTATTGTTTTAAATTTGATTAATAATTAAATACGAGAGTTTACTCATACAACCAAGCCACCTGACTAAAGAGTTGGCTTTTTTTAATCTTTTATCTTATATTTTGCAAGGGTATTTTTGGATTAGTTAACATTATCTTCCTTTTGACCTAGAATAAATTTTAACACTAGCTATTATGATAAATGGTGTTATCAGTAAATGGCATGTGTCCTTATTTTCATAACTCCATCCCTAATTATAAATGGCATTGCTTTACAGTATTACCAGAAAAGAGATATAATAGTTGGGCTTGTCTTGCACAATATATATCTTGGATTTGATGCCACTTTGGATCTTTTTAAAATGTAGTACATTTCTTTTTCTATAGACTTACAAAGACTCAAAAAAGAGTAGATAAATTTTCATATTAAATGTATAACAATATAAAATATAATTTGAAATCAGTATCAGAAATGTAATTAGCCTGTTGGAGAATGACGCACAACAAAATGGTAATATTATTATCTCAAGAATTACTTGTTTCTTTGTGACTTTGCAACCAATCAGAAGAGGCTTGACTCCATATATGGAAACACACTCTCCAATGATCTTACTTTTGTCTTGTATGAATGTCACTTTTCATCCTTATAACTTATCAACCTATTCATGTCTTACACAAGGATTTTTTTTTTTTTTTTGGTGTGGGGAGCAAAACATTGTATCTCTATCTATAAAAGGCAGGATGTGTGTGTAACGAATGCACGGATTTGCACCAAAATTTACATGCACATGCTCCTAGTTAGTGGGAAGGTCAAGACCGACTTTGCATTTCCCAACTCCCATCGATAGTGGAAATAATCAATTTTTTCATGCTTCTATGGCAGTTTTCATGTAGTTTGCCGCTATTTTCTACTGCCCAGAGTGAGAGCCTATAGCTGGCTGCCATGAATAAGCAGGAAGATTCTATTGGCCAGTATGAGAGCCAACAGCTGACTGACACAAATGTTAACTAGCATGCTAGCATGCAAAAAAAATCAATGGCTGCATTCGTCACAAGTGGGAAAATATTTAAATCTGCATGGCAATTTACTCCAATTGGCTCATTCACTTGCTTAAAGTCAACGTTGATTCTGATTCCGCAGAACTGGGCTGGGTGTGAAAAAGTATTTGTTGTTAACCTTCTTTTTTCATTCAGTTTTTCCACTTACGAGTCCATTTTTAAAGCTGATTGTTTTGTGTTCATTTTGTTTAGTTCTTTTTCCGTAACAGATTTAATGTTTAGTATAGAGCTTAGAAAAAATTCACAGTGTGAGATAGGCAAGAAGTAAGGCATGTAGCAACATCAGCATGGCAAAGGGCACTCCTTTAAAGGCAAGGAAGGGCAAAAATATTTTAAGTCAAGTGATAGCGATTGCTGTATGAGTCGTACGATTTTTGAATCGAGCATGGGCAATGCCAGGCCATGCTGCTAGTTATCCAGATATGTCAAACTTTCACTACAATCCAGATTTTGCACCCTGTTACTTATGATTTTTCCCAAAGATAAAATTAACCTTGAAAGAGAGATTTCACATTGGATGAGATTAAAAAGGACACAAGGTAGCTAATTGGATCTTAGAAAAGAACTCTGCAGAAGGTTTTGGAAACTGGACAGGACACTAGGATAAATTTAACATCCAAATGAAGCACTTTCAAGAAAGTTAAGACATTATTGCCTTAGGATGTTTTTCTTTCTCTAATATTAAATGGTTCCATACTTTCTGAAAATACCTTGTCATTTTGTTTTCAGTGATTTCTATATTTCAGATAAACTATCCTCAGTCTTTGAGGTGGGGAATGAGTAATTCTCTAAATCTTGAGACAAAATCATTTCAATGATTGTTCAGACTATTGATTTTATTCTATTGTTGTTGGTACCACAACACTTCAAATGGTTCATTCTTATATAACTGAGGAAAACCGTTTGTCTTGCAATTTTATATTTTTCTATCTATTTTTTCTATATATTTAAATGGAAAAATTTTCTATTTTATGAGGGAAAAAAAAACTTGATGATTACCTCCTGAGGGGGTAAGCAGAAAGACCAGTTTATACTTTTAAACTATATTATGAATCCTAATTTATCATCTGAGGGTTTTCTTTTGATATAATTTTAGTCTTGTGCCTAAATTCTAAAAATTAACTTTTTGTTTCATATTTTATCTGCTGTCAAATTATACAGTTAAAAGAATTTATTTGAGGATACATGAGAATTTTTCAGTAATTTCTTATTGTAAATTGTTTACAAAAATGAATTGTTTAGATCTGCAGCTGCAAAAACATGACCTCTTTAATCCAGCGTTAATGGAAAATGAGTTTTTCAAGTACAGCTTGATCATTTCCTCACAAGGTAATGTACACTTTGGTGAAGTTAGTAATTTGTTTCTAACTTCCAGATACGTCTCTCAGGAATGAGGTAGATGTTACCTTTTACCTCCTATCTGGTACACTTAAATACATTAGACTTTTATGATTGTTTTTCTTTTTTTATGTAAGTAGCCAAACTTGTATTCATAACTTCTGTTTTTGTCATTTGACTTTGGTTAATTTTTAAAAAAGAACTTTCATCTACAAAAAATTCTATCTATAAATGTGAATAGAGAATAGCTGACTACTGAATATTCATTGGTTCTAATATGAAAGTGACTGCTAAAATTCCACCCTTCCTAAATTTATAGATAAATTCTACAGATGCATTATGGGATTTTTTGTTATTCAATAAAAATGGACAATTCTTAGTCTTACCCACACTTTTTTCTTTCTTGTCTTGAAATTGGGTTATAACCACTTGAATGTATCTCGTTTGCATATGAACACTGTTTATTTTTGTTTTATAATGGTTTACGTTGCTTTGCATTGTATTGTATCACTTTGTCCTGCTATTTTTATTGTTGTTTTTGTTGAGAATTTTAATTCCACTTAAAAAAACATACCTGCTTATTCTACAATTATATACCCATGTATAAACCTTGAATAGAGAATCAATATAAGAAGTATGATTGTAATGAGGATACCCTATATGGATTATTCTCCACAAAGAGAATTATTGCCTCCAACCTGTCTACTTGAAACTCAAAATATAAATTATTTTATACTAGTTGTAATAGTGGTCAACTATAATTTATGTAGCTCACATTAATATATATCCTTTAGATTAATCTGAATTTCTAATGTTCTCACTTTTTGTTTTTTTCTTTTTTTCTTATGGTGAGTTTCACCCTGTACAAAGCCTGGTAGCCACTCAAGGTAGAGGTTTACAGATTAAGAGGCACAATTTATGTGGATAGGTGAGAGAAAGTAACTGTTAACCCCAGACCTAGGCACAGGGAACAGACCATTTTTTCCTGCATCTTTAGCAATGGATCATGTGTACAAGTTCCACAGTGTTTGGGGTTAGTCTAAGCCCCAATGGTCTCAAGGCACAGGGCCTCTCTGAGCGAACATCCATCCATTGTGACTGGTTGTAGTTCAGGGTACGATTGGTGATGGTGGAACGTAACTAGTTTGGTTTTCAAGGCATTGAATGTAACCAGCCAGTTCCCCCTCCCCCACTTAGATGTTAGAGCTAGATCAGATGAGAGATCAGCTGCCAATCTCAGGTTAGCCTGAGTTTTTGTGGTACACCCATATATTGTATCATTGGTATAGATATACACAAATGATCTGAGTATACTCTTAAACAGATCATTTATATAACCCCCTTTTTGAGGGTTGGTCCAAAGGGGATGCCCATGTTGATTGCTAGGGCCCATGAGGACTGTCCATTAACAATTATCTTCAGGGACTTATCCATTAGGAAGGACTTTATTATTGAGAAGACTCTTAATGACTCCATAGTTAGAGAGCTTGAGCAGCAACCGTTTGTGTCATACCTTGTCAAAGGTCTTTGAAATATCTAATGCTAAGGTCCTTGAGTTGTATTTGTTTGTTGTTTAGTGCTTCAGTGATTCTGTAAGTGATGAAAGGTAGGACATCAGGAGTGGATTGGGCTGATCAAAACCTGTACTGCTTGTTGCTCAATAGGCTGTTCTTATCTCGTTGCTCAACAACCTTCTTGTTGATTATAGCCTCAAAAAACTTGCTAATGAGACTGATGGATTTATACTGAAAGGGGATGAATGCTGATTTTTTTTTTTTTTTTTTTTTTCTGACATAAAAGAATAATTCTTGTTGGTACTACTCACCAGACAAGTTGTACCACAGAGATCAGAACAAGTGCAACATATTTTATAGTTTTCTTACATTAAAAATATCTTACAGGACTTCCATTCCACTTCCAGGATCATTTGCTGTGTTGTATTTGCAACATGAGGAAAAAGGACCAATTCATTTCATTACCTAAAATAATAAAAAAAAAAAAAAAAAAAATTACAAAATGTCTGTTCTCTATTAATCCATCATTTTAACAAGTTGAGTGATTCAACCTCTAATTGTTCTGCAAGTATTTGAATATTTCATGTTCAGCTATGGTTTTATCAAAATTGTGTAAATTATTGGCAGAACAGGGATTAGGAGAAATAGCAAAAAGGCAAACTTTACTCAGGGTTACAAACAACAGGAAGTTGTGGAGAGACATGATGACTCACATGCTGAAGGTACATGGCAGATAGAAGACTGTATTTGTTTTTTTGTTTAGCACTGGTACTTGAACAATGATCCATAAAAATCTCCAGTTCTGTTCTTTCTATAATTCTTTTTCACTTGAGTTTTCATCAAAAATTAGCTATTTAAATTTTGTTTTATTCTTTCTGCTATACATTTAAATGTAGAACAATTCTTTTGTTTTTTTTCCCCTTTTTGCTTAAAAAAAATTAAATTCAAATCTTTTATCAGCTGTTATATTCAGAATAGAATTTTTTTTTTTTTTTTTTTTTTCTAAAAAGTTTCAGTAAATGAAATGTAAATGCAAATGGGGAGAAAAAAAAAAGTAAACCTGCATATAATTGCGTGTGTTCTAGTCTGTGCATCCATTGTTTCTGCTGTCAGCAGTTTTCTCTTTTTCAATTTCCCCTCAATCTTAAAGTGTGCCCTCTGTTCTATTGCTGCTTTATGCTAGTGTGACATTTTGCTGTCAGTTTTGTGTTCTCTATCTCCTGCTCGTCACAACCTGACTAGTTTTCTAGTTTTCTCTTACATTGTACAATTCCATTTGAATTCTTCTATAAATAAATCAGTGGGTGGGGAGGGGATAAAATGAGTAAAAGGGAAAAATCCATTCAACAAGCACAAATGGTCATGTTTTTTTTTCTCCCTAGACTCTTATTACATTATTTTTATTTTTTTTTTTTTTAAGCAAAACCACTTCACATTCAAATTTATAGTGGATTTCACTGTTAAATTCTTTTAACCTGACCTCTCTGGAGATGTCTTTTATTGTTTAACTGCACACCCCAACTATTCTTTTTTTTTTTTTTTTTTTTTTTGAGGGTGGTGGAGAGCGTCTTTTATCTTTTTACATACACTCCTGAACAAGTAATTACATAACTATCTTTAACTACACCATATAATCATAATTTTGAATTAATGCTAAACAGTACCCACAACAATCACCACATAAGATACAGTATGTACTACACCCACACAAAATGTGTTTGTGTAAATTACATGCACACGCCTATAAGGCGGGGTGCTTAAAATTATTTGGTTAGATTCTAGAAAATGGATTGAGTTTAGTGTGGAATGAGTAGCCATGGTCAAATGCAAAATAAATGACAGAACTGTCCAACAAATAGAATTGACAAAGTTTACAATAAGCAATAACAAGGAAAAGAAAGGAAGAGGGCAAAAAAGAATATAAAACAAGCAAACAATATATACAAAACAACAGTAATATGGCAAAAAAGTTCACAAAAATTAGTGTTGACACACAAAAGTAAGGTTGGACAAGCAAACATAGTGTTCTGACTTCAAGATAAGACGAATCAGGACTGTGTCGGGGGAAACTGTGAAACGGCCTATTTTATTGGCTAGGGAAAAAAAATTCCAGCATGCATTTGAGCTTCTGCCTATAAAGGGGGTGTGGGGTTGCACTCATTGGTTTAAAATCAACACTTAGAATTTTATTGGAACTTCTTTGCATATATCTATATGTAATACTTTTCCCCGATGTATAGAGAATACACTCTGACCCTGTATTTACTCATCACCCACCTCTTGTGGCATATCAGTTTTATATAAGAAGCTCATACAAATATCTATGGTCTCAGAAAATAAAATTCCCAGCTCACACAACTCCACAGTCATACTTTGGTGCAGTAGAAGTGGTGGTGTTACAGAATTAGAATTGCTGGGACCTGACTTCTCTCATTTGTCTGCCTTGAACTGCCCAAGGGCAGAAACATGGTGCCAGTATCTCACATCTCACTGCAATAATAAACAGATGCTACACTCTCTTCTTTAAGAATAATTTCAAGGGCTTACATATTGATCCTTGGCAGTGTATCCAGACTGTCTTAACCTAGACAGTATTGATCTATATATAAATAATCCAGTTGTGTGTGTGTGTGTGTGTGTGTGTGTAGAGTAATGGATTGTGGTTCCAGTTAAGGAATCTGAGACCCGTTTGAATTCCAGCTGAATTTATTACATTCACTTACACGGTGATACCTCTGGGGAAAGGTATGAATCTTTCTTCTACCCCCAGCTATGGGTAAATAGCAGAACAGACTGGATTCTATAGCTTTGGATGACAACCAATCTAGGACAACTCTGAATTCAAAACTTGCAGAGGGTCATTTGGGGACCTTGTGGCATACTGTTCACCAGTTCACTGTATTTGGCTTTTCCAAAAAGTGTGGTTGGTTCTGCATAAGCCTTCACCACTATAATCAAATGATATTGTGGGTTCTAAGAATTAATCTGCTTGACCCTTGAAAATAATGGGAGAGTCCAGTATGCATGCATATATATATATATATATATATATATATATATATATACACACACACACACACACACACACACACAGCGTTAAGTTTTAATAGATTTATGATCCATACTGATTTTTGTTTTTGCTTTCCATCTCTTCATGTTTTTATTCTACTTAAAAATGAAGGAATTGCATATATTTTATTTTATTTCTTATTAATGCTACACAGAAAGTTAGATGATAAATTAATTTATAAGTCAACATTAAAAAGAGAAAAACAAACAAAACTTTGTAGCTTAATTATACGCTTATACGTGACATGAGGCCGGATTAGTTTGCAAATGGTTGGCTGTCTATACGATGCAAGGCAAAAGTGTCTAATTTCCATGCAATCTCTCTAGCTGTTTTTCTTTTTGTATTTTGTGAATAGAATAATTTTAATAAAAATTTTGGACATTTAGAACCAAAGTTTACAATTGATGCCTTAGGTTGTTATTCACTTTTTCTCCATTTTAAATTATTGTTGTTGATCTGTTTGTCAGATAGAGATAAAAGGTTGTTTGTTTTTTGTTTTTTTCTGTTCTTTTTTGTTTATTTTTGTTTCACTATTATTATATTTTGGCTTTATTGTAAATTGCAATTAGCTATTAAGATAAATTTCATGATTATTGACTAAAAAGAAATTAGATTTAACTGAAAGATTAAAATTTTAGATTTTTTTATTTAAAGACTGGCTAAAATCATTTTAATATTTGCTCTCTGATAATTAAGATTTTTTTTTTCTTTATAAAGCAAATTTAACTTTGTTCTTACATTTAAAATAACTAAAAAAAATGTCTGAAACTTCCATGGTTTTCTGATTTGAATTATCTGATGTATCTTAAGTTAATTGAATAAGCTCATGGCAAGTTCTATAACAATAGGATATCTGTAGAAATCACCCTTTTGCAATCATTAAATATTTGAGCTTAACAACTTTAACAAAATATTGCAATAACAAATATGAATGGTGGTCATTATTTAAAGTAAGGGGGTACAAATGAAAACATTTGAAATTGACATGGTTTTCCATTTCACTGAAACAACCGTTAAACACATGAGGATGTTATCACTTTTTCTTTCTTTTTCTTCCTTTTTTCTTTTTCTTTTTATTATGTAAGCATGGAATGGTTCATTATTTATCTGACGTAATGGCAGGGCATAATACATGTGCTTATTGTTTCTTCTATCTTCCTTCTTTTTCATTTTCTTACTGAAACTAAGTAGCATCTCTGATGTTTTTGTCTTTCCATGTATCAAAACAGAACAGTCCATTTATGAGGTATTGGTAGGGCATAATTTACATGCTAACTATGGTACTAATGAAGGGACAAGCAGAATTATAAGATGTTAAAAATGTTGATCTACTGAGACAGTTCATATTGACAAGGTAAATTACATACATAACTGATAATTTGAGACAACAAAATGGAAAAGTCTGAAAATTTTTAATTACACAATTTGTAAAAATTCTTTGTTCTAAATCTTATTCTTGAGTATTTATTTTAATTCTCAAATTTAATCCTTTTAATAATACCTTAAATAATTTTGAAATCAATCATCATTTTAATTTTTGACTATTAGTTGCTTTTGTTATTAAATTTTGTGGTTGATCCAAACTGAATACTTTTTGAAAGCTGTAAAAATTAGACTTGTGGGTAAATATATATCTGGTTAGTATAGATTTCTTTGCTTAGTAAGCAAAAGGCTGAAGTACCTCTCATGGCTTAGCTTTTTGACTGAATATTAAGAAGAGGACTTCATGTCTTTCCTTTTATACAGGTTATAGGATATGGTTTGTCAACCAGAATAAGTTATTGGTTAAAGTAAAAGGCATTTCAAAAAATTTTATATCATTAGAGATGTAAATATCTGAGTAACTATATAGTTTAGGTAAATGAAACTAAACAGACTTATTGCAAAATGAGATTTATTCATCAAAGTTTGAATGAGAAATTCAAAGGTATATAGATTTCATGAAAAATTTCATAAGTTTTCAATATACCTACCACAGCACATGTCAAGTCCATAGTCCAGCTCCTGCCAAATACACTGCAGTATGTCTTTGGCAACAGTCTCCAGTGTGACTGATTCTCTGCTTTTCCTCCAGGCTTGTAAAATGAGTAGGGACATAGGTCAGTCCCAAATATTTCTTAAACCCACTTAACTATCTCTTCTGATACTGATGGCCATCCAAATCCTTTTGCTCTGCAGACACCCTTCCTCTTTGAACCTCTTGTGCCATGTCCAAATCTGTATTGCTGTTTGTGTATTTTTTGTGAATTCTCCCACAAATGCAAGCTGCACAGTCTTGTTAGACTGTTTTCGGACATACTCTAAAACAAAACACCTTTTCTTTTCTGTTGAATGTCATTTCTATACCTGAATGAAAAATACATAAACATAGAATTTTGAGTTGGTTCTACAAATGCTGTCAAAATTTGATAATTTGAATAAGAATTGGTCAAATTATTAGATTATGAAATAAGAATTTTTTTCTGAAACCTTCTGTATTACCACTTCTGCAGAGATTTCTTCAGAACTAGACAAAGGAGATATTTTAGGTGTGACATGATCTACATATTACTCACCTCACCCATTAAGTTAAGGATTTACCCCAGTAAGTAGGACACTAGTAGTAAGGTCTTTAAGGTGTAGATTTTCTGTAGGAGTTTCCTTCTCTTAGATAGATGATCCCAGCAGACTTGAAATGTCTACTGTCTCATCAAAGTACAACTAGCTCTAGCTGAATTTGATCCTGAGCTTTGTACAAAATCATACTTATATAGGCTATAAGGTTTTAATTTAAGTTCTTATCTGTTTTAATCTTATAAACCTAGCTTTAGTCTCTTGCTAACAAACATGTTGAATTTTGTAGCATAAGATGATAAATACTTTATTCCAACAGTATAAATTACAGAACTGCCTACATTATATATGTTGCTTTGAGGCTTTATAAATTGAGCCAATCAGTAAGTTTGTCATCCTTTTCAGTTCTATCCCCACCAAAACAACTTCTTTTTCTCTAAAGGATCCTGTTGAATACTCGTAAAAATGTAAACAACAAAAATAACAATGATTCTTGGAATTGCTAATGTTTGTTTTTTGTTTTTTTTGTTTTTGTTTTTTGCTAAAAAGCTTATTTACACTATTTATATAATTCAAACTGTTGTCCTCATCTTTTGCCATATTTATGACATTTTGGCCATTATGCACTCTGACCTTTTTCAGGTACATTGGACACATGACCCAGTGGATAAAAACATTGGATGAGTGATCTGAAAAGTGACTTGACCCAAAGAGTTTTGAGTTCAATACCTGACCACAGCAGAGGGGACAAAAACTTGGAGAGTTCAGTTACTAAAAGCAATTAACTAAAACTGAGATATCTAAAAGCATCACATGTAGAATTAGAATGATTTATCCCCATGAAATAAAGTGTTTGGTTCAAAATTTCAACATATATCACCTGAAGAAGGCCAGAGCATACAACAATGTCAGCTGAAATGTCATGAATATGGTAATAAAGATGAAGACAACAGTTTGGATGATGTAAATAGTTACAATACCTCATCTCAGAAATATAGTCGGTCAGTCAGTTATATGCCATGTGTGATATACACTTCAGTGATTATGTATCTTTCCAGACATAACTAACGAACCTAGTCTGTCCTATTTACCCATAGTTGGGGAAGAAGAGAATTCATACCTTTCCCAAGTGTATTAGCACATAAGTGAATGTAATGGATTCAATTGGAATTCAAACTCTGCTCTACCAATTCCTCAATCCAAACCACTATCCATTATAGACAGATGTTAAAAGCTTATTTGATTCACAAATTTTTTTAATGACTGAATATACTTTTGAATATCTGATTTCTATCATGATTTACTTTAACTACAGTGCACCTTTTGTTGTGATTCATTCAGATTACAATAAAATTGGTTTCCAGTAGTTCCCTATTGAGAAAGTATTAATCATGTAATAAAACTCAACAATTAGCTCTTTGTCCATGGAATCCCTATGTAATCCAATTTGGTTCATTGTTTTCAATCTATTATAGCTATTTTACACTGCTATCTGTCAAAAGTTTGAAAATCGTCTTGTTCTTATTTTTTATTTAGTACTTTTCAGTTATTGTTCGCTTGTTTCCACTGTGTACAACTACACACTGCCAAACCCAGGGATTGATAATTTCCTTTTCATTATAGTTCATTCAATTCCAACATAATTTTCCATCTTTTAAGCCCAATTTAATGGTTAAAGTGTGTGTGCACAAGGTGTGGGGGGTGATCTAACTGTTTACCTGTAATTCCTATCCCCACTTGTATCCGTTTCTGTTGCATTACTTCTAATTATATATACATTGATTTTGGAGCTTAATAGATATTTGTGGGTGTTCTCTTTTTTTTTTTTTTTTTTTTTCTTTTTTTTTTCTTTGTAGTTTTTCTTTTTAACCACATTGTAATTTTATAACTTGATTTTATTTAATGCATTCACATTGATTAAAATTCTTTAAACATACTTGTTAATTACTATTTGATAAAGTCAATTAATATAGTTGATTGTCTTGTATTAATCTTAATTTTAATTCACATTAAATAGGTTGCAACATTGTTTCTACACTTTAAGTCATGTTTGCTTTTTAAATCTTGTTTAATTATTTATATTTATCAAAAGATACAATTTTTTTTTTTTTTTTTTTTTTTTTTTTTAATCAAGTTCACCCCAAGCAAAGCAGTAAAGTCACTAAAACACAAGGTGTTACTAGGTGTAGAAGAGTTAGAAACATTGCTAACGAGTGAGAACAAGAGAGTTATCAGGAGGACAGTAGACTGCATTTACATTTTTGAAGATTAAAGTTGGATAGAAAGCATGGAGCCGGAAGAGAGTTTCACAAGTGAAATGTGGGAGGAAAGAAACTGTTAACACAGAATTTACAGTTACATCTAGCCAATTCAACTGTAAATTGATGAGGCCTTCAAAATGTCTAGACATTATATCAAAGACTTTATCAGAACAATTACAATGAAAATATTTATGCATCAGACTAACAATGGTTAATTGAATGACAAATAGGTTTATTGTAAAACAATTTAGATGAGTCGGCAAGTTAAAATATTCTATAAATGATATGTACATGAAAATATTTTTTAAATCAACTACTTGTTAAATATTAATATTTTAATATTATAACAGTTTTTCAAAGTTTGTTTTAAATTGACACATAGTTTCACACATAGATATCCAAATAAAAATTACTAAACTAACCATTTATCATTCACATGAGTATGATCATAGGGTCACTGAGCATCTAACCAGTTTCCTCAATATATCTCAGTTGCATACCAATGTCTTTGTTAATCATCTTTCACTCCACTTCATGACATTGTCATCCCATTTTTTTATTTTTTTTTTTTTTTGTTGCCCTCTTATTTTGCCTAAGGTGGAATGTCATAGGATGGCAGTGTTAAGACCATTGCCTCCTATGACATGTCCATACTATTTCTTTTCTTGAGAGTGAATGTGATGTCTTTCAACAGGCCTGTTTCTTTTTTGATGAGATCTCACACTGTCATTTATATAGTCTATATATAGATGCCTAGTATAAATTTAAATTAAGGAACTCTGACAAATGATGGAGAGAGAAAGATTTATTTGAATTGTTTTGTTCTCCATGTAAGATCCCTGTGAAAGACAGCTGCTCAGCACTTCCAGATAAGATTGTCCCTTCATCCTTAGGAGAGTCTCCAAGGGGAACAACTCATGAAGGTTAACATCAAGGATAGTCTGTAGCAAAAGTAACCAATAGTGGAGCTAATACATGCATGTCTTTCTCATACAGTTTCCAACTTCCTGTCAGTTTCTAAATTCAGTCTATAATTATATCTGAATTAGTCAAGATATTTTAAAATTTTTATAATACACTGTGACTCAAATGTTTATCAGTAGCAGTCATTAATCTGATATCTTTGATGCCTGTGTGTTGTTAGATAAATGATTTTGTTAGATTACATGTTTTGATTTGGTATACTTAGATTATATATCTAACCAAATCATCTTGCTTGTAGTATCCTTGATAAAACAGTGTAAAATACACATAAAGAGAAAAGTAAATGAAGCTTTAATGAAGTACAAATAAAATAAGAGTAACAGTATTAACTGGCTCTATTGAAATCCCAAGGTTTGTGCTATAATCTGCTAAATTTGTCTACCAAATTTTTTTTCAGTGGTTTGGCATGGGGTAATGGTTAGTGAGGCTAGTCTGAATCGCAAGCTCAATCAATACTGGGTGCCCCAACAATATTCAGTAACAACCCAACAAGAATCGACATATAAAATCAACCAACCTAACAGATGCCTCATAATAGCATAATTATTAGCAAGGTTAGTTTGGTTGACCATTACTGCTGAATAATGTTTGATCCTCACTAGTTATGTTCATAAAAGATGCAACATTAAACTCAAAGGTTTACATGTAAATTCAGCCCAACTTAGCCAAAAATAATAATGGCCAACTTTTACATAAACCCTGGAGATCAGCAATTGCTTTTGGTTGGATCATCTCCTTCCTCTTGTAAGATTTTGTTCCTAATTCTTCAACATCTAACCTTTTGTGTTTTAGTGGTTTTTACTACCTTGCATTGGGTGAAAATGATTAAACAAAGAAAACAAAAAACACATCTCCTAGACTAGAGGCAATAATATATACATTCTCTTAACGTATTGATGACCTGATGTTTAATAGTACAAAGAATAAACTTGGCATAAAGTTCAAATTCCAGCTGGGACAGGTTGTGCTCATTTAACATGAATGTTCAAGTGAAAGGCATAAAAACGGAACAGCTTTAGATAAATAGCAAGGCAACTGGAACACTCAAACCTGGTAAAGTAGCCAAGCTTTGACATTTGATGAATATTCTGACCATGTAAAAATTCACAATTCCTGAAATGATAATCTTTTTGGATCATTCAAGTAATAGGGACAAAAACCATTGACACTCTCACCTTCTCCCTTGCCATTTTTTCCCCAACTTCATCTAATCTCTAGTTCAGTAACATTTGCAACTACAAATTCACTTAATAGGAAAAAAAAACCTGAGACAAGATATTTCTAAAATCTGCCAATATTAATATTTTGGTTCAATGCTGAACAGTTGTCTTTAAAGTCCTAAACTTGTGCAGCAATGCTGACAAAACTATTTACTGCATTATTTTTCAAGCTACTGGCATCGAAGTAAATCTTGTGTGCAAGTGTCAGGATTGCACCGCAGGCACTCTACTTATTTTGAAACGATTAACTTGGATTATTTTGCTGCTTGTACATCAGAACAAAGCTAGAGATGCAAAGGTGGAAGGTCATTGATGGCTTGCTTGCAAAAGAATATATAATCTAGTAAAAGCTGCCAAAAGTATAGAAAGCAATGATGTAGGCCAAAAAAGTGCTTTGGTTATAACCTAGTAAAGAAAATATCCATCGCCTTCCAAAAGATGAAAACAATTACTTAAATTTAAAGTCTTTTTTCTTTTTTCTTTTTTATCTAACCTTAAGAGAATGTATATATTATTGCCTCGAGGAGAGGGTTTTTTTCTTTCTTTCTTTCTTTTTTTTCTTTTCTTTTTTTTTTTTTCTTTTTTTTTCTTTCTTTTTTTTTCTTTTTTTCTTTCTTTTTTCTTTTTTTTCTTTTCTTTTTTTCTTTTTTCTTTTCTTTTTTTCTTTTTTTTTTCTTTTCTTTTTTTTTTCTTTTCTTTTTTTTCTTTTCTTTTTTTTCTTTTCTTTTTTTTTTCTTTTCTTTTTTTTTCTTTTCTTTTTTTTTCTTTTCTTTTTTTTTCTTTTCTTTTTTTTTCTTTTCTTTTTTTTTCTTTTCTTTTTTTTTCTTTTCTTTTTTTTTCTTTTCTTTTTTTTTCTTTTCTTTTTTTTCTTTTCTTTTTTTTCTTGTTCACCATATGCAAGGTATTAAAGTCACTAAAACATAAGGGGTTACAAGGTGTGGAAGAATTAGGAACAGAAACATTAATAATGAGCAGGAGGAGGGAAGAGTAATCAGGAGGACAGTAGATAATGATTTAATATTGCATTTAAATTTTTGTCAATTAAAATTGGCTGGAAAGCATGGAGCCGAAAGTGAGTTCCACAAGTGCAAAGTGTGAAGAAAAACTGTTAGCATTGAAATTACAGCTACATCTAGCCAGCACAACTGTAAATTGATAAGAGTACTATGACAATCCAGTACTGCACTTAAATTCGAAATATCTAGCTACCATAGTGAAGAGCTCATCCAAACAATTACCATGAAAGTATTTATAGAAAATGCAACCTTACGGCAGCGGGAAAGTGACTGAAGCCAGGCTGCCAGATCAGGACCAGTAATATTGCTGATTCGTTTTTTGATTTTATCAAGGGGCTCAAGATAAATAGCAGGAACACCAGACCCTATGCACGATGGATTCTGGAGATAAAAATTGTCTTGCACGACACAGTGAATCAAGTTTCTTAAAAGCTGAAACTTACAAGAATCTATATATTATTGCCTCTAGTCTAGGAGTGGTAATGAAAAGACATTGTTTAAAATCTATCTTATTTGCTTATCAGCACAATAGAAGATGATATTGTGTTTTTTTGATTCATAAATAAATGTAGCAGAAAAGTGAGTATTTAAAATCAAATACCCATTTTAGAATTTCAGTTTCCATAGATTTAAGTATAAGAATGACTGTCTTCCAAAAATAAAACATTTTAACTATTTACTGACTATTAAAATATATATATATATATATATATATAATGTTTAATGTTACACTTTTTTTCTTTTTCCTGCTTTTCACCAACTTCCCCAATTTTTACAGAAAATAAAACCACTTATTAAGCTTGTTTATGAAAATTGACAAATATATGCATGTTATCTACAAAGCCACTACTTAAAACTTTTTCTTCAATTAGAAATTTTCTTGGGTGGGTAGAGGGAATGTTTATAAGTAGTACACTCCTTTTATTTTTCAAATATCTCCAGTACTTTCTTCAGGATAGAAACTAGAAATGCATTGCTAATGTTAGACATTTTTGAGAGGAGGGGGGGGGGGGAGATTAATGCCTCCTCAAAGGATAGCGAAAGACATTATTTTATCCACAGGTTACCAAAGAATTAGTTTTCTTTGTACCTAAATGCTTCATATGTCTATTTTTTAAATCTTTACAAAACATTCAAAGTTTAATTATATTCACATTTCCTTACAGCAACTGGTATTTTTTTTTACTTTTTAATCAGTTCAAATCAAAGCAAGGTGCTATTAGGAATGAAAGAGAATAAGACTTTAGAAGGAACCGGAACTACTCCTATGCAAAAGACTGGGGAGTGGTTTTGAACCAGACAATAGGTAAACCTATCTACTCCTATAAAAGTAATGTTGTTCTTACTTTGATATATTGAGTAAATGCTAGAAATGTGAAACATAAGCTCAAAAGACTGATGAGAAATTCATACTTGCTGTCTTTGTTCTGATAAATTTCTAAATGATGCTATATTGGGGGATGAACAAAGTAGTGCTAAAAAGTTCTCAGTCCATCTAAGAAAAATTTCTCCAAAAGATCCTGTGATGCATGTTCTTAGCACATATATCTATTGTACATTTAACGATTCAAAAAAAAAAAAAACAATGAATCTCCATATGTGAATCAACAAATAAATATATATTGAAATATAACATACAAAACAATCATGCAATGAAGTGTAATGATTAAGGAAAAAAGTTGTTCCCCTTCAACTGTATTCTGATTTGATTGAATGTTCGAAAGAGTTTCTCTTGAATAAGAATGTTCAGGATTCTATGTTGAACAGAGTCCGCTGTTAGAATAGAATACAGTTAATTAAGAAATGTGTTGTTTAGAGAAATTAATAGAATGCTGGTTCATGAACTTGGCTGAGTCACAGGGAGATATGTATGTGTTACAAAAATCTGTGTCTCAGTGTGCATTTGAAATGTTGTGAGTAAAGTCGTAGATTTGTGTGGACAGGTGAAAATAGCTGGACTCTACTGACAACTTGTGGAAAAGTTGGTAAGAGTTGTTGGCAATGTTCTTAAATGTCTGACCGCACAGTTAAGATGGGAGCTCTTGAAGATTACATCTTGGCAGCAAGGAAAAAGATGAATGAAGAGAACACGTGAGAGGCTTATTCATGTTTTGTTTATATAAGGTTGTGTCTCACGTGACAGGCTCCAACCTTGTGCACGGGAAAATTATTCCTCATGTGCAGGCGATTTGACTGGTCGGAAATGACCAATCAGCAAGCTAGTTTTGAGGAGATTAGCTAATGAATGCTTGCCATATGATCTGTATGTATGTATGTGTGTGTGATGGCGATGATCACTACAATTCTGATGTTTGGTAATTTGACAAGAATTTTCGCAGATTAGGCCAAGAACTTTTCAGCACCTTTTCATATTTCAACATGTACACATTGGTCACTAGTTTAAAAAATGTATTCTATGTGCTGTATCTCTTCAAGACATAAGCAAACATGGCTCTCCACATTAGTTTTATTTTTTTTTTTTTTTTTTTTTTTTTTAAACCAGATTCTTTCGAAAGATTTTTTTTCACAGTGATTTCAGTAAAATCATTTATAAATCATAAACATGTCTAATTTATTTTAAGTGATAGTTTTATTTCGGAGACAAACTAAGACAAAAAACATCGGTTCCACTTTTTTTTATTTTTAATGAACCGGCTTTAAATTTCGCTGGTGATTATTTGCCTTTACCCCCGTTATATCAGCATGAGTTTTTTTTTTATTTACATAGGAAGCTTTTAGCTTTAAGAAATATGCTGTTAAAGAGATTAATTGCAAATTGAAGTAAAATCTAAATTGACAGTGTAGTTTAATTTATTATTTCCTAAAGTAATATTTTTTCAAACATTTTATTAAAATATTTGAAGAAAAACGCAAGATAGGGGAGATGTTTTTCCCTTTTTTTTGTGGGGGGGGGCATCTCTTGCTAGCTAATGCCTTTCTCTTGCATTTACAGACTTTGGGCCTTTTTAACCCAGGATTTGATTATAAAAACATAATTCATAAGTCAAAAATAGATAGAGAAAAAAAGAAAAGTAATGACACATGAAAGACACATTGAAGATCTTAAAAAGCTTGTCTGTTTTTAGTAGTTGATGGAATGGTTATAGCGGAAAATTATGACATTAAAAAGAAAGGAGCCCAGAACACCATAACATTTACTCAAGAGACAAGATCTAAGACTGGAGAATATAGCTGATTCATAGAGTAATTCCAAATACCACTAATGGTCTATCAGAAGCTTTTTGGAAGAATCTGATAGTATAGACAGCCTTAATGCTGTTCTTTTGGATAATACAAATACTGGATGTAAGGCAAGCTTTGTAACTGCTCTCTAGAAGATGCTCCATTGAAAATTACATGCAACTGGCTGTTCATTACATCAGAATCAGCTACCATTAAAAGCTGTTTTTAAATATGTTGATGGCACAAGAAGTTCAACTGCTTTTACAGGCCCACTAGGTAAATTGTGTGAAAGGGACGGACTACCATAATTTGCCACAAGTAGAATTTATGAAAACCTATTGATAATATTGGTCAGAATTAACCAAAATGGAATTTGTGAACCTGCAACCACTGAAAAAATTTTCAGAATATGAAATTCAAGCATCTCTTGTAAATGACACAAAACTAGTTGCCTGGTTTTTCTTCACATTTGAAAGAGCAGTAAAATTAACATCTGACACTTTGCTGTTCATATTGTTTACGGATTTGAAGCAAGACGTAAATACATTCTTGTAAAAATCTTATGGCGTCGGAAGACATTCCTTTGTTTCTAATAAAGGGAATGGAAAATTTGATATTGAATTAGTTTTCTTTTCATGTAATATAAAATTTATTAAAATATTAAACTCTTTTGATTTACTGTTGAAATAACATTTTTCAATCAAATATTGCCAAAATGAATGGCTTTTTAAATGCATTATTTTCAATATAATTTTTTTTTTTTTTTTTTTTTTTTTTTTTTTTTTTTATTGCATTTCCTCAAAAGGGGGTTTAAGGTTAGGAATTTAAAATTTGATGTGAGTTTTTATTTCGTTAAGTCTTAACTATCTAGACTTATCCGAAGTTAATTTGGGGAAAAAAGGGTAAAATCAACCTACCCTACTCCACAATTTCCTATCCCTTGAAGATGGGTACCCATATTAATGTGAAAGGAAGTAGAAGAGTGGCTGTTCAATATTACTTTCATCACATAATTTTTTTTAAAAATTGGGTCAAATCTACAATTCATCTGGAGACACCATAGCACTTCAGCTTGTGAAGACCAGCATGCCAAACACCTTTTGAGATATCTAAAGCAGCCACCCGAGCTTTGCCATTCTTATCTAAGCTTTGACGGACTCTAAAAAGATTCAAATAGAAGTTGATACTAAACATTCATACACTTTACTATTTGTACCCATTCCATTCCTATTTTGTGCACATTATCTTTTTTTTTCTCTCATATTAATTGTTAGGCTAAGCTTACTAAATTCACATGGCCAAATAGAAGTCAGAATTATGGAATTTTTCTGCCTTGGAAATCAGCAGCATTTGAAATAGCTTTTCTTTTTTGTTTTTGTTTTTTTAAACTATGTTCAAACACTAACCCAATGCAGAGTAATCTAATGTAACCCACCTAGCAGAATTAATCTTTTACTTACCCTTTCACTTCATATTTCAAACATGTATCTTTATCACATAACAGAAAGAATAGGAAAATTTGATTTTTTTTTTTTTTTTTTTTTTTTTTTTTTTTTTTTTTCTTATAGTTTTAAAACAATGTCTTCCTTTTTAATGTTATAAATTCTCAGGATATAGGCAATCATAGCTCTCTACAAATTCCTGTCATTTGTAGCTCTTAATAAATTTTGTCTTCTTGTTATTTCTCCTAAACCCTGTTCCGCCATCCATTTATTCAAGTTCACTAAGTATGTTATGTATTGTTTTCCTCTTCCCTCTTGCCTTCAATCTGTTCTGTGTGGATCAGATTTTCCAAGCCCTCCTTCCTCATTATGTGCCCTAGAAATTTCAACTTTCTCTTCGTTTCCTTTTTGTTTCTATTTTCTCTGAAACTTCATCATTCAGTCCATGGTATGTTCAGCATCTTTCTGTAGAACCACATTTCTGTTGCTTCAAGTCTTTTCATTTTTTGAGGAAACTGTCCAACATTCACTGCCATATAGGACAGATGTCACATAACTATTCAATGCTCTTTTCTTTGTTTTCAAATACTCTGCTTAGCTTTTGGAAGGCACCTTTGGCTATTGCAATGCACCTTTTGGATTTAGAAATTGTACATAATTTAAATGATTGATTTGCTTGCATCCTGCCAAGAGACAAATTTGGTTCTCAATGTCTGACAGCTTGTTTGATAATTTATCCGCTTTTGTTATACAGCTTGTAAACTGAGGAGTACAATACATTAAGTCATTATAGTATCTGAATTGTGTATAATTTATGACTGTTACAGTTTACAACACTCTCTTGAATGTCAGAAAATGTATCTTTTATCACATTTGAAATAGAAATAAAAGCATACATTTTTTGTAATCCTATTCACACAGTCTATGTTCTATGATTATTAAAAGTAATGATGACATATATTTAAATCCAACATTAATGTATCTGAAAAGGGTTCTAAAATAATACTCAATTTCTACAAATCCAAGGCCGGTGCAAGGGTCTCATAATACCACCCCACCCCACCCCCACCATCTATGATACTAGGTCCCACTCTACTACATGTAAATTTTCATAAAGTAGTATTCATTTAAAATACAATTTTTATTGTAAAATAATTCTGTACAATTATGGATCATATACAATAGAGGTGAACAATTCAACTAGAAAAATTGAAAATGTATCTAAATACAAATTAGAGACATGTCCTAATAGATCATTCCATTGTAAATAAATCAATATTTTACAGCAATTTTTAACCTCAACTTGAGACTTTCTTGCTATAAAGTTGAATAATTTAACATTCAACATTATGGATAAAAATTAATGAATTTTATAGTTTTTTTGTTTTTTGTTTTTTTTTGACTTCCTCATAAGCAAAACAAATTCATATATTTGGATGAAAAAAAAGGATCCCAGAATGATGTCAAAAGATCACAGTCCATGAAAATTCTTCATCCCTTAATAGTCAGTTTTGCTTAGTTCGATTTGTAATGCATATAAATGTAGATAGAAAAAAAAAAAAGCAAATGTTGACATGATAACAAGGGTCACAAAGCACTGCCAAGAGATTTCCCTAATCAGGTTCTCCCTCCTGTCAGCGGTAGTATGCACTGGCCCTGTAATATGCTTGTGGATCATTTTGGTTTTTTTTATCAATTTTAGTAGTCCAAACCTCAGCTGCTCTGAGATACTAGTAAATTCAAGTGAACTTTTATCACATATTTATAAGGAAAGCTAAAAATGTCAGGATTCCATGTATTACAAAGCAGTGAACACTGGTTTATATATAATGAGAGAAATCTATTGTTTTTGTCTACAGCTGTGTGTCTCAAAGGTAATGATACTATAGAAATGTTCTGTATTAAAATGAATGTCAACATATAAGTTTTTTATCTACTACTCATTCTTTCACTATGATGCTTTTAAAAGTCACCAGTTCAACATTTGTAAGAAACCAGATTTTAACTTTTTAAAATGGAAATAGCAGCACATGCTTTATAAGTGACCTAGGAAAAATCCAAGCTAGTTTTACTTACAACTGTACTGTCTATAAATTTTAGCAAGTCATTTCAGATTTTTCTTTTGTTTCTTTTTTGGGCCACTGGAAGGGGACCAGTGAACTTTATAATAAATAGGTTATACCATTATATCTAAAGATTCTTTGATAAAATTCAGAGAATATGCAATGTTATCAGAGCTGACCTGGCATCTCAGCTCCAGTCACTTTCCCACTATAGTAACATGACTTCCCTCTGCCTTTTTATATTTTCATGATAATTGTTCTGATGAGCTTTCCTCTATGGTACCTCAACTTCATGAATATAAGCATAGTATTAATATAAATATATAATTGAAGACTTTACAACCAATATAAATTTTTCTGATATTTATTTTTGCTTTCATAGCCAGAAAGAGTTTGAACAAGTTTTCTACTTACATCTGGGTATTGTATCTTTCCCATAAAGCATGAAAAGTACTGGTTAACATGTGCAGTTTTTTATTGTTTCTATTTTTTATTTATTTCTTTTTCAAAATATCACCCAAGTTTGTTAGCCAATCAAAGAAAACTTTACTACACATGCATTAACTCTATTTGTTGATTCAACTGACAGCAAGTAGCCATTGAGTGAGATATGTACTGTGTAACTATTGCATTCACATTGACAATGAGATTCTTCACATATTCTGCAGGAGTTTTTTTTCCCCCCTTTAATATCACCCTTATACACCAAATTTGGCTCCTGTAACTCAATTTCTCTCAAAGTTAAAATTGCTGCTGAAATACTATGAAAGAAGAGAATACAATGAGACAGGTAATGGTAAGCTCCAAAATGTGTTTAGAAGTGCAAATATCATGTATAGTAAACATGTAATTAATATATATATATATATATATATATATATATATATATATATATATTCAAATAATGGTAATATAACTTTTTTTTATCAGAGATATATTTTAGAATGCAACTAGTGTGTATATATATATATATATATATATATATATAAATATATATATATGCACACACACACACACACACACACACACACCTCAAGTTATGTTGTTTTAATTTAAGTTGTTCTTGATTATACGCTGTTTCACAAAAAAAATATATGGAAAAATAAAAATCAAGTTTAAGTTATTTTATTTGACTTTACATCTGTCCGCCACAAATATTGAAGTCGTAATATCACTAGAAAAGCATTAAAAGCACATAAAATCATATTAAAATACGTACTATGAAAACATCACTGATTACCTTTTTTTTCTTTTTTTTTTCTGTACTATATTAAAAACTAAAATCTATTTTTTTGCAAGCTTAAAATAGATTCTTATTGACCATATATTATTAAAAATGCATTTATATATAAAATATAGAACTGGGAATGATTATTTGTGATTTAGTGTAGTGACAAGTAAATTCGAATTAAGTTGCCTCTCCTGGAACAGATTACCGATGTGAGGTATACTTGTGTATATGCATGCATGCATGCACGATCGAATATATAAAGTACAGTGTATGTGTTTGTGTGTGCCCAAGCAACTCCTCTGCTCCCACTGGTCTAATTTCAATGATTCATAGCTCATTCAAAAGTTCTTGAAAAGTTAAGCGCAGAGAACGATTTTCGTTGAGCTCATATTCAGGGTTACCAGATTATACAAGGTTAAAAATATATATTAATATATTATACTAGCTATTAGTGTTGCTTTCATGGTTCAAGGGGAGTAACTCTTATTTTGCTTTTGCACCCAAAATTGCAGCTAGCTTAAAATTTTAAGCTACCTTAAAAGCCTCCCTTTCGGGCATCATTTAAGCTAGCTCCTGTGGAGGACTCTTGGCTTGGCCATCATCACAATAGCTAGGAAGGAGTAGATGTGATAGGCATAAAAAAACTACAGAAGAACTCAAAACTGATCGCTGCATTTAAGTATTGAATTAATGTTTAAGCTTACTTTTTTAAAAGTTCAACGATAATTCTCCTGCTGCCACTTAATTTAAAAACAATTTGATTTATATAGATCCTTCTTTTCCGTACAAATAATATAAAAGGAAAACCTACTAATACTTATATGAAAATCCAATGAAATAGTAAATATATATGTCAAAATAAAAGTATTCCAAATCTATATCTGTAATTCTTAATGTGTGCGTGTGTGTGATTGGATGTTGTTTATGCATTTCTACAGTTTTCATCCAATTTGGATGAAATGTTTTTTTTGATAGATAATTCTTCAGTGATGGTTTTGAGTCCAAATTGTTGGCAACAATGGCTCTCCACTACTTCCTGTCCAATATAACTCTCAGCAACGTTTTACTATTTACTATCTGTTCTTGGATATATATATCTTCATAAAAACTTTAATAAAAATAGTTTAAATTATTACAATAATATTATTATACAGTTCCCTTTTCAGAGCCCCACCTCCTTCAAATTCTTGACCCCCATTTGGGGATGTGCCTCAGTTGCACCCAAATGTTGTTACTTATATTGATTTTCAGGCGAGCTGACTTTAAACTGCTCCAACTGAATGGCAAAATTTCCCAGTAATGAAAGACCCGATCAAAGACGGGTAGTACTGCTAGTTGTTTCATATGTGCCAAATATATCAAATACCTGGGTAATTTTTTTTTTTTTTTTTTTTTTTTTTTTTATTACTATTAAAATAGCTAATTACTTTCAGTAAATAAGTGTATTATTAAATAGTAATGGAATATTTTTCCAGCCTCTGTCGCTTCTGCAAAATATTTGCCCTACATCTCCTAGAATATTACTTCATGGTAAATGAGGTGCTTATGGTTCAAAGAATTCAATAACATGAGTTCACCTTTTTAAGACGACACAAGTGCACTGGCCTAAGAATATTAAAGTAAATTGTCTTGCCTACCTTGAGTTTACTTTATGTGAGCATTTTATACATTGCAGAAAAGATCAGTGAAAGAAAAATAGGTTTCATAGTGTATAACCCATTTAAGTGTCAATTTGCAAAAAGATTTTGTACTAAAGTTTATTGCTATCACATGAGCAGACGAAAGCAAATATTATGTTTAAAGAAGGGATATAATTTATGTTTTAGATTAAATATACCTGTGTTGATAAGTTACATTGGGATTTACAGTTTAAATAGGCATGAAACAGCTGGTCTGGATATTAAATTGAAAAGTGTTTATTCTTTGAGGCCTTATCTGGAATAGTTAGAGAAAAATAGTTTGAGAAATTGTACTTTTTTTTTTTTTTTTTTTTTTTTTTTAACCTTATCTCTTCTTTCTTGAGCTAGTTGTCTTTCCATTTATTTTTTTCTCTTAACCTACATTGCTTCATACCAACATTGTTCTTTTCTTCTGTACTTTTCAGAAATGACAGATATTTCCTGCAATTTAAGTGGCCAATAAAATAGATGCAATAGCACTTGGCAGACAAAACTTGATTACAACTTCTGATTTACAAGGTGAACTGGTTGGCTCATTGCCACCAATAAAACAAAAAAAAAAGCACACAAATTCAGAACTCTTAGTAATCTTTATTCATCTGAAATATAAAGGAGTTGCACCTTGTAAAAATAGTTATTAACCTACAATCATTAAACTAATTGATTACATGTTGCAGTATTAAGGTTTTCTTCATGTTAAAGTATGTGATTGATTTGATGATTTTTTTTTTTTTTTTTTTTTTTTTTTTTTTTTTTGCAGCTTATCAACCTTTTCTAGGTTATTTAAAGCCAGAAAATATTTTTAGATTGTAAGAAATTTTGGGGCATAGAATGATTTACTCATACAAGTCCTACTAATTAACTGATATCTTGGAGGAGAAGCAGTGGTCATACCTTTTCCAAGGGTATTTGTGTGTAAGTGATATATAACGAACCAGACTGGAATTGGAACTCTGCTCTCTGATTTCCAATTTCAGGCCATTATCCATTATACCACCCACACATCCAAGTTTACAACATCTAGTATTTCCAAGGGGTCATCCATCTAGGTAGTGACCAAGTTTGATGTTGATTAACTTTGGTAATCATATAAGAACCAAAGTTTCAACATGATACATCTGTAAGCATAAAGTATGTGGTAAGTGATATTTTAACTAATAAAATAATCAAATAATCTAAATTAAAGTCATATTTAATAAGATCACATAAATTACTACTAGACTAAAAGTATTTTTGATTGAAGAGTTATGGTATATGTACAATTTAGATATATTTTTATTTTTTAAACTAATTTTTATACAGAACAAGATTAAAAAGAAGGTTGTCATACTAGTTTTTGAAGTTTGTATTATAAATCAGACTGTCTACACAAGATGTGAATACACTCATGATGACACAGGAGCTGAAACAGTACAAAAAAAAATGTAGTGAATATACAGCCTACTTCATATAATACTTCTGAATATTTATTATCATAATTTACAATAATTGTGGCATGAGGTCAAAACTGGAAGTGGATTGAGGCGGGTCATCATTAACTATCCTATACCTAGCTAATCCGATTCACAACCCATTCATTCATTACAAGTAACACATATACCACAAGAAGTCATCCTTCACCATTTACTCCTACATATGTCACAATACTCTATACACTAAGGGAACCTACAAAAAATACCCTATGATTTAAAAATTACCTATGTACAAATGTTTGTGGAAAATATATATATATATATATATATATATATATATGTATATATAATTTAATGATAATATGAAGTCCCAAATACAAACTAATATATAACAAAATATCAAAATGAAAATAACAGATATTAGCAGTAAACATCCACCCCCCACAAAAATAAGAGTGACTGCTGTATTCTGTCTTCAAACAGATTAAACACTGCCGTCTGAAAAGAAAATTGTATATAGATCTTGTGATTTAAAATTCAATAATTTTTGACCAATCATTATTGTTCCTGAAGATCTAATTTCTGATCCAACTACAACAGATAAATTCAGGTAAAACAACCCCTTTTGATAGTGGAAATCCAACTGGACAAAAGAGCATAGTAATAATATCAAAATCCTCTCCAGAGAAGCTGCTCTTCAAGATTACTCTGCAGCCAAAGACAGTTATATCACTTTTTCTTTCTAACAGATTTCTGTCAATACTCTCTTATTCCCATGATAATTGTATGATTAGCCATTTCCATACAGGAAACATTCATTGACTGAACAGTTAATGTTACTGTCGGTTAAAATTTATAAAATCTTCTCAAAACAGTTTTTTGAGAAAATATGCTTCACAAGTCAGCAAGATTGATGAGAGCTTCCTTCCTAACCTTTTTGTTTAAGATAGTGTGAAAAGTGAACATCTTGGTTGTCATTATTTTCCCTTCTAAATATCCAATTTGGCAATTGATGTTGCATTTAAATATTTGAAGATTGTAGTTATCAGGGAAGCAAATAAATGGAAGGGAGTTCCACAGATGGGATGTGCGAGAAAAGAAACTGTTGTAGTATAAGGGACAATTGCATTTAGCTATTTCAACAGCAAAGTATCAAGTAGCATGCTTAAATTCATGTATTCGGGGTACCAGGGCATAAAATCTTGTCAGGGCAGTTGCCATGAAAATATTTTTAGAAAAGACAGAAGGAAGCCATGCAACATCCGTGAGAAAGTGACTGAAGTCAGAATGCCCGGGCATGATTGATTACATTACAGATCCTTTTTTATGGTGATTTTTTTTTTTTTTGTTTTTTTTTTTGTTAGTTCATAACCTTGTGAATGGTCTTTATTTTCTTGAATGAAGATCCATACCCACAAAAAGTCAGCTACTTCAAATTATTTGGAGAGACCAGAATTTACCATTTTCTATTCTTGAGACATGCTTTGGAAATTAGTATTTTGTATGCTTCTAGCAGAACATAAGTATATTTAATAATCAGCTTGAATTGTATTTGCTATATATGTTCATATAAAAATGTACTATAAATATTTTAACACACACACACACACACACAAAAGATCCCTCAAACTTCACAAAATTGTGAGTATTACCCTGGCTACCTATACAGGAACATAAAAACACAAACCCATAATCTCACAAATTTAAATTCTCATATAGCAATTAGCAAAAACCCTAAACTATCTGATACTTACCCAGTAAGTATAATCATTAACACCACAATTAAATTCCTTGACATATTGCAATCTAATAAACCAAATAACAGCATCCTGGCCTCATTAGATGTTGAAAGTTTATTCATTAATGTCCCCATCAAAGAATTTGTCTTTCTCACTCACTCAGGAATATATATATATATATATATATATATAAAATAATAATATGATCACTAGATTGAATAAATTTATGAATTCTGTGATGTCCTGGTGGATTATCTAAAACTCCTTTTAGCTACAGAAAGTCATATTGGAAAGTTTCTGGACTAGGCCTAAAAAAAGGATACTATTATTATCGTAAATAATATTACATACGTATATAAATTTTCCACCCACTCTTCCTTTGAAATAGTCCTCTTGAGAAGGTACACTGCAATTTTGCTCATGTCCATGTCTGAAAAGCACCTGGAATCATTTCCTGAAGGCTGTGAAGAATGTTTAGCTTTTCTATGGGGATTTTGGACACCATAATTGTTTTTTTTTTTTTGTTTTTTGTTGTTTTTTGTTTTTTTTTGTTTTTTGTTTTTTTTTGTTTTGTTTTGTTTTTTTTTGTTTGTTTTACCCCAAGAAAGGTGATAATGTCATAAAGACACGAGAGGTTACTGGAAGTGAAAGAGAATGAGGAGAATGGACACTAAGAGAATAGGATCCAGTAAAACAGAAGATTGCAATTGACATTTTCATTTTCATTTTTGAAGATTGTAGATGGCAAGAAAGTAAGAAGTCTGAAGAATTATACAGACAAGAAGTGAGGAAAAACTGTGAGAATAGAACATATGGTTACATCTAGCTAATTAATTTAGCTAATTCAGCTGATTCTAATTATTGTTTACCATTGGCCCTTATGGAAGAATTCCCAAATTTTTCTGGTACTTTGCTGGTGATTGGTCACCTTGAATGTGCCTCATGAACTGACACTCTACTAGCTTTGAAGTACACTTACTACTCAAAAACTTGTGTTCAGGTTTAAAAACTTAAAGAATGTTCACATGATGAAACTGAATTGTTGAGCTTCACACAAATTTTGATGCACACACATTGCTTGAATTTTTGAGCCATTGTAAAGATCACAGCCATTACAGAACAATGTATCAAAGCCTAATATAATTGAACATAAGTAGATAGCACAAGCAGAGTTGCCAATTTTAGCTCTTTTTTTTTTTTTTTTTTTTTTTCAGTGCATTTAATTCCTATAAATCAGAAGGATGCCAAGAATACCATGAACTGAATGTGTAAGTAATGAGGAAGTTTTAAGGAAAATAGAAGCTAAAAGGGCATTTATACTTAGAATCAGAAAGAGACAGTTGACATTTCTAGGATACATAATGAGGAAAGAAGGCTTGAAGAATTTGAAGACAAGGTGGACATAGGGAAACGGCAAGTAACCTAACAAGCTTGTATATATGGATGGCAAAACAGGAAGTGGGAAGGATGGTGAAAAGACACTTTACTAAGAGCCATAAAAGGATAGGAAGTTGTGAAGAGCCATGGTCCCCTGTGCTCTGAAGGAACACAACACAGAAAAATAAATCAGCATTTAGCTCTTTTTCTTTTCATAAATAAGAGAATGAAACAAATGCTGATTTACAGAAACTAAATGAACTGAAAAGTAGTTAGATCAAGTTGCAAAAGAGTTTAATTAGCAATTCTGAGCACAAGTTTTATTGACAGACTGACTCAATAGGTAGGGGACTAATAAATATTATCTGGATGCACATTTGTTAAGCAGTATAATTATATAATGTACAGTCTTGGAACTTTCCAATACCATCTCATAGAATGAATCCATAGATGAGTTATGTGAGCATTACAGATGGTACAAGTAATAAAATGCTTGAAGTTGATTTGTTTAAAATCAGTTGTTCTTTTTTATAATTTTTTTTTCTCTGAACACTCCTTTAAATTTTTATGGCTGAAGCTGATTGGTTGTTTCTGTAATGTTGTTATGTTCATCTGAAGTTTTAGTATTCAGCAGTTAACAGCAGGAAGCGAAAAAATTTGCATCGTAAAGTAAAGACTAAGGACAATCTAAATTTTATTCTCCTTTTAAGCCTACACACAGTTTTCCTAACTTGGATACAATGCAACTGGCCTGTTTCTAGTCAGATTGATGGCTCAGTCAAAATACCTTTGTCTTTGCTTAACCTGGGTGGCCCATTTCCTGTTATATGACAAAGGCAGGTTTCAATCTTGACAAACACGTACAGGTCATTAACCAGAGTTGATATTCTTCAGCTAAAATTGTTTGGCAAGCTACCACCACTGCTGATGACAATGCCATGACCTCTGAAGAATATATTTTCATATATTGTGCTTTCCGAGTTTTGATGTCTTCCTTGATGCATACACTAGAAGTCTTATCTTTAAATTTCCACTTGAATTTGGGATCAGCAATGTGGTATTGGCAGCTTGCCTCTCGGATCTGTTAAAGTTTGAATATAAGAAATAAGGTTGTTGATACTCTCAGCTAAGTATTACGAGCTGCACTGCTGGATTAAGATTACTCTGATTGCAGAGGTAGGCTGTCAATCTACTCTTGATGGCTGCTTATTTAAAATGCTTATTCAAAGTATCACTTGCAGATGATTGCTTTAATGTATAGTTATCCTTTTAATATACCTACATGTCTTGCAGAACCGATTAAGTGATTCTTTAATCTTCTTTTAAAGTTCTAGTGAATAACTATCCACAATGTCAAAAGTTAAAAGCATACCATTTCCCCTACCACTACTGTTGTTGGTGTAGTGGTTACTTAATTGTAAAATTCTTTCACAGTGAACTACATTTGACATGGTATGTCAGTCTTCTTGGTATAGCAAAACAGTGATAAAGCATTATTATATCTGGGGTCATAAGATTGGAAAGATATGTATATTTTAAGCACTTTCTGAAAGCATATAATTGTCCTCTGTTTATTGTTAGTTTCTCACATGTGTAGAAAAAATACTACTAAAATTAAATTACACCATTATATATATATATATATATATATATATATAAAGACAAATTTATGAGGAAGTGTATGACAAAGTGTAAAAAGTTTTTGTGATGTCTTTCATTCTTTAGGACTTCACTAGACTGCTCATTGATACAACTCCATATGCACACAAATAAATGAAAGGCTGAGAATTTACAATTTCACCATAATGAGAATGACTAAGATTTTGATCTACTACTAATCTACTACTCTAATTAAAAGAGTAAAACATTTACTAAGATGAAAATGTTTAGAAAGTGTTAGGTGAAAGATCACCCACAGTAAATTTACATCCAGGTTCTTACAACATTTCACCTTTCTTGGCAGATCTTTTTATTATCATAATGTGGCATATTTAATAAAAGAAATTGATGGAAACACAAACAAAAAGAATCTAATTTATATGCACAAAATACGTAAAAGTAAAAAAAATCTTTAAATTTAATATTTCCAGTATCGCTTGTTCATGTATGGGTAGTCACATCAATTTAATCATAAACTTAGTCCTAAACGATAAAACGCATTACATGAAAACTTTCTCTAGTTTGTCATACATCTTTCCCTAATATATATATATATATATATATATATATACACACACACACACTTCTCTTTAGATTACTCTAATTTGAAACATACATTTGAATGGGTAAACATGTGAGTTTTTGTATTTTTTTTTTGAGATGAAGAATTGTCAGTAAACTTTAATTTGTATGGACTATTGTTCTTGACTATAGTTGTTGTTATAGCCACATTTCAGTCACGTAACTACTAGCCATCTTCAGGTATTCATTCATTTTTAGATATGTTGGTGTTATTTTGTCTGAGAATTCAGTCCTTGTTTATTCCTGCTGAACACATGTATATTTTCTCACTAACTGAACCAAGGATTGAACTCTTGAATAACACAAATAACAGATATTCCATGTCAACCATAACAAGGGACACTTAAAAATAGAATGACAATGATAATATTAGCCAATTTCCTTTATAAGGAAACATTTTGATATTAATTGACCAAGCAGCCAGTGCTACTTTCAATTGAAATTTATAAAATCTTTTACTTAAAACAATTTTTCAGGAAAATAGGTTTCCCCAAGTCCAGTAACAGTTATCACTCTTTTTAGTACTGATGGGAGCTTCTTTCCTAATCTTCGGTTTAAAGTTGTGTGGAATGTCAACATTTTCATTGTCATTATTTTCTCTTCAAGCTACATGTGCTATCCATTTTCTGCCGGTGGGAGTCCTCAAGTGATGTGGTTTCTGTTATTTGGTACAGTTCTGTTTCTGAATCTGTAGCACCACTTGAAGAATGATGGTCCTCACTAAGACCTACAGGCTTCATTCACTCAAATCCACTTTTAACCATTGATTTGAAAAAGAAGTTGTCTACAGCTGTCAGTCAAGAGATTTCTGAATAAGTTTTGTGCTCTGCATGACATCCACATGTCTATAATAATATCTTTAATAATAAAGATGAGAACAATAGTTTGAATAAATTAAAATATATTGTGTGAAACATGTTAAATGCTGAAGAAATAATTTTCAAGTTTAGGATATTATTTTACTGTTTTTTAGATATTGTAATCAACTGAAGTAACTTAAAACTGTGCATCTATATTAGATTAACATAAAGAAAATTACACAGAATGTTTCTAATTTTTATAGCAATTTAACTTTATAAAGAATAGCAATATAGTTAGTTTGGGATTAGATATTCAAAGATTTATCAAATTATTAGATTAGAATTTAATGACTGATTCATTTGTTTGACTAAAGTGGTTGATGAAATTGTAAACAAAAAAAAGAACAAGGTTCTAAGCACTGGGCTACTAAAGAAATGAACTTTTAACCTTAGGTAAAAGGCAGTCAGATTTACTCTTGAAAAACTATTGTACTGACACTATTTGTTCAACAACTTGGCTATTTAATAGACCATTACCCTCACCCCACACAGCTTACAAACAGCTATTAAACCTTATAAAATAAAATCAAAAAACAATCAATCAATATTCTACATTGTACAAAAACTTTGATCATGTTTACTTTCTCTTTCTTTAAAAGGAATCAAAAGAAATAAATGAAAAATAAATAATTTTCTTGTCTTGTATTTACAGTATACAAAAAATAAGTATTGTAGAGAATATAGAGCTGATTTTCAAATTTGTTTATTACATGTGCTGTTCAGTATACTACTGTTTTGCATAAACATTTAGAAATAGAACTGTTAGAAATTGGTACAAAAGTGATATTATGACTATCTGAAGCTGGATGAAACAAACCCATTACACTGTATTAGCCTAAACTCACTTTAAAACTATCTTACTTACCAAACAGGTTGTGAAACAGAATATGTTCATTAAGCCAGGACTCTACTGCCATATTATGAAACTTTTCCACTTTATCTACCTAGAGATTTTCCATGTGCTCTTTAAAACTTGTAATAAAATATATAATAATAAAAAATATATATAGTAATAAAAATTGGCATTAATACTGCCAATGTATTACATTGACCTGCATTATTAATATTGTTTTGTCCATTAATAACTGAAAACTATTCAAAACTTTCATTGCCTAACCAGTTCAAAATATTTTTGATTAATTATTTCATAATTAAAATTTCAATAATGTTTTTTCTCCAGTAATGAGCAAAGGCATTTTTCCCATTTTTTAACTGGCAAATAACAAAAGGAAAGTCTTTGTCTTTAGAAAGACAGTATAGATGAAATAACTGGAATTTCACCACCAAACTTAAGCACAGGAAATGTTTTACAGTGAAATTTAATTTGTGAATTAATGAATATCTGGGAAGCTTTTTAACAGAGGATGGAAAATTTGACACTGAAATCTGAATATGCATTGGACTGACGAAAGAGGCATACCAAAAGCTAAGCAAAGGGCTGATAAACATCTTTTCTGTTTCTGTAATATCCGTCCTCTGTCCAGCATTCACTGCCATATCAATCTCCCCATGAATGAGGGTAAAATTAGAGTCAACACAAATGTGGTTCTGCAGAAGAATACTGAGAATTCCATGAAGCAACGAGGAAGTTTTTAAAATGGCAACAGAAAGAACACACATGCTCAGATTTGGGAAGAATTGCTGAAATTCCATAGACAATTAATGAAGGAAGGAGAGCTTGGAAAACATAACTGTGACAGGGCATATTGAGGACAAGAGTGATAGGTGATTCGCTTCCTTCCCCTGATGAACTTGTGTGAATGGATGGTGGGCAGGAACTTTAGAAAAAGGTGAAAAACTGCTTAGGGCCACAATGGATAGGAATTTTTTGATTGCCCATGTCCTGAAGGGTTACAGCACATATAAGTGAGTAGTGTTCAGAGAAACTAATATCCATTGTATTATTTTTTCATTTATTTAAAACTCCTAATATTCTATCACAAGAAACCAGATTTATATATAGATAGGTAGGTGGACATGTAGCAAAAACGAAGGATAACAGATGGTGTAACAGGTTGGTTGATTGGTTTCCCATGAATAATAAATGCATAAGACTAGAGAGATAAACAAATGTGATAGGGGTTTGCTGGTTAGATGTGCCAGACATTAGTAATTGTCATCATAGGAGTTAAGAAAGGCTTTAAATTCCCCTTCAATACTTGAAGGTGCAATAACAGTAACTGGACTTAAGGAAACTATTTTCCTGAAAAATTCTTTTAAGAGAAAGATTTTATAAATTTCAACCTGGCTGTTTGGTCAATAAATGCCAAATATTTCCTTACAAGGAAATATTACTATTAGCATTGTCCAATACTAAACTTTCAATGGCTGATGATACTTTATATGTAAGCATTTTTTTTTGTCTGGCACAAGGATATACTAGTGGAGATCCAATGATCTTTATGACAAGCCTTTCAATTACTAAAAAGAAAATTTGGAATTTCTGATATCATTTTGATGAACACCTTCAGAATGAAAGAAGACATTTGTGTTTATCATATATTGGAAGTAGTTTTTACCCTGAAGTTATGAATTCATAAGTATATCAATATTTTCCTTCATACCATATTGCTATGTGTGTGTGCGTAAATAGAAATGAATTCAGATGTTTTATTGCATATGCACCATTTCTTGAACAAATCCTTAATGTGTCAGCACTCTTTCTCTCTCTCTCATATATATATATATATATATATATATATATATATATAAAATGTGTGTGTGTGTGTGTATTTTATGTGTGTGTTCTTTTCAATATTTCTAAAGTATTTTTAACTCTAAATGAATATATATTACTGCTTATAACCAATAAATTGTGCATTAGATTTTTTTCTGTATTTACTGTAATAGTTTTAAAAGAATTCTGAAAATGGAACACTAGTTTTATCTTTTTTTCCTGCTTGACTGAATTCTTTGATAAGAATAAAAAATCTTAATTTTGCCATTTCCAAGATATTTCTGTTGTTGCTTATATTAAATATGCTTCGCTTCGTTCTCTGTTGTGTTGCTTACAATGATTTTTTTTTTCTTCTACGATCTCATTCGATTATATTCTTTCTTTTTCTGGATTTTATCAGGCTTACAGTACATGATCTTTTGTTATCAAAACTTCTTAGTGGCTATCTGAATTGCAAATGTTTCTTAATCATGAATACTGTCGTCTTGGAAAGAGTCCATATGAGTCAGAATATTTTATAGCTACCTCTCCATAAACTTAGAGGGGGATTTGTGAACATAATAAAAGATATATATATATATATATATATATATATATATATATATATAATTATTTTTATTTCTTTTTATTTGCCTCTTAGATTTCTGTGTCACTTCAGGTTTAAGAATTTTTCTTTATTGATGTTTTTCTTTATCCTTCCCTACTTTCCCCAAGACAACTGCTCCGTTTAATTCATTTTGTTAGAACCAAATGTTGAATTTCAAATTTTAGATCAATGCTAAATCTGTTACTTAAATTTTTGTCGTCTTCTCTTCCTTTCTCTCTAATCTTTTCCTTGCAATTTTCTAATGTTGAACAATGCACTGTTATAGTCCCTCTGAGCAAGATTATCTAGGGACAGTTCAAATCCAACAACATTACAGGAACTTAAGAAATCAACAATCCTGAAAGAAAACGGTTTTCTATAAAACAATAAAAACTGAATGTTGGAAGAAAACCAAAGACCTTTTTGCAAGATCATGCCTCTTGGACTAAAAACTATAGCCTTGAAATGCATGGACATGTTTTTATTGTTTAAGTAGGCAGATTTACTTAATCCAGTTCTGAGTAAGAAAAGAAAATTGTACTTTTTCTTTTTTTCTTCCTTTTTTGAAGAAAAGATTAAGAATGTCCCAATCATTTTATATCTTAGCAGTCCACAAGTTTTAGGCTGCATTAAAAAAAAAAAAAAAAAAAAAAAAAAAAAAAAAAAAAAATGTGGCTGCAATTGTTACACTTTGTACAGCTGTTATGTTTCCTCTGATAAAACTGACAAATTCTTTAAATAGCTTTAGGTTGAATCTTGCAACAAAAAGACAATTGGTTTATTTAATCAGATTTTATTAGAAAGCTTGATGTGATATTCATCTTTTAATAATATTTAAAATTCTACCTTTTTTTTTTTTTTTTTTTTTAAATTACATTTTGATTAGCATTTTCTTCTTCAGGCTTCTATTTGCAAAATTTGTTCTTAATGATTGAGTTCATCTTGTAACCTACATCTAATGAAGAATTCTATTAATGTCTTTGAAAGTTAATTATACATTTGAGAAAGGCAGTGAAGTTTTTGTCTACATCCAGCAGCAAGGACTCTGATTGGGAGATTGGAGGTTTTGAGGAGTGTGGAACCATCTCTTAATTGCTGTTGTTCCCAGGTCCATCCTGACCTGGGGTGGTAGCATCTGTTGGGCTCCCAGCTATGGCCAAATAGTGAACCACCAAACAAAAACACTATAAAAGTATAAAAATATATATTTATAGCAAAATGACCAGCAATACATATTTATAGTAAAATGAACAATACATTTTATCTGTAGTCAAAGGCATGTAATTATGTTAAAAAATATTTATATTTTGCTATTAAATAACCCATAGAAGTTGATATGCAGCTAAACTAATTCAACCAAACAACCAACATGAAAGAACTCCTTCATGACATTAATCCATATAATAAAATTTAAAGAAATCAAACTGTATTCCAAAATATAACTTCAACAAAACTGCAACATAAAACAGACCTCACCACCTCTTAGTAATTATGTCCACACAAACATATATATGCAAAAAAAATTGAGTATCATCTACCATGTACTCAATTGTAAAAGCTGAATAACATTTTTTTTGCTTCAAATTTCTCAAGAAAATTTAATTTTGGTATTAAATGACCCATAAGGTGTTGATATGCTGTTAAAGAAACAAAAGTTTCTCTGCTGCCTGTCACTCCATTATATGAGTAGCCACAACTCTCCACTTATTTGTCTAAAATCCTTCATATTTATGGTACTTGTTCTGTTATCCATTTGCCCAAACTTGCCAAGTAGTTTTCTTACTGGTTATCTTGTCTTTGATATCTCTTGTGTGTATTAAATTCTCCAAGCCTTCTTTCCTGTTCTTTAAAACTGTTTCTCACGTGTCCTCTTAATAGTATTCTCAATATTTATTACCTAGTCCTTTCTTAATTGTTGGCAAATTTTTTTGCTTTCACTGCCATATGCTCAGATTTATAATGAAAGTCAATATGTTCACAGTAAAATTGGTATCACACAATTTTAGTCAAATTTTCTGGTAGTATTATGTTTATTTCAGTTAATGTTTCTATCAAAAATATTTAAAATAATTTATTTGGTAATGTGGATATTTTATTGAGCAACTAGAGGATTGTTCATATTATTAATAAATATATGTATAATTGTATAGCTGACATTTTTAATATAAAGATTGCCATAGGTTATAAGAGACGACTTCAAAAGAGAAACAAGATATTGTAATGGGTGGTGGATACAGTTTTAGAAATCGCAAAAATGTCGACCAAATCTCAATGCAATCAAAAACAGAAATTGAAAACATTAGCAAGATAACGAGAAAAAATACTGGCTTATAAGAACATCACAAAAGTTTTGAGAAAAATCAAAAGGGTCATCAGAAAATTAGATTGATCAACAAGAAAATATTTGATCTTGATAAACAGAAAAGATGCAAAATATTAATATTCTAAATACTAGACATTGAAACAAACTATTACCTTTTTAAGTAGACATAATAAAAAGAAACATTTAAGTTGGAATAGAAAAAGTACATGAAAAACTAATTTCTCAACACTAATTTTTGGTGATTAATGTAAGAACATATTGAACAAACCTGATTACTTGATTAGACGTTGCATCTTTCATGGGAGTAGACAATCAGCATTTAAAAGAACAGTGGGAAAGGTGGAATAATGTTTTGGGCTAGTATTGTAGGCAGTAAAAATTATAGGACCCTTCAGATTTGATGAGTGTCAAGAAAAATGCAGATAAATCCAAGTTCTTGAATAAGATTTTTGCGGCAGTACAACTCATGACCAAGAAGGCTTAAATTAAAAAGTAAATTCTCTCAAGACTGCGCCTTCGCATTCTGCAAAGCGAACTATTGCCCACCCTGCTAAAAAGTTTTAAAAAGAAACAGATTAATGGAATGATTCTTAGTTTCATCAGACATAGAAAACTTACAGACCATCGTTAAAAGATGTATCTGAGAATGGAAAACAATATTCAAGCAAAGATATCTGGAAAGCAATAAAAACTGCAGCAAGTAACATTAAATTTGAAATAGGTAAAAGAAAGTTAAATCAATAAACAAAGTACTGAAGGTTATGGAATGTCAAGAAGCCTATATTAATATAAGTATATCATATATGTTTCTATAACTAATATATGGGATTTATTTGTAAATAAAAAGTACTTTGTTTAAATAAGAAAATCTGATACCCTAAAAACAAATCCTCAAGTTTTCTCTAATAAGAATAGATATAAAATGATACTCAGGATATTGTTCATATAAAAAGAGGCTTACCAATACAAGTTAATTTAAATTTTATTTTAAAAAATTGACTTTCATAACAATCTGACCTAGTATATAGGAAATTAAACAGCACTTTTTGTTTGTTTTTTTTTTTGTTTTTGTTTTTCTAATGACATTTTTGGCTCTCTTACTAACTTGCTCAATTTCTGAAAAGCTTCTTTCCCTCTTCCTATATGGCTTTGAATTTCTGGGTTGCACTTACCATCTTGTGCACCCCACTCCAATCTATATGTCCCTACTCTCTACCACATCTTAATTTTCAAAAGATGGTATTCATGTAAAATACAAATTGTATTGTAACCTAATTAGGTACAATAATGAATCATGTGCAATATAGGTGAACAATTCAACTAGAAAAATTGAAAATAAATGCAATGTATCTAAATACAAATTAGAGACATGTCATAATAGATCATTCCATCTTAAATTGATATGTTGTGGCAATTTTTAACCTCATCTTGAGATTTTTCTTGTTAAAAAGTTGAATAATTTTAAAAACTATAGTTAAAAAGATAGTGAATTTTATAGTGTTTTTTCAAGACTTAGCATGAGCAATACAAATTCAGATTTGGACAAAAGATACCAAAATAACATCAAAATCAAAAAAATTTTCATCCTTTAATAGACAGTTGTGCTTAAATTAATTTGTAATCTACATAAATGTTGGTAGAAAAAACAAATTTTGATAAGATGGCGATGACCACAAAGCACGTCCCAGGGCCCCCAATCAAGCTTGCTCTCCATGGGTTGGGGGTTCAGGGTAGTACTCACAAGCCCTGGCATCATCTGTTACTAGACTAACCAAACAGTTAAAATTTTTCACATGTTTGATTTCAAAGTATGCAGTACATAACTCTCACCTTGATATATAAGTCCAAAATGTTTTATTGTAAGGAATATATAGTATGTGACAAAGAATTTCTTATCAAGTATATTTATGAAATCAAATTTGCCCATTAAAATACAGATAGCAGGTTATAAGAATTTAGTAATATTCAAATTTAGATGCACCAAAGATAATTTTGAGGTTGAAACAGCAGTTATTCTGTCTTTTAACAAAATAACTTCTAATTTTTATTTTTTTATTTCTTTATACTAAATTAGAATTTTCTTCTTTCAGACATCATATCCGCAGAGAGGAAAGGGACATTTTATCACCAATGGCTTTAGGTGAGTTTGTGCTTCTTGTTTTTTTTTTTTGTTTTTTTTGGTTCACCACCACCACCACCATGTTCACTAGAACATTCAGCCTTAATACAAGAATGTGCTAAAGCTGTTTTTTATTTTTTTGTTTTTTGGGGGGTTTTTTTATTCACTATCAGCATGAACAAAAAAAAAAATATCCATTTTATTTATTTTTTTATTTTTTTATTTTTTTTTTTAATGAAAAAGTACAACTGCATATAACTAAACATTATGAGGTTTTAATGTACCTGAACAAAAACTGGAAATGATAGATGTGGTTCAGACAACGATTACTGAGAATACCATGGACAGGGAAATAGTAATGAGGAACTTTTAAGGAGATCAGGGATTATAAGGAGATTTATACTTACAATTACATTTCTGGAACACATGATCAGAATAGAAGGCTAGGAGAATTACACACCAGGGCATATATGGAGAAACATCTAGTAACCTTCTAGATGAGTTTAAGTGAATTGATTTTTTTTTTACCCAAACAATTGAATTATCAGCTTGAAAAACAAAAAAAAAAAAGCACCTCCTTTTTCTATACCTCCCAAAACCTTGCAATCCTCTATCCATGATCTTACTGCTTTCCTACTGCCACCCTGCATCATGTTCAGTAAACAGTAAAGTAGGAATAGATAGGTTCACCTATCCTCTAGTTCATACTCTTCCCCCATCTTTTGAACAAAACTAGAGACTTATCCCTTGTTTCCGGTTTAAGATTGTGTTTTCAGTTTCTTATGTCTTCTCATTCTCTTTCATTCCCAGTAGCCTCTTGTGTCTTAGCAGCACTATTGCCTTGCTTGGGGTGAAAGGAGTTTTAAAAAATAAATTTTTTGGCACTTCAAAATGCTCACATCCTCTGTCATGATGACTTACAACTTTGTGCTACCCTAACCATCAACAGCTTCCAATTCAATTATAAATCTTGAGTCAACCGGTTGTATGCTTTTTCCTTACACCGTCACATGCTAGGATCATCTTCCCAATCTGATATCTTAAAAAAACAGTCGTCTCCTTGACAAAATAGTGAGTCAAACATTAGTCTTATGGTTGAAACATGCTAACATCATGCTTACATGTTCATTACAGATGAACAATAACTGATAATAAATGTGGGACAATGTAGGATTCAATCTTACTATAGATCTTAGCAAGTTCAGCATATATTTTTTTTCTTTCCTTCCTATGTTGAATTTGTTCTTTTTCTTCATTTAAAACAAGCTCTTTACTGCTTCTCTTTGGCACATTTGGTCTGCTTGTATTAGTAATATTGCAGTACTTTAGCACCATTAAGTAAAACTTGTTTTATTTCTGGAATTGACTTGGTAAATGAAACCATGAATAGAGAAACTTCAAATAAGGTAGTCCACTTTATTTATAAAACTATTGCTATTGTTCAGAATGTGTGATCGCTAATTCAGCATAGTGCCTTGTGCATTATGTGTAATCCAATAGGATTAATACATGAACATCATACTTTATCAAAACTGCAGGTAAATTGATTTTATAAAATATCTGAAAATGAATGGCTAAAGATAGTTTAAAATTTGAACAGCCATTTGTCCTTTCTGCTGGTCACTGCCTCGTTTGAAGTTTTTATCTTTTGTTTCATCATTTTAACAAGCCTCATCTAGCTAGCATCCATAATTGAACCTTCTCCCTACCTGCTGGCTCATGCTAATGCTTTGTCGCTAAGCATGTTAGTGACTCTCCTCATAATTGTGTACAGAGAAGGAATGTTTGATTAAATTCCCATTTCATTGCATATGGATAATGTTGTTTGCCAGGTTATAGAAAGCAAATTGAGGAGAAAATAGTTTGGCCCATGGGAGATTTATTTGATATTCATATATTAGTTGAAGAGTTCAGAATGTATATACATCATCCATCATTGGTGTCCAAATGAAATTGGATGAGATATTGCAAGAGAAAGAGACCCAATGAAAGAAGGTTTATATATGTAATATCCATTTATACATATACATATACATATATATATATTTATATATATATATAAACACAGTTGAAATATTAGTTACTGTTATTACTGAAGCTTCAATATTGAACAGTTATAAAATTTTCTTTAGTTACATATATGCTTACAGAAGTTTATTTTCATACATTTGAGAGTATTTGATGAACAAGCCCCAATCAAGGTTCTTTGTGATGTTCATGACTGTGCTTACATTCTGAAATTTAGTCAAGTTTTAAAAGAATATTGTTCATTCTTAATTGCCTCTTTAAAAATAAAAGTATAAAAATAAAAAATTTTTACCTTCTCTAAACACCCATCTGAATTTTTCCATAGTAGTTCTACAGTTTCAAGATATCAATTATTTTATTGGTTTCTCTACATTTTTTATGTATTCTATGAATTCTGTCACATCATCAGTCCTTTAACACATTAAGGTCACAGGAGCACTACACGTGCTGCAGCAGTAATGTGCCTATGGTAAATTAACCTGATCACTCTCATCCCTCTTCAGCCTGGATTTGAATTCATTTTTCCTTCTAGACTGCTTGTCACATCAAAGCAAGAGACCCCAGTCTACTCATTCTCCAGCTATGGGTTAAATAACAGAAGAGACTGATTCCTACCTTTTCTTCTTCTTTTTTTTTTTTTTTTTTTTTTTTTTTTTCCAAGGTTATTTGTGTAAGAGTGAATGTAACAAACTTGGTTGGAATTTAGTTCAGATACTTGATTTCTCTTTCGAAGCCAATGTCCATTATACTATCTTATCTCTGCAAATTCAGGAACATGTACAACCACTTCATAAAAATATACTGTGTAATTATATATAAATGTAGATTTTCCCTTTCTTGATTGGTAAATTTTCATTTTTAATTATAAAGATATTTTTTATAAAAACAAGTTCTTCAATAAAGTTTTCTTCAGCCTAATAAAAAGCTGAAGTAGCTGTCACATCTTTTACATTTTTTTTTTTTTGTAATCCCCACATTTTAATAAGTTAACCTTCTTGTTTAATTGTTTTTTTAATGAGCATAAAATTTGCAGGTTTGTTTTTAACATGAAAAAATTCTCAGATGTGATCTCAACCAAAGAAAAAGTTGGACAAATGGTAGTTAATGCTAGATACTCACCTTACAGAAAAGAAGTAACAAATATGGTTCTATCAATGAATGTTATGAATACTATGAACAGAGCATGTGGGCAACAAGGAAGTTTCAATGAAAATAGATACTCTATACTATAGGGAAACTTGTACTCTTAATAAAACGTGAAATTATTGAGACATTCTGAGACATACAAGAGAAGCAGAGGGAAGCTGTGAGGACATAGCACATAAAAAAATCTCCTGTCAGATGCCACTTTCTCAGGCTGCCACTTGACTGCTATCTGTAACAATTGACTTATTAGCAAAAATGTTTAACCTCTACTAATATGCTACCAAAATCAACCTTCAATGTTGTGGACAATATATAAGATATTACCTCTAGGGTGACCCTGGTATATTATAAAAATAAATCTTCATTTCTATTTAATTTTTTTTAATCAAAGTTTATATGCATATTGGCCAAACTATGGTAGAATTAACTCCCCACCACCAATAAATAAGGATATTGTCTATAATATGTTTAGTAGTAGCCAATTATCTTGTGATTATCTTGATTTTCTTTTAGGAATTTTAAAGTTATTCCCTGCTTTAAATATATCATTAGATATGAGCATTGAAAACAATTAGTTTATTTCAATTAGAAAATTATAAAGTACATTTCATAAGACCTAATTATCATTGCATATGTGCAGATCAAATAAACGTCTTAACCATCTGTTTAACATAAAGGAAATAGTCTATAGATATAATGTTTATTTTAATTTTTGTAGTTTTTTTTTTTTTTTTTTTTTTTTTCTAGTTTCTTTGTTTTTAATGTGGTATTAGTTTAAAGGCAAACAGTTTTACATGATCCACCATAAAATCCTTTGACAAACCAGAAGGGGTTCCCTGTTTTTATCTATTTATGCTGATTTCCAGCAAAATGGACATCCTTTTCTCTGCTTGAATTATAGTGCAAGGTGAATGAAGAAAATCTGTTTAAGAAGTTTATTTGCCTTGAAGAATGACCCCCAACCTGGGATTATAATGCAGAAGTTCTTAAACACTTACCCCCATCTCCTGTAAATACTCAAAAACACAATTGAGCTACACAAAGAGAATCTTTTGTATGTCTGTGAACTTTTCTGTGAATAAGAATGTATATTATGTATTTATATAAGTTCTTTCATCTGCACACGAGGCAAACAAGCATATATATTCGTATACTCAGAAGTTGAAAACCTGTTAGTTGTGATCTTGTAGCCACTGCTCCTTCACAAATTCAACCAAGTTAGCTGCTTCTAATTCTATTGCTGCTTGTCTGCCTCCAGCAAGTACATGGCTGGAAGCCCAATGAAATCTGTGTAATCGTCCTTATCCTAAAGAGCCAATTTCTTCTTGAGGAATTCAATAAAGCTCAATGCACAAAGCATGCACCTTACTTGAATTGCTAAGTGTTCTCACTCCCATGAACAATAGTACTGAAGTAATAGAATTTGCAAAGATTATGACAATGACCAGTCCTAAGCTGCTGATACAATCAAATAATTTCAGTTGATGAAATTAAATTAAGTTAAAAGAAACAAATGAGTAACAAGTATTTTCAAGAGGAAATAATAATGAAAGAAATGATTGATTTCAATGTATACATGTTTCTAGTTGATTTTTAGTGTTGCATCCTTGCTATCAAAAAACAAAGACTCTCTGTATTTGCTTATAGAATATCTCTTTGCTTGGGCATATACCAAGGATTAATTTACTTAAGATAAAGTAATGCCTGTCTTGTTTCCCACCTGTTTTTTTAACTACATTTGTATATGCATGTAATCTTCTTCATCATGGATAATCTCCTACAAGAAATCTAGTGGCTAATATCTGGCATAGTTTTCAAGTGGGTGTATTATATATATATATATATATATATATATATATATACACACACACACACACACTAGCCAAATTACCCACGCCTTGCTGCATGTCACAATTTTTTTGTAAGGAAATGATTGATTTTAAATCATAGTTACAATTTGTCGAGAAAAATGATGCATTTCAATATTACTCAATGATCTTTCTGAGGTGACCTCCATCTTCTGGCTTTCTCCTTCTCTATTTTGGATAGGAGTCATTCCTTTGTTTAAATTTAATTTAAATCAAAGATGGGGAAAAAAATTTTCAGGGGGGGGGTGTCCCCCTTGGGACCCCTTTTGATCAAAATGAAATATACTTATCTAAGTACCTGTGTAATGTAGTTTCAGAATATATATGGTTCATTATCTATTTCCAAAACCCCAGGAAGAGTTTGATAACAAACTCAGAAAGAGGTTACAGCTTGTGTGTGTGTGTGTGTGTGTATATATATATATATATATATATATATATATATGTACGTGTGTGTGTGTGCGCACACAGACATGTTTGTTTTTTGGGGTTTTTTTTTTTTTTATCCATTTCCCCAATGAAAATGGGGTACTCCACTATCTTGCTAGCAGCCTATAAATAAAGAAGTGTTTGGACAATATTAATTTGTGCCTGATGATTACTATAAACATGAAACTCTGACTAGCATAGGGCGGTGAGGAACAAATGTATAATTATTCTTTTTACTTTATATATAGGTGTGTGTGTGCGTTTAATCCGACAATTTTATTACTTCAAACATTTTTTTTTTGTTTTTAGTGGATACCTCATTTTTAAACAGTGTATCTATCAACCAGCATAATCTAGAAAACTTAATAAAAAAAAAAAAAATAACTGTTCTCTCCAGCAGGATTCGAATGTATGCTGCTGCCCCCCACTTTGTTGGAGAACCCCCCCCTCCCCCATTTGATCTTGTATGCCTTAAACCACTTAGTAATAGAGAGTGAACGGCACAGAAAGGTTCTATTTCCCTTCTAAGAAAAGCACAATTCTTTGATCAGATTGAAAGCTCATATCTGTTCAGTTTCATGTTTCTGGTGTATCTCTTAGTGATGAGGGGAATATTGGATGATGCTCAAGGATTATTGGAAGTGACATATACCAGAGAAAAGTTTTTAAAAATGTATCTGCTAAAACTTTGAAAACAGATGAAGATATTGGTTCATTTAATTACTGAAATAATGGCAGTTCTCCATCTCGGGATTTAAGACATTTGATGTTTACAAAACATTTAGACCACAAGTGTAGGGTATCCAATGAGTCTTTGAAACATATACATCTCCATTTCACTATATTAATTTTTAGATATTTACTGTTATAAACAATCTGCCATGTACATTATAACAAGTATGGTAGTTTAAAAATTCCTTTAAAAATATCTAGTTTCTTAACCTAATTATCAAAAAAAAAATTCATCAGCTCACAAGAGAGGGAATAAATTTTTGATTTATCAAAATGCTATTTTTCCCCCTCCTTATAGAATTACCATAAGTAGTTCTAAAGCTACATTTAAAAGTATTCTATATTTGTCCAAATTTCTGAGACAAGATATTTTTTTACTATTCAATGATGCTTTTAGACTAGCATCTTTATTTTTAGTATTGATTTTTGATCGGCGAAAATAGACCAGTCAAAACATGGCTGAAATAAGTAATAAATGTTGTTAGATTTTTTTTTCTTTTTACTCTGAGAACAACTTATCTTTAATTTGCTAGTTTTATATATGTCTCAGTTTATATTGATGCTGTGATAAAGCTTACTATATTTGAAGATGTATAAGACCTACTTTTTCCCCCCCTCAAATATCAAAATTTCATGAATTTGTAATAAATGTATGAAAAGAAACAAGTTTTGAATTGAACCAAGTAAGGAATATGAATGAAGTTGCAGTAAATGATACTAGAACTTCATTTATATTCATGTACCATACATACTCGGGTCATGTTCTTAAACAGACTTGTCAGATAGAGGCTCTCATGTGGATGTCACGCATAGCGTCAAACTCCTCCAGAAATGTCTAAACTATCTGCTATATACATCAATGATTAAAAATGGATTTAAGTGAATGAACCTTGTTGGTCTTGAATACAATTCGCTATTGTTGGATCTCATGTTCTGGCACTGCAGAATCCCAAAGAAAAAACTTCACCAAATAACAAAAACCATATCCCATCAGGAATTTACATAGCAACAACTAAAATGGATAGTACATGTAACTCTAAGAAAATAATGGCATAATCAAGGTATTGACTTCCCCACTACTTTTAAACAAAAGGTTAAGAAACCACCTTTCAATACTACAGTGATAATAGTGGATTTGAGAAGCCTATTGGAGGTTAACTATTTACCCATAGCTGGGACCCCTAACAGGTGCTACCACTCCGGGTCAGGGTGAACCTGTGAGCACCAGCAATTAAGTGGTTCCACACTCCTCAAAACCTCCTTATTTCTGTTGGAAGTAGTTTATCATCTTACTCAGGATGCGGATGTAATTTGTCTTGCCCAGGACACAGATGTAGTTAATAAGCTTGGTTAAAAAAAATATATATTAAGTAAATGGTATAGAACACAAACATGTATTTCCTAGGAGTTAATTTTATTTCTCTCAGGTAACAAAAATAAACAGAAACAAGCAGAAATAACATATATAATTAATCTTTATAGATGGATTTCATGATTTTCTGTTTACAAACATTTACTAATATTTTGACCATTCCTTCTCTTATTTAAGAAAGCGTTTAATTTTATATTTCAAACCTTATGAAATTTAAAACTCACTTTATAAATACTATTTTAAATTTTAGTAGTTATAAATACTACTATTTTAAAATATATAGTACACTTAGCTATTTTAATTTTAAAAATGTTTTATATGTAAAGTTTAATACTACAAAATAATTAAAATATCTTGTATATAATTATTTTGAGCTACTGACAACTGTATTTCATACATCTTGGAAGATTTTTCTGTATTAAGAACATTAATAAAACGTTTTTCTAGAATGTTCTTTATAAGTCTTGTGTGGACTACATTCTGAAGTCTTTTTACCCAATTATATAAAAAATTTAATCTTTTTCTTTATTTGCCAATGGGTTTTTTTTAGTAAAATTCCTTTCAAATTCCTTTCAAAATCCTTTTTCTTCATAGTATCATCCATATTATTATGCAGATGCTTTCATAAATTTACACTGAAGATTTATAGCAAGTTAGAGATGATGATAAATTGGGAACTTCACAATGCAGGAATGCTTAGAAAACTAATACAATAAACAATTACTATACCGAGTTTGATTCTCACAAGGTGTTGCTCACTTGTGATTTGGTACCAGACAAAACTATGTATAATAAATATGTGCAGCACATTCAGCTAAGAATTTGACTGCTAGTTTAGACTTTCTAATCTTCATTATAAAATAATGAACCATTTATGTCCAGATATTTTAATTCTGGTGACATTTGTCTTTTTGTACTGAATCAATCTATTGAAACAAAACCTGAAATATTATTAAAGTTTCTTCAGTTTATTAGTATTAAATATGCACCATACTATAAAAAGTCATTTCAATGGTCACAAAAATTTAAACAATAGTATTCATTTAAGAAAATGTTTTTGCCATTGTATCAATTACTTCATAACAATGTACATGGTGTGGCAGTTGAAAATACAGAAGCTATTCTGTATTTTCAAAACACTTAAATATACAAGGCCTATTCTGAAAATATCAAGCCATTTTTAATATTAAAAAAACAGTTGCATGGACTTGATGTAACTTGGCAACTAATCAAAGAACCATACTGCACATGCATGGACCAACACTCTCCTATGAGGTTATTCAATCAGCAAAGAAACACCAAATAATGTACTCTAACTTTTACATTCACATTGAATAATCTTATTTTATTTCTTATTTATTTTTTTTTTATTATTATTGGCAAAATATCCTCTTACCCAGGTCTCTCAGATTTACTATAATCCAAATCCAGGTTCATGCAACTTCTGGCTTTTCTAAATCAAAAATCACCATTGAAATTCTGTGCATGAGATTGAGTGTAATGAGGCAGCTGATGAAGATCTTGAAAGGAATTTTGCAGACCATTTTAAAGTGTAAGATGTTGAAGTAAGTGTGTGAGATCTCAAGAGGACTTTAAAATTAAGTTCCCATTGCCCTAGGTAGGCCTTTATTCTAAATGGCTGTTGGATACATCATTGCTATACCTTGTAAAATGATGATCACAGTTCATATTTCAAGTAAAATTTTGTTTTCATATACATGTCAGAATATTTAGGTTTTATATTTAGCACAAAAACAATAGGAAATCATGTGCAGTGTTCTGGAATTCCACAAATATCAGTTAGAATAAAAAAAAAATTATTTACAATTCCAGTTCAGCTATAGATTTTGTGTTTTTTTTTTTTGTTTTTTGTTTTTTTTTTTTGTTTTAAAGTATTCTCAAGATTTTTTTTATTTAGGATATTTATGTGATTTGTGTCAGAAAATAGAAGATTGAATCAAATTTAATGTCAATGATGAACCTTTTTTTATGTCTATATTTTCTGAAATGAGGTATTATAATTATATACATTGTTCAAACCGTTGTCCTCATCTTTATTGCCATATTCACAATGTTTCGGCCATTGTATACTCCTGCCTTCTTCAGGTAATTGGAATTTCAAACCAAACCCTTTATTTCCTTAAGGACACATGGCCCAGTGGATAAAAGCATCGGTTGAATTCAGTGACTTGACTCAGAGTTGTCAGTTCCATACCTGGCTACAGCAGCAGTGAACAAAAACTTGGAAAGTCAAGTTAAAAAGGGGAGATAACTGATACTGAGTAGGTTGACTTGAAAACTGGCCTCCAGCCACTAGATGCAGATCCACCCAGCATGTAAACTTTGTAGTCAGCCCAGCTACACCTAAGACATACACATGGTGTTGGGAGAAAGTATCTTAAGTAGATATATAAGCATCGACTTGAGAGGCAGAAACAAGAGCTTCTTGCACTCTAACAAAAAGAATCCATGTTTTGGAGAAGGCCCCAAAGTCATGCACCCACTCACTTGTTGACATTAAATTGATGAAATCTACAGTTAAACAATAATTCTATGTATGAGAATTTTAGTTTTGTGCTTTTATTAGCCTAATAGAAACAATATTACATTTGGACAATCTCTCACTGAATCAATTCAGTTTATATCAGCTTAAAGTATCAATATATAGGCAAAGATTCATTCTCAAAGTGTAAGTAAATGAAAATCTTGTATTAGAAACAGTAACATTTGTTCTTGTGAAGAGGTGCTGAAAAGTTCTCAGCTCATCCAAAAATGGGTTCAAAAAACTTCTTATAGTTGGTCATTTCATCAGATTTGTAAAATAGATAAGGCTGAGAAACCTCTTGTAGTTTCCATTTTCTTAGAAATTGTACACTTCTGGGTAAAGAAAAATGGACCAAACAAAAGTGCTGAAAAGTCAATGCTTTGGAATAAAGTAGAATGTTTCAGAAAGTCTTGCTTTCCACAAACTGAAAAGTTGTATTCTAGAGAGGAAGGATCAGATTTTATATTTCAACAAGACAATTCTCCTATCGACACTGCAAAGATCACCAAAATTTGGTTTGGGAAGAATTCAATCAAAACTCATATTTTGGAGAGGTCATAGTCTAAACTTGAACCCTATAGAGATATTTGATTTTCACATTAGATACAAACTTACCATGATTTTTTTTTTTAACAATTGTTTAAGGATGACAAAATTGAATGGAATAAGATTGAATCTTTTTATAAAAGGCTTTTGATTTACAAAGCTTAAACATTGAAAAAAAAAACAAAGAAAAAAGATTTCTCATACTAATTTAATTTTTACTAATGTCCTGACTAATACTTTATTAACACCAATAAAATCTTAATATTTGGCCATTTGAGGATTAGCCCTTCCCCTGCTCCCTAAGTAGTGTTCATAGATTAATTGTCATTAAAACCATTATTGGTAGATTACAAATGTTGTGAAAATTTGAGTTATTTCCTTTGATAATAAAACTAAAAACTTCTGAGGGTTTTCTTTCCATTATGGCTAGACAATGGCTTAGGTGTGAAAAGAATTAAAGCAATAAGCTTAAAAGACAGAATTTCTGGTGTAAATGGATTTTTACTGTCTGTTTTCTCTATCACCAAAAGTTCTTCTTTCTAAGCCAATCAACTATTCTGTCTGACACATCTTTAAGGAATTGTCAGTCAAAATGTGACCATCAAAAGACATTTGGAAAGCTATGCACTAAGCAGTGGATTTGTACTCAATATTGTTCCCCTCCTCTCTCTTTTGTGTGTGTATATGTATGTATATATATATATATATATATATATATATATATATATATATATCACATATACTTCATGTCTTCAATTTTCTTTTAGCATTAGAACAAACATTTTTTACCTTTTTGTTTTATCTAAAATTCCTTTTTTCTTTTTTTTTCTTTTTTTACAAGAATCCTCATTTTTTTCCTATTATTTTACATACATTAAATTTCAAGTGGTTTCAAATGAAGCCTATAATGAAATAAAGGATTTATTGAAGCTTACTGAAGGTAATTTACACCAGAAAAAAACTTTGCAACAGCTAAAACAAAATACAAAAAGTCCTTTCCTAACAAAATCACTAATCTCTGTTTGTTTCTCCAAGTGTGTGTGTGATTTGGTAGCTCCCTACACTCACTTGTCTAACCAGCAGACCTTTTCTGTCAGTTATCATAAATTAGGTACCACCACAGAAATGTGATAGCTAAGTTTTAAAATGAATTTTTAAAAATGAAAAATCTTTCTTGAAGCTTTAATTATAGTTTTAATTTCAGGCTAATAGATTAAATTTATTATTTCCAATAAGCAAAATGCTTTGCTGTATTTCCAAACCAACTTAAATTGACTAGAAGAAATTTTTTGTTTTTGTTTTTTTTTTTGTTTTTTTTTCTTTTTGCTAAAATAGCTGATTAACAGCCTTTTTTAATTGTCTTTCATCCCAGTCTAATTCTCTTTATTAAAGAATCTTCCAAAAATAAAATATACTCTAATCAATCTTTATTTGAGGAATATTAGCAGATTTCAAGTATAGTTAATGATTTTAAACATTTTAACTTTAAGTTTAAAATATAGAAATGCATTTTTTAACACAGATGTAACTGTTTACAGCTTGATGTTTATCTAATGTTGTTCTATGGAGACTTAGATATAAAAAAAGAAATGAAAAATATTTTTACCAAAAAAAAAATTCCAAAAATAGTTCAATTCATTTGTGAATAAGTCCTGAAAATTTAATTAAAATCCAACAATTATTTGATTTTTGAGGGAATTTCCAAAACAGTGTGTTTTTATTGCACAAAAGACATTAGATTTTCCATGCTAATGAAAAAAAAAAAATAGATTTTTAACCAAAAATTTGAACATGATTAAAAAAAATTGAATAAAATAATCAAAGTATTACTTTGGTCTTTTCCTAATAATAGCAACCATTTTGATAAAACTTTTTTGTTTCTCTGTTTTTTTTAAGTTTGGGGCCTCTTTCATCATAGTATGCTCTTTTTTTAGCAAATTTTTGGATGTTAATTATTCCATCATTTGACTGTTAAGAAAAAAAATTTTATTTTATTTTCTCTATCAGAAAACAGTTAACTTGTCAACTTTGTAACAAATATTGTTAAAATATCAGGCAAAATTTCAAATGCCCTAACCTTTTGTAATATATTTTTTTATTAGTTCATATCATCAAGTAGCATTGCAATATGATACATCCTCTTAAATGTCTATAATAGTCGCTTGTCCTTTTTTCATTGAGGAAACCATTGACTTTTCTTCTTTTTTTTTTTTTTTTTTTTTTTTTAAGAAATCATCCTCATTAGTCCTATGACAACATGTGATTGTAGGATTGCTGTGCAGTATAAGCGCATGACCAGCTTTCTCCTCATGTCTCAGTTATGTGTCAATGTCTGAGTCTCTGTGGATGATTTTCCAGGTCACAGTGATATTGTCACTCCTTTTGTTGCCTAAGGTGGTACCTTGTAAGATGACAGTGAAAAAATTGTTGGCTCTTTATCTTTATGAAATACACAAATCCAGATAATTTGTTTGCTTTATGCCTCAAAACAGTTAATTACTTAAGGTTATCAACTTCATAAAACAACTAGAATAAGTAATTGGATCACCTATATTTTAATCTATTTTGCACACCACCTTCTTTTTTTGAAAGACTATTTCTAGACTTAGCTACAGAATTTGTCATTGTAATGAAAGCTCTCCTCCTCCTACTTAGAATTTGTCTCTTCAACTTTCATTGAATTGTGAGCAGCTGAAAGAGATTGCTAATTCTACAGGCCAATCATGCCTGTTTTAAAGTCTGTAGACATCTTGGCAGCAGTTTCTAGTCACAGCTTGATAAAAGTTTTAAGCCAGCCAAAAGTAATACCAATTCAAGTTTCTTGAGTCTCTCTACTCCTCCTCTGTCCAACCAACTTCTCTCTTCTCAATGACTTTCTCTATCCTGTCCCAATAATACCTTGCTTACAATTACTTGACTCGTCACTGGAGAGTTTTAACATTGCCCAATTTCCTTCTTACAGGCTTTGTTACTTTCCTTGGCTTCTGAGATTACATGAAGTTTTAACCTCTGCTTGTGTAAAACTCCACATATTGGTCACACCTAATTCCTGCAAGCGGGACATTTGGACCCTCAGTGTCTGTCAGTTACACTAACTTTCATACATGGTATCAAGGGAGAAAAACTAAAGAAAGCAATTCAGATGTTACTTTGCACTAGAAGTTGTTGATTGTTCTTTTGCTGAAAAGTGTTTGACAGATATTGGAACTAAAGTTAGTTGCTAGATAATATAAATGAAAAGAATTTATAAATGTTAACTTGAGGAAAAGGTGTTTTCTTTAGACATGAGATCTTTTTAGATTTATTAAATTCATTGTTTAGGTGTACATCTATTTTTAACATTGTATAAATTACTGCATCATTTGACTTGAAATTTTGTATGTAAAACTATGGAAACATTTTTCTTGTTTTCAAGACATTGCTTCTTGATCTCAAGATCATGAAAAAGAAGCTTAAGATTCAAACAAACCAAATTTTTTTTTTTTTTTCTTTCAATTGTCTATTTGTTTTTTTATTCAGCTTTTTTTTCTTTTTTTTTGTTTTGGCAGAAAAACAGAATTTTTATCATTTGAATTGTTATGTGTGCATTTCATAGAAAAAGATTATATCCTCGAGAAATATAAGTGAAAAGATTACCAAAATCAATAAATATTTTTTTTATAACTTTTTGAGAAGACAAATCATATTGCAACAGTCTGTGTTAGACTTGATCAAGTCATGAATGAATTAAACACATAGAAGAAAATTTAAAATTCTTTTCTTTATTTTATCTATTTAGTCATTTCCATACAGGAGACATTCAGTTTTTGTTAGCCTGTGTTAGTGTCAATGGAAATTTATAAAATCTTAAAACAGTTTTTCTGAAAATTAGACCTCTGAAGTCCACTATTATCGCTCTTTCTAGTATTGGTGAAAGTTTCCTTCCAAATTGTTTGTTTAAGGTAGTGTGGAAAGTCAACACCTTCACTATATCATTACTTTTCCTATCAAGTTACATGTGCTACCCATTTTATTTGTTGCTGCTGTTGGAAATCTTCAAAAGATGAAGTCTTATTGAGAAATAAGAAATGCTATACTTTGAATTATGATTTGGAAATATACATCTTAACTTTTTCATAAATGATCCAAGTATATTTTCAGTTGTCTATCCATTCATTTTCTTAAAAAGATTTGTACCTTAAATAAGATAGTCTATGCATATGCAGTTCACTAAGACCTAAAAGATCTTCTTCTTTTTTTTTTTTACTACTTTCTTGATTCCATCTTAGAGCTTCTAGATTTAAAGTTTACCTGCACAGCAGTAATTCCTATGATCAGTGATCATCCGTCGGCTAAAGGTAGATACCTTTTAATCCTCTTTAATATAAAAGTTTATCAATCAAAGCAACATGGTTTGTTTATAACAAAGAATGGAATGATAAAAAAATTAGAATTCAAATGTTTCTCATTTTCTAAAAGCTGTTTGTAGGCTCAATATTTATTACAGATCTGTACATTTTGTGAATGCACACAATAAGTTATCTTCATAATTCATCCCTCTGTTCCATATTTTCCTCATAAGGAGAGATTTAGTCTTGTAAGTGTAATTATGCATGAATGACAAGTGGAATGTGTGTGATGACAACATTGGTGGTGAAGGCAATGGATCTCCAGTACTCCTATCTACAACTTATTCCTGCCATTTTATCATCACGTCAAATATAGAACTAAAGTGTGAGATGTCAGTAAATTGATACTAGGACCTTGTCAGAATTTAGTTGGCCTCATAAGATAATCTCTAGAGACTTGAAATGTTTAGAAAATTCAGGTTATCAATATTAATGGAACATTCTTAATATGGCTTTGAATGTGTCTTAAGCATATTCTGGCAGAAATGTGTTGATGTATGTCATTTTTATCTCTATCATCTATATCTTATATGCATAACTTTAAACATTATTTTTAGTGGATATCCACATTTTAGTAGATTGGGTGTTTATTTTAAACAGTATTTATTTCATCTACTCAAACATAGGCATCCACTAACAATAATGTTTGAAGTTTAAAAAAATATGTCAGATTAAAAAAATTATATATATTTGTCCAATACAAGGCCCAGTTATTGAATGAGGTTGTTGTATGGGAGATAAGAGTAAATGCAGATTATGAGGATATGTAGGATAGATAGCAGTTGACCTTAGACTTGAAGAGGTTAATATCGAAGTGATCAGAGACGCATCCTTTCGGAAGTCTTTCACACAGACATGGCTCTTGGAAAGAAACTGAGTGGAACTCCCTCTTCAACATTGAAATAGAAAAGGAATGCGAATGAGTCAATCCATGTGGCATGTTGAGTCCTAACTGTGAAGGTCTGAACTGGAGGAACTAAGGAATATGGTTTATATGTTTATATCTATTTACCTATACTAGAATCCTTGAATTTTTTTTTTTTTTTTTTTTTAGCCATAGGAACATTGAGGTTTATTCAATTTGTTGGAATTTTTGAAGATGAGAAATTCTTTCTTTTCAGATTTGTATATTCATTTTGGTCATCATACCCTCCAGTGACTTCCTTGGGATTTACTTGATCCATTGGAATAAGTTGTTGCCATTATACTTTCCATGTTTAGGGGATGTTTTTTATCACTTAATACTCTCCAGTCTATATACCTTTGTGTAGTCCATTTCTTCCACTGCCCAAACTCCTGAGAGGATGCTTTTCTGATCACTACAATTTTAACCTCTAGGATCAGCTATTATCTATCTTATATATCTACATAATCTCTACTTACTTTCTCCTTATGTTCATACAACAACCTCACTCGGTAATCTATTTTGAGTTGTTCTTGGGCCTTGTATTCAAGGAACATTTAATTAAGAAAAAAATAGATTGCACTCATAACTACCAGGGAATTAAAATATTTTTTAATCAATACTTTAATTTTCTAATTTCATGATATACACAGCATCACTTTGTTTGAGTGAAAACTGATTTTGGATATGGTTAATGTAAATTCATTTCACTTTTTGTTTCAAAACCTGTACATTTAAATACAGTTCAGTTTTTGTTTTATTTTTCTATGTAGAAGTCAAACATCAAAGTGACTAACATACACAAGTTAGTGCAAATGATTTTCAACATTTGGATTGGATATTTTCAATATATTAGAATTTTTTTCTTTGTGTTTGTATATATATATATATATATATATATATATATATATAATGCTGATTGTTCTATAGTAATATCTTGATTTGATCATTACCACCCTCATTTATCCTACCCAGTGTTGGAGAATCATAAAATTTTTCAATCCACATTTGGCATGTTTGATCAATTAGTTTTCTTTTATGTGCCATGTCACTTCAGGGCATAGACAATCATGGCCTTCCACATCTTCCTATTTCTTTTTTTGCTATTTCTCCCAAACCCTGTTCTGCCATGCATTTGCTCAAGCTCATCAACAATGTTACATGCTGCTTTCCTCTGTCCCTGAATCTGTCCCATGAGTATCAGATTTTCCAAACCCTCCTTCCTCATGATGTACCCCAGAAATTTCAACTGACTCTTCCTGATGTTTCCTTTTTGTTTCCATTCTCTCCAAAACTTCATTGTTGCTCACATGTTCGATTCATGATATCCTCAGCATCTTTCTGTAGAACCACATTTCTTTTGCTTCAAGTCTCTTCATCTTTATGGAGATTGTCCAGCATTCACTGCCATACAGGAGAACAGATATCATGTAACAGTTCAGTACTCTTTTCTTTGTTCCTAATGAAAAGAGTGCCTTATTCATAAACTGAACAAATCTTTATTACATTTGAATCACATTATTTTTAAATTAAATAAAGCACAATATATCAAAAATGCTTATTTTATCTTCAGTATTAAGATGAAGAAACTAATATATAACAATTATTTTTAAATGTGCATAATGATAGCTATTACAGTACAGCCAGAAGCCTTGTATTTGAATGAAGTTAGTTAAAATTATTCTTAATGCTATGAGCAAACATTATCTTTTTGATATACCAAATATATTAATCTTCTTGCAGACAAAAATAGTCTTTTAACAGTATAAGTAAAATTTTATAAGTTTACTTAATACTTCTAGTTATTTGTATCATTGATTCAACTGTGACATTTTTAAACCCCTATACCTTTTGTCAATCCCTCCTTTTAGGTTTCAGGAGAAGTCTGGAAAAATGTTTAGGGTGGGTATTCTGCAAAGGTGATATGGAAATGTGAAAAATAGAAGCATTCAACTCCCAGAAGTATTACATATATCTAGAAAAATCCCTTGATAAATATCTCACAAATTACATCCTCTTATGATATAAACAAAGAAGATGTTACTTGCTTTTGATATCCCCACTGGTGACAAAAAGAGCTCTCTTTTCTCTTTTTCTTCCTTCCTCTGCTTAGCTGCATAACACTATGTAGATTACATTATTAACAATAACCCATTTTCTCGGATGACAATGCCAGAAATGCATGCATGTGTATGTGTGTTTAATGTAAATGCCTGGTATAAATATTAATGGGTTCAGAAGAACAAAGGCAAGAGTAATATTTTTCTCTCCAATTCACTTGTTACAACCAAAGTAGAATTCCTATTGTGCTGCTTGTAAAACCATTTATGACCAAATAAACTATGTAAAAATACTTAGTGTATTCAGTAGAAGAATGAACAGACTTTAATACATTGACTTTCAAGCAGAATTGTTTGAAGATTCTTATATTGACAATACCAGTCTTGTGCAGAGCTGTTATAAAGTGCCTGTATGTATAATATATATATATATATATATATATATATTTCGTTAAATATGACAGACAAGGAAAATTTATGCTTCTATCACCCTCACCTTATGTAACAGTGGGAATAGTGTTAAAGGTTCTTAAAAATAGAAAGATGCTCAGTTGAATTTCAGCTGCACTCAACATGTGAAGGCTCAGAATAAATGCTCCTCTTCAAAGCAACACAAAAATAAAATGTAACTTAAACAGTTAAAACATGAAGAAAGAAAATAACACCAAAAATGAAACTCACTTTAAAATGACTGAAGAAGTGGCCAAAAACACTTGGAACAATGAACATTATGGAAAATTTTTGTACTCCCTTACTCACACCAAACGAAAAAATTAAATAAAATAAATTTTTCTTGTATGCCATATTTAATGAAAGATGTGTAAAAGAAAGGTTGCTGGCTGTGTGTGTATGTATGTGTATATATATATATATATATATATATATATATATATATATATAATATATATATATATATATATATATATATATATACACACACTCAAGAAAACTCATACCAACACGTTTTGTTCCTTGAGGAACTTTATCAAAGCAAGCATGGAAATTTAATTTGGTAACTTGTATTTATACAGTATAATATATGTGGAGAAAAAAAATGTAAACTGATGTTAAATGATGTAAACAAAAAGTGAGTTAATCTTGTTCCAAAAGTGAGTGAGTTGTTGTTAACAAACTTAACTCGCATTCATTTAACAGGCAAAAATATTATATCATTTGCATCCTCCATAGTTAACCTTTGCTTACACAACACATTTTTAGAATATTTTAGAGCATTCTGTAATTCCAAATTTGAAAACTCAATATATTTTCCTCCACATTACTTCTGGGTATAAATACAGGTTACTAGATGAAATTTACACACCTGCCTTGATAAAGTTCCTCAAGGAACAAAACACATTGGCATAAAAGTTATCCTCTTGTGTTTTCTTTTATTTATATTGTCTTTAGCTATATTTTATTCATATCTGAATTTTTACAGACGCACACAAATTTATATATGGGTGGGTAGCTTTTTCTTTTTGTTCTTGTATCCTGGTTCTTTAGTAACTTTTTATCAGATCATTTTCTCATGTGTTTGTAGTTACTCCTCCTCCTCCTACTACTACACAGACACACACACATATATATATATGGGAGAGAAAAATTTTAACTTTATTTTCTGACAAAATTATCAAAATTATTTTCAAAAATTTGGCAATGTATTAAGATAGCTCTGGTAACTCTTTTTTTTTTTTCTTTAAGAATTGTCCAAGAGAAATACCATCTTAAAGTTAATAAATGAAGGGAGATTCTAATTAAGGTTTATTTTTATCATTTCCCTCCAAGCAAGGCAATAAAGCCACTAAAATTCAAGGAGTTACTCAAGTATGAGAGAATGATAAATAAGGAGAGAGAGAACAAAAGAACTGGAATTAAATAGAAGATAACAATTAATATAGCATTTAAATTTTTGAAGATCAAAGTTGACTAGGAAAGCAAGAAGCCAGAAGAGTTCCACAAGTACAGAAAAGAAACTGTTAGCATGTAATTTATGGCTAGATCTAGCCATTTCAACTGTAAAATGATGAAACCTTGTTGCCTGCTTAGTACTGTGCTTAAATTCATAAAGTATAGGTACCATAAACAAAAGTTCATCAGAACCATTATCATGAAAGTATTTATGGAAAAAGCATAGAAAAACTACGTTAAGATAGTGGAAAAGTAACTGAAGCCAAGATATCATATCTGGACCAATAACATTGCAGAATGTTCTTTGTATTTCATAAAGAATCTCTAAATACATAGAAGAAGCACCAGAACAGGTGTGGTAGCAATATCCAAAGCATGGATGAATGGTAGACTTATAAATATAAAAGATAGATTCTGGCAATACAAAATAGTTATAAAAGGTCAATTTTTCTGCTCTAGTATAGCTCTTGTATGACTCTTTTAATAAAAGAGTAACCTAAAGGTTCTTTATTCTTATTTTAGCTTCTGTCAAAGCTAATGTTTCCGGTAACAGCTTATTGTTGCTACTGCCTGGGAATTAAAAATAGTAATGAGAAATTATTAAAAACTTATTCATCTCATTGGTACTGCAGAATTCCTAAGAGATTTTAACATATCAGAAAAGACAAGGAGAAATGCTTTCATACCTTTTCCTAAGAGCATTACTGTAAAGGGAGTATATATAACTTTTAGTTTAAGTTTGAGCTGTTCAAATACCATTTTTCATGCAGGTATGACACTTTGTAACCCTATTACTTCTATACCATCCTACACTTTTATGCACAAAGTGCTGGCCAAAAGTACAAGGAAAAGGAGGGAAAAAAAATAAGTCAGTTCCACTATTAAGTTATCCAGTGTTTCCCTATGCCTTGTCAGATATTACACACATTTTGAAATTATTCCACTGGGGGGAAATAAAGCACCTCATTTTTAATAGTTCTTTGAGGAAGCCATGTTGTGCATTAAGTTCACAAGATTTTTAGGTAGCACTTTGTGTTGTGTAATATGGGATAGCTTTCTGTTTAATTTCTTTAAATGTTTGATTTGTAAATAAACTTGCAGGCAGCAGCTTCTTAATAATTTCACTCAAAGCAATGAAAGGGTTACCGAGAGTGAAAGAAACAGAAGACAGTAAAAGAACAGGATTCAAGAAGGCCAAAGATGTGATTGCATTTAATTTTTTTTGTTGTGGTTGACAGGAAGGCAAGAAGAGAATTCCACAAGTGAACAATTTGAAGAAGGTATTAGCATAGAACTTATGGTTACATCTAATACTGTTTTAAATTCATGAATTTGAGGTACCAAAGAGGAAAGCTCAACAGAATAATTACCATAAAAATATTTATAGAAAAGGCACAGGGAAAGTGTTTCAGCAAAAAAGAAGATTCAACATTGTTCCATTTAAAGTTGGTTTCAAACAGTTGATGAGTAATTGAATAATGTTCTCAATGTTGGTTTGTGCTTAATGTGATACCAAATATTTTATAGACAGTTCAAATCTGGACTTGATCAAAACAAGAACCTAATGGACTTGTTTCAAGTCCATTTTGGTGGCCTTTTCAGTGTGAACAGAAGCATTGTCTTGCTGGAAATTACATTTGGTTGTATCTCTTTAGAAAATATTTCTATCGTGTAAATTAAAAATGAACAAGAATAAATAAAAATAAATAAGTAAAATAAATTAATCCAGACCAATAAGTAAAAAAAGTAAATGATTAACAAACTACAAACACAAATAAATGTAATAATAACCAACAATAAAATAATAAAAAAATTTTAAAAAGTTAACAAAGAACACTATAAATATCTAAAAAAAACTGCATCCAGATCCACAATTATTTCTACCCACCTAGAATAATTTGAAACAAAACCATTACTGAGCACCAAAACAACCATTACAACAATACAATAGACTATTCACAATGCATCACTGACCTATATATATATTATATGCGTGGTACTTATTAGAAAGCACTCAATATCAGAGATAGAGCTAACATATTTGGTTGGATAGATGTGAGTTTGTGACCCTGGGTTTCACGCTTTTGCGATCGTCGAGCAAAAAAAAACAACACATAGCCCAACAGTTGCTTATAAGCATGACTGTTGCCACTGGGTGTTGTCCGCTTTTATATTTACACATGCTCTATCCCTGATATTAAGCACTTTAATCCATAAATATAACATACTGTAAAAGTATATTTTATCATATAACTGCTTTCTAATATCACTGGTTAAAAATGACTTTAAGCAAGTTAAGCCTGTGGATCTTGGAAAAAAAACACTACTTCAAACCTTGTGGACTGGTGCTACAGAATCACAAAGAAAGAACTATAACAGAAACTATATCACTTGAGAATTATCAGCACAACTAACAGCTAAAATAGATATTAAATGTCACTCTAAGAGAAAATAACAATATAAAATGTTGACATTCTACACAACTTCAAATAAAAAGCTATGAAGGAAACTTCCATCAATACTGGAAAGAGTGATATCAACTACTGAATTTGAAAAGCCTATTTTCATGAAAAATTGTTTTGAAAATTTTATAAATTTCAACCGACATTAGTACAAGCTGCTTGGTCAATGAATGCTGAATATTTCCTTTAAAGAAACAGCTAATATAATCATATGTAAACATACACACACATTTATAGTTGATACTAATGGACTGCTACTGCTTTAATTCAATATGCAACTGAATGTAAATGTTGGAACTCTATCTCCAGATTTATTTATTGGTTTTATCTATATATTTATCCCAGGGACTGACATATCTTCATTGATACACATTATTTCTGTGCAGTGAATGATTTGAGCTTAAACTGAAAGTAATATTACAGCCCAAGATTAGATCTTTGAGTTTGAGAAATCTAAATCTCATTAACCCCTTGTATATCTCGAAGCTTTGGATTTTTTTTTTCTTCATAACTGAGCACATAGCTTAAAGGAATTATTTTGGCACCTGCAACTGCTTCCATTCTTTTTTGCTTGTATTCCCTTTTTCTCCTTTTTTCCTTTCTCCCCTTTCATTCTTCCTCTTGTGGTTTTGCTAATAGTTGGTGAAAACACCAAGCCCGTGTTTTGATTGTCACTTGTGGCTTTAAGTTGTTACCAAAAGCCAGTTAAAGTGTTTTTCCTAGCACAACTTTAAAAACAAGTAAAAAAAAAAAAAACCCAAAATAAAACACATGCAACCTTTCCTGTGGCTGTATGTAATTGCAAGGCTGTTCATGTTGTAGCAGATAAAGGAGGTTGTTTTTCTAGGAATACTTTTTACTAAATTTTTAAAAGAAACCACTTAAATATCTTTTGATTGGTTTTACTCGGTAACAAAAATGCATATATCTAAAAGAAAATAGCAATTTTAATTTATTTTATATGAAGTGCTATCAAATAAGAAAAATTTAAATGCAGAAATTATTTTTTAAATAATAACTTCCTATATCAAATTAATTTTCACTCTCTCCATACAATAAGATTTGGTTCTACCACAAAATGCTGAGAATACCATGGACAGAATATGTAACTATGACATTTTAAGGAGAATAGGAAGCGCTAATATTAAAAAATGAGCCGAAACTTCTGGACACATAATGAGGAAAGAGGCTTGGAGAATTTAATATTCACTGAGCATATTAAAAGGAAGAGAATAAGTTGATTGGTCTGAGTGAATAAATGGCCAAAAGTGACTAGTTACTAAGTGCAATAACAGAAACTTGGGGAGAGCCATTATCACCCACACCATGAAAGAACATTTACTACAGGACACTTTGAAAGCATGTAAAGCAGTAATTAACCTACTTGACAGGTTTGTATAGATGGATAGAGGAACAAGTGATACAAATTAAAAGTAGAGTAATAAAGGGGAAAGTATTGCTGAGAGCAAGAGTAGACTGGAAGTCTTGGAGAGCCATGATAGTCTTTATCCTGAAGAATGGCTTTGAGAAATTTAACACTCACAGGACACATTGAAAGCAAGAGAAATGGTGGAAAACAGCAAATAACATACTTGACAAGTTTGTGCAAATGGATAGAACAAGCGCTACAAAGAGAAGGTGTCATATAGGAGAAAGTATTGGTGAGAGTAAGAGAAAATAGGAAGCTGTGGAGAGCCATTATCACCTACATTCTGGAAAATGATTTGAGAAATTAATACTCACAGGAAAAGTAAAGCAGAGGAAAGCAGCTAGTAACCTAGTTAAGAGATTTGTGCAAATAAATGGAGGAACAATTGTTACAAAGAAGAATCTTAAAAGAAAAAATATTGCTGAGAAAACCGAAGTTCATGAAGCCGTAGAGAAATGTAATTGCCCATGTCTTGAAAGAACATGGAATACAGAGTTAAGTTATATTTAATATTAAAGAAAAAAAAATCTTGTTTTGTAACAGAACAGCAAAAAGAAAACTAGATTGTCAAATTTCAAAGCTTATCAAAGAGTTACATTAAGAGAAAGCTAGGAAATTATTTGATTATGGAACCTTTGTCCTTTGCTTCTTCAGAGATTGAGTTTCTGTTTGCACTGAATAGTTTCCTTTTTTTTATCCAGATGGAAAATAAAATACAGAAATAAAACTTGATGGATTTTACTCTCCATGAACAGCATGTTAATATTTTTAGTTTCAGTTAGAAAATTACAAAAATAAAATTTTAACCTTTTAGAAACTATATGTGTTTTTTATTAGAAATCCCTTATTCAAACCTGGCATTTTAAACTTTTTGAAATGTTATGAAAATGCAATTACCAACCTGAACATTTAAAATGTTATGTTTAAATTTACTACAATATTTACATTTTTGCTGTGTGTTGACCTTTTAGGCAAATGCTTTAAATCTTTGTTTTCACAAAAGAGTCTTAGAAGAAATTTGAACACATCAGTAAATTATTACATCTTCAAAAAATTGTCTTATATGTTTTATTAGTATGCTTATGTCATGCACCATGATCTTACAGAATAGTCATCATTCTCATTAAGCTCTTTTTTGTTGCCTTCAATTTCCTCTGAGTATTAGATTCTCTGAGCCCTCTTTCCTCATGTGCCCTCAAAATTTCAGCTCTCCCTTTCGAATTTTTAGCAGCATTTTCTTTTTAATTCCAATTCTCCTTAAAACTTTGTTTCAAATGTGTGCTATGAAATTCTCATTCATCAGTAAAACTATATCTCTTCCACTTCAAGTTTTTTTTTCTTTATCTGTGAGGATATTGTCCAGTATCCACTTCATTGTAAAAACATTTTCTGATTTTTTAATACCTTGCTCAGTTTCTTAAAAGGTGTCTATCGCTATTCCTGTATGATGCTTTCTGATTTTTATCATATTCTTTAATCTGCTTTATACTTCCTAAATATTAGGTTGGTACAAAAATAATGACGTAATAATGTCGTTTTTTGACGTTAAAAAATACGTCAAAAAACGACATTATTACGTCATTATTTTTTGCACCAACCTAATAGTTAAACTTCTGCCATAGCTTGATTTTTGCATCCCTTATATGCAACTCACAGTATCAGTTGTCTCTTTGATTGACCTCCATGCATTCTGTTATTTCTTTCTTGCTGACCTTCTTTAACTAATCTTGTTTAGTAGTTCTTTGTTTTCTTTCTAAATCTAACATGAACAGTGTTAAGATTATATTTGTTGATAAATCCTGTAAAGTTCTGGGTTACTCCACTTTACCAAAAAACCATCACCAGCCTATAAACAGGTCTGCATTTCTCTGCCTAACCTCTTTTACAGATTTTTAGCTTTGGCCTTCAGATGTAGTTGCACATAGGTAAAGTGTCCCCCACTGGGGTACATTTATTTTCATGGTCATTCTCTCTTGACTTTTGTATTCTCTCATACACACTTGTTATGTGTGTGTGTGTGTGTGTGTGCGCGCACGCACACACGCATTCTTATTATAGCTAGTTTCATGTTTTTTCTTTTTATCACATGTCATGTAATTCCTTTTAATACATGCATTGTCATTTGTTTTTGTGTTATTTTTTTTTTTTACTTGGACTCACATTGAGTTTGCCAGTATTGTTTGTGAGATAAATTTTACAGGATCCCATAAATATTTCCACTCCAAAGTGTTGATTCCCACAACATAATGGGGACTAATATTTACTCAAACATACTAGCATCCTGCAGCAAGGTCTTCTAGTACTCTTGTGTACCAAATATATTACCAACACCTTTTAAATATTTTAGGATTGAGGGGAAAAATAGTCCTTAAATAAAAACTGAAAGAAAATATATCAACTGGTGATGTTTATGGGGAAAGTGAAAAGAATACAGGAACTTTAAGCAAAAGGATTGAGAAGCTTTACATATATCAAGAAGTCAAACATCTCATTCTGTATATGTTGTTCATTTTATATATTTATGTACATAAATATCTTTCTTTCTTGGCAATCACTAAGCCAATTAAATTTTATATTCTACAAAATAAACTTATCTACCATGAGAGAGTATTTATTAATATTTCGAGTTATCACTCTCAATATTTGATTCTTAAATAACATTGAAATAATTTATACAAAACTATCAGAGTTAAAAACATGCATTAGTATAATGGCTTTGGGTTGAGATCAGAAGGCTGTAAACCTTCTATGTGCCTTGTCCCTTCAGGACATGGGGGACCAAAGCTTTCCACAACTTCTTACCCTTTGCAGCTTTTGATAAGTTTTATCTTTTTCTCACTATCCCTCCCACTCACTTTTCTGCCCTCCATTTTCACAAGCTTAAGTTACTCACTGATTATCAGTCTCTCATGCCTTCAATATGTCCTGTGAGTATCAAATCCTCCAAGCCCTGTTTCTTCATAATTTTCTTTTTCTGATTCCAAGTATCTCTTTGTTTTCCATTATCATTAACTTTCTTGTTACTCACATATTCAGTTCATGGTATTCTCAGCATTTTTCTCTGTTGCTTCAAGTCTCTTCATCCCTGAGGAGATTGTCCAGCAATAACTGCTACATAGGATGACTAATATTACCTAACTGTTAGGTCCTAACAGTTCATCACTTTTTTTCTTTGTTTCTAACAAAATTTTCCTATTTCTTAATAATTTGCTTGGCTTTTGAAAGGCACATCTTGCTATTCTAATGTGCATTCAGATTTCAGTGTCAAACACACACACACACACACACACACACACACATTCCTATTAAAAAAATTTTCCTAGATATTTAAATTTTTGTAATTGCTTGATTTTTAAGTAATACCTATTCTGTTTGGAGAGAATTGAATCAGTTGAGTGCTTTGGAACTTAGTGATTCTGATGTTTATATGAGAGTTTTAAAAGTAAATTCTAAATACTTACTATTTGACATCAGAAGCCAACTCATAAATGTAGTAAAGGCAAGAGTATACTTGTTTTAGGAGTAATGAAAATAAAAACAGGTGAGGAATACTTTTTTTTTATGTACAGCTCCACAAAGGTAAAATGTAGGAAATTTCCTTTAATGTGGGTTAATGCCCACCCAGTAGCATAAACACTCAAGTGTGAAATTTATGGTGAGTCATCCTGATTCCCTCAGATGACACTAGTGTGTATATCTGCCCCTCCTGCTCCTAATGCAAGGGACCTCAATTATTGATTTCTGGCCATTCACAGCCAGAAATCTGAGAGACTTTATTAAGTATTTGTAGCCCCAAGTTTGAACAGAGACTAAAAGTATACAAAGGAAGTAAATACAAAAACTAGAATCAAGAGGAAAAAGTTTAAAAAAAAAAAAAAAAAAAAAAAAAAAAATTACTATTGAGAATAAGTGTCATCTTGTCTTTATATTTTGTCTTTTTGAATCCATTAAATATCTTGCATAACATTTCCCTATTTTAAACCTTAACTTTTTTGTTTTATATAAAAATGATTTATTAAATCAGTGTTTACAATACTGGCTGAGTTAAAAAGTTCAAGTTTGGCACAAGTTTTGTTACTACAGGTTTTTGTAATGTACATTATCTGATTTCAAAGTGGAATTTTAAAAATAATGTACTTTTCTTTTTTCTTTCTTTCACCCATAGTAATTCAATAAAGCTTCTAAGATACAAGGGGTTACTGAGTGCAATAGAATATAAAGAAAACACTATTAAGGAGAGAGAAAAATAAAAGAACAAAAATTAATATAGAAGATAATAATTAACATTGCATTTAAATTTTTGAGGATCAAATTTGACTAGAAAAGCAATAATTCAGAAGGGAATTCCACAAGTGAGAAGTGTAAGAAAAGAAACTGTTAACATAGAACTTGCATCTCACCACTTAACTGTAAAATGATGAGACCTAACTGCCAATCTAGCATTGGGCTTAAATTCATAAAGTCTTGGTATCACAGAGGAAAGTTTGCCAGACAATTACAATGAAAGTATTTATAGAAAAGGCACAATGCAGTTACATTATGGCAGTGGGAAAGTGACTTGAGTCAAAATGCCAGGTCAGGACCAATAACATTGCAAATTATTCTTTTGGATTTTATCAAAAATCTATAAATATATAGCAGGAGCACTAGACAATATGTGGCAGCAATATCCAATGCATGGATGAATTGAATCATATATGTAAGATAGGTTCACGCAAGAATACTTTATATGTCTCACTTTTAACTTAATTTCTATGCAAAATCATGTATATAAAGTTATTTTGTATATAAAATCAAAAGCCAAAATTAAGATATAATACAAAAATGTAATTGTTATATATTTGTTTTTTTGTTCTGGGTTTTTCTTTTTTTTTCTTTTTTTTTTTTTGTGGGGGTGGTGCTTGCATCAAATAAGTATCATTTACTTACAATTATCCTTTCCTCATCTGGACCATCTTATAAACAACTTACCTGAATATACTATCACACTTGATTGGTTACAACAACTTCTTATGAGTAAGACATTATCTATTTTCTTCAGATACATTTTTATGACATACATTTATCCTTAATGGACAGTTATCAGTTCAGGTTTTTATCTTCTAGAAACATGTAAATTAAAATTTGTTTAATAAAAATTTACTTTAATTTCTTTTTAACTTGTCAAGTATTTTGTTTTTAGAAAATGTTAGATACAAAAATCTTTAATTACATGCATTTTTTCTCTGTAGTTGTATTATGCATAAGTTTTTCTTATTTGAATTTCTACATTCAAATGCAAAACCTATACACCATTCTTTTTTATCAGCAACTCATTTATAAGCAAATGTACACAAATTTGATAAAATCCTTAGCAACACCATTATTGATATCAGTGTGGCTTAAGCAACTCATGAGTTAAAATGACACAAAAAGTTACTAAATACATTATTTTATACTGTATTAAAAACTTAAACCAATTTTACTAGTTTAATTACACCAAAATGTCTTTCTTTTCTATTTATTAGATCCAAGGTTAAAAAATCCTAGCAACCATTTAAGTAAATTGAATACTGATTCATGTCTAAAAGAATTCGGCAACTTGAGCACCAGTCAAAATCTTGCTTTAAAAAAAAAAAATTATGGTTCAAAACTATTTTTTATGTGTTCTGTATATATGTAAAACACAATGTCTACTTTGTGTGTGTATGTAACTCTTCTGCATCATCAGAAGAGTCCACTACATTGATAAATGAATTGCCTATCCCTATGTAGCTTAGATGTAGAATGACACTTTGTTAACTTTGATAATTTGCACTTCTCTACATATTGGGATTTTTGAATGATATCGTAAAAATAGAATTTCCTATTTTATATTTAAATTCTTTCAGTTTAAAGTTAAAAATTGAAGATATTGAATATCAATGTATTTTATTATCACATGTTTATACTAGAAATATGGCATTAAAAATATTATGTGCTAATACTCTTGGGAAAGGTATGAATCCTCTTCTTCTCCCTTCAGCTATGGGTAAATAGCAGGACAGACTGGCTTCTATAACCTTGGATGGCAACTGGTCTAGAAGGACAAATCTGAATTCAAAACCTGCAGAAAGTTGTTTGGGGACATTGTAACATGTAGTGCACCAAGTCTCTGTATTCAGCCCTTCAAAAAGTGTGGTTGGTTCTGCACAAAGCCTTCACCACTGTAACCAAATCATATGTGCTGGTGTCTGGCTGTCAGTTTCTAGGAACTGAGTTGCTGACCCTCATACATTGAATACAACAGGAGAGTCCACCATATATTAGGCCACTTAATGAAATTTGAGGAATAAAAAGCTAACAAAATGATACAATATTGGAAATATTATATATTAACCTTTTCACTAAATTGAAGGACAAAAAGAAAGATTTTAAAGTCAAAATTTTCGAACATGATTGTTTCCTTTTTCAATGAAGCAAAATTAAACAGGATATATATATACACACACACACACACACACATATTTCAGTTCTATCAGCCTGAGGTTGTGATTGGCTGTCTACACTTTTTAAATATGCGTATACTAAAAAAGTACTTTTCATTTATAGCATGGGAACAAAGTAGGTGATTAATTGTTATCATTAGTTAATTTTACATTTAGCTAAATATTCAGAAAATATTGGACATAAGAATATAAGGCATCACATTTTTCTTTATATTTTATAAGTAGAACGCAATTGCAACAATCCTTAAACATGCCACTGTTTTTTATGGTGTAGCTAAATATATTAGCTTTGCATTGGAACTTCCTGCTAGCTTTGTTCATTTTAACTTGTTACTGTATCAATTATGTGAAGAAGTAATATTTAAAACTTATTGTAGGTCACATTATATTGCATATATTTTAATTATTTCCAACTTGGTATTAATAACAGCTTGGCCACTGGGTATGTTTCATTTGTAAAAAGAGGGAAATTTTCTTGACATTGTATATCTTGATCTTATATAGTTTTGTTATACTAGATCATTCTTAGGTGATAACTACCATTAAAGCAGGATTTATTAAATGTCAAAGAACAAAGAAACTTATTGTATTTTTCCTGCCACAAGGACAGAATTATAAAATGATAGAGGAGAAAATAAAGAGAACTTTTTATTTATTGTCCAGATTTTATTTTACTTTGTTGAATAATTAAAAGTGCAACAGTTTGGCCAACATAAAGTTGGCAAGTGTAGGCTGGGATGTGAATATTGTTGTTCTCATTTCAGGTCAGTCGAATGAAACCAAGCTGAACCAACCCAACCAATATAGACAGGGTTGGTCAACCAAGTGTAAGGTTCAAAAACTAGAACGAAAGAGTTCTCGAGTTGTCTAATAGCCTATATCTCAGTTCTGTCAGCCCGAGTTTGTGATTGAAACATTTCCAGTGTTAAAACTTCACCTTTTTGTAGTTTCCTTTTGTTGATTTTGAGATGTCATTTTTTTCCCTCTTAAGTTATGACATTTTTACAAAAAATGATTCTTACTCATCAAATAATTCCAAAGAATTTTTTCATCAAAAGGATAATAAATGTCAGTTCTTTTTATTTATGCTACTTCTAAAGTTGGCAGCAATTATCAGAATTTTGCAGATAGTCAAACTACTAAATAATACTTATCTGAGGCAACATTTGTTTATTTTCTGCTTTTTCTCCTCCTTTCACAAAATTACACTTCTGACACTTAAGTGGAACATCACGTTAATCCACAGTAAATTGTTTTACAGAGAAATTATAAAATAAATACAGAGAAAGTATTAAAATCTTTAAAAATATCTTACCATATAAATACACCGAACAGTTTTGTCTCAGTTTTTGCTGAGGGCTATTTCCCTCCTAACAATTAATACATTTAAAGACACATGAAAGCTTAATAATATTAAAGACTTAACAAAAATATTGACAAATAAGACATGAGTAAATTAGGAACACACGCATACACATAATGCACTTTCAATATATTAAATAATTTTGGAAGCGTCTGCTGTAAATTTATATCCAGAATCATACAACATATCTCCTTCTCTAATAAAGCTAATGCTATTACAAAGTGGGATATTTTAAAAACAATAATGATAAAAAAAAATATATGATGGTTGATTAGGAAAATCTTGTTAGAAACAAAAGATTACCAAACTGTTATGCAATATCAGTCATCCTATATGACAATGAATGCTGGACAAATTCCTCACAGATGAAGAAAATACTTGATACAAAAAATGTAGTCCTATAGAAAGATACTGAGAATACTGTGGGCTGAACATGTGAGCAGTAACAAAATTTTTAAAAAAATGGAAACAAAAAGGACACTTATATTTATCAGAAAGAGTTGAAATTTCTAGTGGACATAATGAGGAAAGAGGGCTTAGGAAAGTGACACTCACAGGACATATTGAAGGCAAAAAGGACAGAGGAAAGCAGTATATAATTAACTTAGTGAGTCTGTGTAAATGGTTGGCAGAATATGCATAAAATTTACTAGGAGCTAAAAAGAACAGGAAATTGTGGAGAACCATGATTGATACATCCTGAAGGGTTATGGCTTATAGAAGGTTATGCATTTACACATATCAAATGCACATGAAACCTGATTAACCAATGAAAATCAAACACAAAAATAAAAATGCCAGAATTTATTTCTCCATATCTCATTCTCTGAGGAAACTTTAACAAAAGTGAAACATGTTAGATCAATAATCATTTTCCATTTGTTCTTTTATCTTCCAATCTATATTTGATCCCAACTCGTATATCAGATGCTAAAAATGATTAGATGCTAAAAAGTTACAAATTTAAAGCTAAGCACCCCTGTATATTTGGCCTTTCTCAATGAAAAATTATAATTATCATTAGTTGCATTTCTTCCCTGACCCATATATGAACTTTCAATCAATAAAACCATTATTAGTCTAAAGAAATCCTTTTGAGGGATAAAGCCTGTAAGTTTTTCCATTTTGTCACTTGTGTATACATGTATGTTGCTAAAAAAATAATTGCAAATTTTGTTTGTATTACAAATTTAATAATGGCATATAACACAGACATAAATAAAATATGTAGTTAAAACACAAGAAAAAAGAGACAGACTCTTTTTAAAAAAAAGACTAGAAAGATATTAGGTTGGTGCAAAAATAATGTCGGTTTTTAACGTTAAAAATACGTCAAAAAACGACATTGTTTTTGCACCAACCTAATAGAATTAAAAAAAAAAATAGGTAGTTATAAGAAGTATTTATAACTATATATTTAATAATGGCATATAGTTAAAATGAGAGAAAAAAAAGAAGACTGACATTTAATAGATAAAATTACAAAAAAGAAAGGAAGTTTACTAATTGTTGCTCCTCACTCATCAGAACTCTTTCAAAGAATAAAATAGTAAATGTATATACTAACTATAAAGATAAGGGACAAACTTATACACTATTATTAGTAATATTCTAACCATGGAATATCTACAATCAGATCACATTAACTCCTGGCAGCCATTCCTTCTATGTACACAGGAAAGGCTGCCTGGACAATGAAAATTGTCTCAAGATGAATCTCAGAATGAGATCTGCATAAAACTAAGAACACACAGATGGTTTTTAATCAAGTGCTCTGCGATTGCAGACTTGGATTACATTACATAACAGACATGCAAATTATTTTGAGGCTGACCTCTTCTAGTGGATGCCAGAAATTCTGGGAAATTCCTGTGAAGAAGTTATCTTGCTTATATAGTCAGTATCACACTGAAATTTAAAAGAATAAATAATGGAACTTGTTTTGAGGATTGGCAAATCCTGCTTACAGATGGAATTCAGCATTGGCCGAAACAAGAATATTATTCATGGAATTGCTGAAAAATAACATTGTGAAATACTGGCCAAGATTTGCTCAGCAAAAATCAATTGCAGTTTCTCTAACCCCTATCAAATTGAAGCCAGTATATGTTGGCTTCAAATAAAATTTATTAATGAAAATAAGAACCATTAGAATCTGTACATTGTTACCAATGACAAACAAGTCTATTCTGGGAGCACAGAATTCTGGAGTCCTGGAACAAATGAATTCTTCAAAGGGGTTTTTCTTTGCTGCTTGGTTATTAAAGATCATCTTTTGCAGGAATTTTTTGAGATGCTTGATTATATGGGAATTGGCTATAGAATGGTGAGATAGTTCTGCAGGCAATTCATTCAGTTTCTGTAGAATCACTTGTGAGAAGTGTGGTTGGCCGTTGTCATGGAGAAGAATTAATGCTTTCAGTTGACCAATGTTAAGTGTAAACATTGCAATTCTTGATGCATTTTCTCAATTCCTGTTATTACTTTACTGTTGTGATGGTTTTGCCAGGATTCAGGAAGTTCTAGCAGATGATTAAACTTGCTGATGACTAAACAGTTACCATAACCTTCTTTTGATGCAGCTTTGATTTGGAAAAGTGTTTTGGTGCTTTAATTCTCTTCAGCCATTGTGCAGAACATCAATTAATACAGAATCTATTTTTCATCACAATGCAATCAAGGACTGAGTCAGTTTTGTTGTACAAAAGTTCAGAGTAGACTTCTTAATAGTTTTTTGTTTTTTTTTTTTTTTGCTCCATTCATGTAGCATGTATTTGAGTGTTATTGTTTTTTTTTTCCAATTTAGTGCAAATGATGAATAATTGTTGAATGGCCAAAGTTTAGTTTTTTTTTTTTTGTTGTTTTTTTTTTTGTTTGCTTAGGGGGGGGGGTTCTTGCAGATTTTTAATTTTTTTTGCATAGTCTGTTTCAATCATAACCCTCACTTGTTTGTTATCCTTTACAGAAGAACATCCTTGACCCTCCTTACCTTCAAGGTTTTTATCTCCGTTTATCAATTTTGTTTTATCCAGTATTGTTCTGTTTTTTGACAGTTCCCTAACCAAATGCTTGATTGATACTGCAAACAGATTGCACTGCTTTAAGTTCTATTTTGAACTTGGTACAATAAAATCACTCAAATATGCTTCCACCTCCACCATCCATCTTTGTTTATAGAAGAAACAGCAGTGAAAGCAAAATGATTTGCATAAATCAATAAAGCGAATTTTACACTTTAAATTGAAATATTATATTAAAATTAGTTTAAAATAAACTACAATTTTTGCGATATGCTGATTTTTTTCACCCCCCCCATTCAGATTTTAAGAAACTGAGTCAGCTTGAAAACTTTTCACAACTTCATCTCATGCCTCATGTTTTATATACCCTCACTAGCCATTAAATAGACATCAAAAAATTCTTTCATACAAATTTCTAATCAACCAATGATGTAGCAAGAATTTAATGGATATAGATATGTAAACAGGATCATGGTGATCTGCTGAATTTCATTTCATGCATTATGAAAAAGAAAGTTTACTTAAGTGGCTTTGAAAGCAGCATGGTTGTCGATGACAGACAAGTCTGAGTATTTCAGAAACTGCTGATCGACTAGGATTTTACTTTATTTTTTATTAAAATCTTATAGATCTTTTTATAAAATTAACTTTTTATCTGAATTTGATCTGTTCAAGCTAATTGCTTTATCTTTAGCTACTGTATTTCCAAGCCTTAGTTGTCTGTTTGATTCAGTAACTAATGAAATTCAGACATTTAAAGAACAAGTTGAATTAAACAGAACTTAGAATATGCTTTTGCTTCTTATATTATTAAACAAAAAACAAACATTATCTAAATATGTCTGTTCAAATCATAAGGATGATAATTTTGCTTTCTTACTCTACAATATTAATCAGTATATTCTAAATTACATATTTTAGTATATTCATATATAATCTGTTCTTGCTTCAACTGGAAAGTCAATGATAATCTTTAAATCTCTAAAAAAACATTTACTCTATAAAACAATGTAATCACTAATTTTAGACATTCATTCTCTTACAAAAGTTCAATACAAATCTTCAGTTGAATTTTTCCTCATACATTCAAGTTGCAGCTATCACAAAGTCTAAAAACTAACTGTGCACTAACAGACATAAAAGATTAGTCCAAGATCTGCACATATATCATCTTGTGATCTGAACCCAAGCCAAACTTATTAAATATAATCTATGTTGATGACATTAACGTTGTCTTTCTAACGATACCGAAAAAAGCTTCTCTGTTTATTCATCAATCAATTTATATTGACATAATTTACATCCTACTAAATTAGATTTATAATGAGTCTTTTCAGGAAGGTAATAAATGCCATCCCCTCTTTTTCTTTATAGACACTACTCTATGAACTGTTCAGATTTTCTTCATTACTGGGTCAAATTCAGGCATTTGAACAAGAAATATATATATATATATATATATATATATATATATATATATATATATATATATATATATATTTTTAAATTTTATTACACATTTTCTCTTAAAATCTTTTTAAAAAGGAACTGTCATATTAAAAAAATATCTATTTAAAGATTACTGTTTACATTTTTGGTGCAAAAATGAAGCCAGCAGATATTTTCATAGAAGTCCCAATGACAAATGTGCATTCCTTAAATACTTAAATTAAACTTTGCTTTATCAAAATGGTCTCCTATGGCTAAATTGGTAATGGTATGCTTCAGCTATATGAGTATTTTCCTTGATGGAAAAAGGGATACAGGTTCAATTCTTGTTGGGAGGCATATTTATTTTTAATAGTACCTTGATGTTATTAATTTGATTGTTTTAAGAAAATAAAAAATATATATATAGTAACTCACACATGTATCCACTAAAAATAATGTTTGTAGTGTGTGTGTGTGTGTATATATATATATATATATATATATATATATATATATATATATATGTATATGGCCCTGAAACCAGTTTTTTTTTTTATTTAAGAAATGAAAAGTTAGAATTACTTTTAATGCCACAGTTTTTGAACTTTGAAATAAAGTCAAGTTTTGCTTCTTCCCCCACCCTCTCCAACATTGCAGAATATACCTTTTTTGAAGATACTGTTAAAAAGAAAATTTTGTACCATTTGAATTTATTATAATTAACTTCAACTGTTTTAATAATCCTAATAAACTGTCATATAGAATAATTTAATATATAAAGATGAAAGTTTATATATCTGCTTGAAACCCTAAAAATTAAAATACAAGGTTTTGTGTGTGTGTAAATGTTATATAAAGCTGCAGCATCAAATAAACCTGGGTTTTGTCATATCTACCAGCATATATCTGACATCTCTCCCAGCTTGACAGTTCCTGCATAATGGAGATAATTCTTTTGTATATTCAGCATTAAAATCAATTTTTTATTTAAATTGATTTCCAATCTGGTTTTTTTCATTATCTTTATAAATAATTGTTTTGATAATGGCTCTTATAATTGTTTGGTTATTCAAATAAAAACATTTTCTGTGATTGAAGACACAAGGGAAGAAGGAAAACTGCACATAACCTACCTAACGAGCTTGTGTAAATGGATGGCCGAACAGGATTTAGGAGAGATAGCAAAAAGAAAAAAATTATTATTATAAATGCCCAACACTGTTGCCAAGACTAAAACTTTGTGGTTTGTTGATTTCAATCTGCTTAAGAATGACTACAAAATACTTGACCCTCCCTCTTTTTAGGCAGAAGCTCTGGGATTTTTTCTTAGCCAATAAAATAGGCTGGTTTGAAGTTTCATATAATGCAGTACCGGTCTGTCTTGTCTTGAAATCAGAATGCTACATTTGCTTGTTTAAACTTGCTTTTATGTGTTGATGCCAATTCTTAATTTGTAAATTTTTTGCCTTATTACTGATAATTTGCCTTGTATATATTGTTTGCTTGTTTTATATCTGTTACTTTCTTTTCTTTCTCTTATTACAAACTTTATCAATTCTGTTTGTTGGAGAGTTCTGTTATTTATTTTTTGTATTTGGCCATGTCTAATGGTTTATACTCTTAAAATGTAAAACTGAATGATTAATTTGTATTCCAGATAATCTATTTAAATAATTTTTGTAAAGACAAAAAACATTAATAATTTAAGTGAAAGTTAAAAATGAAGAATTTTCAAATATTTTCAGTTTAGTGAAGGAAAACAATTCTATATCTCATTTCAGGATTGCTCAAGATTAATTCCAAATTAAATCTATTTAATTTTGAGATCGGATGTTTTATTTCCTTTTTTTTTTTTTCTTTTTTTTTTTTTAAATGGTGGTCAATAACTTCTTAGTTATCCTTTCTATGCTATCCCTTAACATGCCATTATGCCAAATTTTGTATTGTTATATTAGGTCCACTTATATAAAGGACACAGATTCATCAAGATATTTTGACTAAGCTCTTTAATTCATATTTTGCTTTAAAATCTTTTAAATAACTACTTTCAATTAAGACATATACTTGAAATTTTATGTCATAAAACATATCACAAAAGTATTGATTAGCAACATAAGCTTTTAAAGAAACGCTTACTTACACATGTACTGAATAACTTTATTTCAATTTGTATTTAGTTACCATAGCAAAAATCTTTGTGAAAGCTGTCATGTGCAGGAAAAACCAAATGAACTCTAATCTATTTTATATGATTAAAAATGTTTCTTTGTAACTCTATATATTTTAAAATCACCTTCAAGCCTCATTTGTTTTATGAATATTAGGAGAATAGCCCAAAACAAACCTATTAACCTCTAATCTACAGACCTCACCCATTCCTATGAAGCCGTCACCAGGGTGGTAGAAATACAATTTGAAGTTTCTTTATAGCCATAATGGATAACACAAACTTAACAAGAATACATGTTTAATTTTTTTATGTACACTTTCCATTTTTAATTCATTTACATGCAAGTTAAATAATCTAAGCAATATTAATTGCCTCTTCTTTCCAAATCTTTTCACTTTCTACTGAGGCTAGTGCCAATTAAAAATGACAAGATTATTAATGTGACACTTCCTTTCTCTTGTATCAATGTTATATCTGTACTCTGAAGTATTTCATTAACATCTACTAACATACCACATGAGCAGGTGTTAAAAAAAAAAACTTAGCCTGACACGTTTCTTAAAATCTGACCAGGCAAGAGAAATTTTTAATCCTTCCTTGTTTGGACTCAATAAATTTTTAGTACCCTGTGTGTTCTCTCACTCACACACACAAGTCAAAAAAAGTAATGCCTGTTCAAATATAATTTTAAAAGTATTAGAATTCCTAAGGCTCTTATTTTTTATTTTTTTTAGCTCTAAGCCATAAAGTGTCTCAAAGCTCAGAGGAAAAATGTGAAGTTACCTTCTCTTTTCCTATCCATAATCTACACTCAAAATGGCTATTCTTTTCTCTGAACAAAAAGCTTTTATAGAATTTCTGCTGTGAGGAGGAAGTACTGAAATTAGTAGGAGGTTAATGAATGTTTATAGAAAAACTGCACTTGATCTAAACACAATAAGAAAATGAATCTGTAGAGTTAATGACAATCTGAGAAACAGACCTTAGTGACAGACCCTGTAGTGGCAGGTCTGCTGCTGCTGTAAATGAGGGTAAGTCCAAACTAGCTGATTCATTACAGCTAATAGAAGAATTACTAATTAAAAATTCTATGAAAACATTCAGGTAAGCCATGGTAGTGGTTGTAGTTTAATGCAGTCTCATGGCTACTCAATGGTCTATGCAAAGTGGGTTCCCAGAATGCTGACATCCTCCATGAAGGGATAGATAGTGGTTGATACCCAAGCTCTTCTGGAACTTCTTTAAATAGATGGCACTTTCTTAAGCAAGGTGGCTACAGGACATAAAATCTGGGTTCTTCACTATAAGTTGAGTAGAACTATCCAAACTTTTAAACAAATTTAAGGCAGAATGCTCTGCAAGGAAAATTATAACCACTAGAATGGAATCATACTGTTAGTTTATGCCCAATGGCAACACTATTAATTCTGACTCTTATCTGAACACATTATCAAAACTACATTTGTGAAAGGCTGCATTTAAAAATTAGTGATGTGCTTTTGCAACATGACAATGCAAGGCGTCATAGCTGTTTAATGTCCAGATAAGCAATCACTGCATATAGCTGGACAACCTTGTCTCTTTTATCTCAGTCCTGATGTGGCAGCCTCAGATTTTCATCTATTTGGAACCCATGAAGGAGGTATTTAGAAAACATTCAAAGACTAATGATGATGAGGTAAATACAGCAACTCTCACATAGCTAAGAAAGTAGCTAATCTTCTTTAAGGCAAGTATATATATATGCCCCAATTTTAAAGATTGAATACCACAATTTAGGAAGAAACACTGTTATGGACTAGATTTTGAATTCTTAGACTCTGTATTTACTATTAGCTCAGTTCTAAGTTAAAAAAAAAAAAAGGAAAGCAAGTATAACTTTTTTGCTTTTTGATTGCTTTTTTTTTTTTTTTTTTTTTACAACTAATCAACACTTTACAGGTTATTCAAGCTAGAAAATATTTTTAAATTGTAAGAACTTTTTTGGAGATAATGAGGGTTTAGTGATACAAGTCTTACTAATTGTCCCATAGCTAGGAGGAGAAGAAGTGGCTTCATACCTTTTCCCAATGGTGTTTTCATGTAAGGGAATAAAACAAACCCAACTGAAATTGAAACTCTGATCTTTGATTAACAATTCCAAGTCATTATCCATTATACCACTTGTACACCCAAGCTTATAGCACCTGGTATTCCCAAGTGGTCACCCATCAAGGAACTGACCAGGTTCAACTTTGCTTAACTTGAGTGATCATACAGGAACCAGCATTTAAAAGCTATATGGCTGTAAGCCATACTTTTTGTACAAGACTATATATATATATATATATATATATATATTATAGGCACAGAGTTTGGACTTGAAAATTCCAGAACAGAAAAATATCTCTTATAGAATTTCTTGAATTTATAGCAGCTAACTTTAACATTTGTTCAATGTATCAACTAAATAACACAATTTGCACAGTTTTTAGAGCAAATGTATTGACATGGCTTTCTTTAATAGAAAGACAATGTCAAGGGAGACATTCCCAAGAGGAATAGAGAGGCATGTCCACGAGAAGGGTTGATTTGACACAGATGATGTGTGACTGGGTTAAAATGGTGTGAGTGAGACAGCCTGCTGAAATAGCCATTCTTATTTGTCCTCAATGCACTCAGATACTATCAAGAGACTGATGTGAAATGGCAACTGGAATCAATGAAAATCGATCTTGCCATGATTCCTGGTGGAATGTCTGCCTTTGATACGGGCAGCAATAAATCAGACTGAAATGTGCTTAATATCTAATGTGAATGAATTTTTAAAAACAAATGCAATGTTTGGTTTGTGATTTAAACTCTTCATCATACAATAGTTAGTTTGAGTCATAAAGATAACTTTCAATCAAGCTGTCCTGAATATAGTAATACCCATAACTGAGTAAAAAAAAAAAACAAAAAAAAGTTTGCTTCTCTTATAAAATACATGCATCTAATTTTGGGGTTTCAGAATCTCTATAAAGTGTGCACTATACATGAATACTTTGTGTAGGTAAGTGGGATATTTTAAAGAGTTTATTACATATTTCATGTCAGAGCTCTGCAATATTATTTTTAATTTTCTTTTTAAATTGTAACAAGTGTAGTGTGTAGCATGTTCAGAGTTCCATAATGGTTATAAGAGAAAATGGAAACATTTTAAATTTCTGCTGAGGCTTATGTTTATTTGGGAAAGGTACAAATTCATATTCTCTATCTATTGCTAGATATCTTGAAAAAAAAAAACAGTAAATCTTGTTACTAGAATGCCTAAGATAAGGGTAGCTGATTAAGCATTTGTGCAAACTATTACTACCTTCCTATCCAGGTATTAGTAACAGTAGCTGTTACACTCATTATCACTCTTGACAGTGGCCAGTCAAATAAAATTCTAACTGAATTAGAAAATATGTAAAAATTATGATTTATTATTATTATTATTATTATTATATATAAAATATTTGGTGTTTATACTGTAGAATCTGTTATCAGTCCTGTTAGTATTTCATTATTACTGATTTGACAGATAGTGCAGTTACTTACAAGCAATAATTATTTGTTTTTATGAACTAAAGTTTGTCCATTTCTATATCTCTCATGTATATACATATGTTAGTAGGATATATTAGGTTGGTGCAAAAATAATGTTGTTTTCTCACGTAGTAACATATGTGAGAAAACGACATTATTTTTGCACCAACCTAATAGAACAGTATCCTAAACAAAAAAGAGATAATTGGACAAGGTGGAAAAGCTTTTCAATGACTCATTTCAGTGCTGAAATATTGATGGAATGAAAGACAAAACTATGTAAGGAAAAGGTGAAGGGATTTTTCAGGACAAGAGGGGCAATAAATTAATTTACCTTATCAGATCCAAAATTTGTTTGCTTTATATATATATATATATATATATATATATATTGCACACTTTTCTGCTAGGGTGGCTAGCTAATTCCTGGTGCAGATACCTTCTCATGCACGTGTGTGCCTTTACAACAACCCAACCTGTAATTTATATTGCAACTATGATGAGTGAGGTTTAGTTATAATTTCTGGGAGAGACTGCATAATCTAGTGTAGTATGTTGAACAAAGCTTGGTATATTCATTCTTGATCACAACTATAGACAATTTCCAAACAGATTTATCTACCTAATTTCACTCCCATAGTTTTGGTCAACCCATGCTATGTTTTTCAGTACTTCCCAATTCTGTTGCATGCTAAGGTCATCTCACCAGGTTAATATTATTGGAAAATCAACCATGGTGAGATTCAAACCAGGGTCTTATAGTTGGAACACTAACATTCTAACAACACAGCCAGGCACCTATGTTTACATATACATGTTGATGCACATATATATATGTGTGTGTATATCTATGAAAAAAATAATTGGGAAGCTTTAGTTCATAAAATATTAATTTGTTTGTAACTATAAGTTAAATTATTGCATCACTTATTCTTTCCAACATTGACTTACCTCTCCAATTCCCACTCAATAAACATTTATAAGTAGGCACATACATTGCCAGCATCACTATGTGATTGATGGGCATTCTAACTTATGTATATAATCTTTTATACTTGTATCTACTTCCAACATTGATGTTTCATAATTGAATTGCATAGTCTGACAATCTGATATCATCTCTAAACAAAATTTAATATTTTAAAAAAAAAAGAAAAAAAATTCAAATTTTCAATTTTCTTCATGAATTTCTAATGTATCTTTAAACCTCCAACCTGACTAGTTTGTGTGTTTGTAATATATATGTGTGCCATCTTTTTTTCAGTTCACGAAAGAACTCAAACTTTCTTTCAAGTCTATCAGTTATGAGCCTTACACTACCACACCGTCCAATTTTTTAAGTGTTTTCAGTTTTGAATTCAGTTATCCTTCTTCTAGACTGGTTGCCCTCACAAAACTTTAGTATAATAATACAGAGAGGGATTCATGCTTTTCCTAAGGAAATTAATATGAAGTGACAGACATCAACATTCTAGACATATATGAAACCAGACAGCCAAACAATGGTGATTTTTGTCAGTGACAAACAGGATAATTTATGCAGGTGGCAAGAAGAACGACAAAGGAGTAGGACTAATACTAGATAGTGCATTTAAGAAATGCATTCTAGGATACCACCAACTTACCAAATGAAGTCTGGTTGTGAAGCTGAAAGGGAAGCCATTCAATGTGGCTATTATAGTAGTGTATGCACTGACGGCACAAAGCAAGGAAGAGGACATCGACTCTTTCTACTCTATGCTGGATAAATCACAGGAAGTCATCATTATCATGGGAGAACTAAACACCAAAGTAGGCAGGGAAAGGGCAGGGGATATAGCTGGAAGGTTCAGACTAGGAACCCACAATCAACATGGAGAAAAATGGATCCAATGGTGCACAGCCAGTGATCAGGTAATAGCCAACATATGGTTCCAAGAACATCTGAAACAACTATGGACATGAAGGAGTCCAGAAGGAGAAACTAAAAACTAAGTTGATTATATAACCATCAACAAAAGATTCAGGAATGCAATGATTCAATGCAAAACCTACCCAAGTGCCAATTGTGGAAGTGATCATTGCCTTTTATATGTAAACTAAGAGTAAAACTGTGGAAATGGAAGAAGCCTAATGCAGCATCGAAACTGCAATACAACAATCTCCTGAGTGATCCTAACCTAAAAGAAAAATATATGGACAATGTGAAAAGAAGATATGAGGTACACAATGGAAACTCAAAATGAGTGACATCAGCAAACGATATCATCCCAAAGGAGACAGAACAAAGAAGAAAAATGAATGGATGACTGATGAGATTATCAACATAATGGGAAGGAGACAGAAAACTCTGCCAAGACACGGAACGGAGTACAGAAAATTACACAATGAAATAAGGACCAAATGCAGGCAAGCTAAAGAAGAATGGCTAATCAAAAAATGTGCAGAAATAGAAAGATTGAGTACTACCAACAAAAGAGACATGCACAAACAAATAAGGCAACTAACAGGACAGAAGACATGCTCATCAACAGACTGCTTAAAATCAAAGGATGGAACACTCGTATTAGAGGGAAAAAATTCAATGCTGGATCGAGTATATTGAAGATCTCTTCCACAATGAAAGGGAACAACCAGCAATATATGGAACTACTGACAGACCAGGAATTCTGAAAACTGAAGTAAAAGCTGCACTGGCGAAATTGAACAGAAACAAAGCAGCTGGGCCAGATGGAATTATAACAGAAATTCTGACAGCTTTAGACGACTTTGGCATAGACACGATCACTGAAATAACAAGTGAAATCTATAACACCGGGGATATACTAGAAGACCTCATCAGATCTATCTTCATAGGTATGCCTAAGAAACCAGACACAGATGAATGCAAACTCCACTGAACAATAAGCCTAATGAGCCACATGACAAAACTCCTCATCGCTGTTCTGATGAATAGAGCATACAACAGAATCAGGCTAGAGACATGACAAGAACATTGCGGGTTCATTAAAAAAATGGAACAAGGAATGCATTATTCAGAATGTTATCGAAAAGTGTGATACAAATACAGAAGGACGTGTACCTATGTTTCATAGACTAAGAAAAGGGCCTACGACAAAGTATGCCACAATGATCTGATGGAACTGCTCAGCAACCTTGATATATCCTCAAAGATATCAGAGTAATCAAGAACCTATACTGGCAGCAAACTGCATGTGCATAGGGAACAAATATACAAAAATAAAAAGGGACGTAAGGCAAGGATGCATTTTCTCACTGGACTTATTCAACCTATACAGCAAGACAATTCTGAAAGAATTGGAAACCCTACCAAGATTTAGCACTAATGGCTACAATCTTAACATAAGATACACAGAAGACACAGTATTGATTGTAGACACAGTAAAGAAATTACAAAATCTCCCACAGAAGGTAGCGACAGAAAGTGAGAAGGGACTAAGCATGAACTACAAGAAGACAGAATGCATGTTCATCGGTAAAAGGATGAGCTCGAAATACAATTTGCAGGTCAGGAACACTAAAATCAAGCAGACACAGAAGTTTAAATATCTGGGAAGTGTTTTGATAGAGGATGGTAAGTGCAACACTGAGATCTGTAGACATATTGGAATGGCCAAGGACGCATTCCAAAAGCTGGGCAGAGTATTGCGAGAAAGGAGGATTTCTTTGGTAATGAAGAAAAGAATACTGAACTGTTATGTGACATCTGTCCTTCTTTACAGCAGCAAATGTTGGACGATTTCCTTAAAGATGAAGAAGACTCAAGGTGACAGATGTTGTCCTACAGAAAGATGCTAATGATACTATGGACAGAGTATGTGAGCAATGATGAGGTCTTAGAGAGGATGCAAACAAGGAGGGGGTAGCTGAAGTTTCTGGGACACACAATGAGGAAGGAGGTCTTGGAGAATCTGATGCTCACAGGTCAAATAGAGGGAAAGAGAAACAAGCGAAAATATGACTTACCTAGCGGGCAAGTGGATGATAGACGATCATGGCTCTCCACCCACCTCTCAACAAGTTCCTCCCCTCTGCTTCCCAGGCCACATTCTATGTCCTGAAAGGACATGGTGCATAAAAAGAATAATACAACCAGACTCCCTCTAGAATTTGTCTGCTGATTCTGTTATCCATTATGTTACCTATGTATCCATGTAATATATAAAACGGGAGTTACTTTTTTCTTTAAATCTGCTTGAAAGCCTTTGAATTCTGCTTAGAGTTCAGAGTAAGCTCTAGAAAAATTTCTCAGATTTTTTTCTCCTCAACGCATTTAATTCTAAATTTAACATCCATTGCATATGCTGGATAATGCTATTTGTAACTATATTGTCAAATATATATATATATATATATATATATATATATATATATATATAATCATGCTGTCAGTTATAGAGATTTGTATGTAATCTGCTCATATCTTGTTTATTCTTGCATCAAATTCACCAACATTCAAATATGGGATTTTTGTATTTTATCATAGAATCTTTTGGCAAAGGATTCTCTGTAAGTGAATATATCACCATTAATAATTTGAATATTGCTATCTTCTCATCATCCTCCATTATGCCAATGATCAGCTGAGCTTTGTTCTCTGGTCACTGAGTTATTCTTCAATTAAAACATCAAAATTTGTATTTGGCCCAGAAATAGGATAGTTTCTAAATAACAAAAACCAACATTTTCTAGTCACTCCAGAATGAAGCTAAAAAGAAAAAAAAAATGAATGAATAAATAAATAAATAAAAGATAGAGAGGACAGAAGTCTCAATATATTTTGATTGACTTCCAGCTCTTAAATAGTTCCAACCCTCTACCAAATTAAATTATCTGTTCAGACTTTGCAGGCTTACTTTAGCTGATGAGTTCCTGTCAATTCTTTCTTTTATTATATTATTGAGATAAAATGTAGTTTTATCACTACCAAGGAAGTTGCGTTATTGATTTCACTTGTCTGGTACTTACCATATTATAATTCTGCTTGTTAGTTAACACATGCATTATGCCCTGCCATTACATCAGATAAATAATGAACCATTCCATTTTGATTGCAATGAAAGATGTAAAAAAGATATATCAGAAATGCTGTTTGGTTTTATTGAGAAAGATAATGCTTACATAATAATAAAAAGAAAGAAAAGAAAAAGGAAGAAAGAGAAAATGATAACATTCTCATTTGTTTAATGTCTGCTTCAGTGAAACGGAAAACTTTACCAATTTTTAATCTTTTCATTTGAACCCTCTTACTTCTTTAGATAATAACCTGCAGTTGTTCATAGTTAGGATTGCTATTGCAATATTCTACTGTTAAGCACAAATATTTAAGAATGCAATAAGGAAATGTCTATGAGTGTTTTAGTTGTGGAACTTGCAAGGAGCATCTTCAAACATTTAACTTGTCAGAAAATTCAGAGAAACCATGAAATTTTTACAGGTGCTACTAGTAATTTTTATAATAACATTAAATTTGCTTTGTGCATTTTGCTTTAATTTTTGCTGATATTAGTGAACTTTGTGACCATTTTAGCAACTCCATTTTATCCATTAAAAGTTTGAAGAGTTAACTTTTAATGGATAAAATGGAGTTGCTATCTTCTATCTTAATGACTCCAGCTACTGGAGACACAATATTTATTCAAAATAATTTAGTACTAGCTGAAGTCATTAAGATAGAAGATGATGTGTAGAATATGAAGAAGTCTTATACTTGTATAGGACCGAGAAGAAAAAAAAAATGTAAATGACAATGGAAAGTGACTTAATGTAAAAAAAAAAAAAAAAAAAAAACACACACACACAATGTAATAATGTATGAAACAAATTTGTGGTTCTGGCAAAAAGCCTTGTACTAAAAAATTCTCTAATGCTGTTAAAACATCAGCTTAGATATCCACTCACAAAAAAAATTAATAAAATCAACAGGTCAATTTACAAAAATTTTGAACCTCCATCTCAAACCAATCATAATATTTGAATATTATTTTGAATTATTAATCTGTAGAATCGTCTACTTTCATGGCATGCTTTTTAAAGTAAGTAATAACTATATTCAGAACACTCAGCCAAATGAGACATATTTTCCTTGGAAATTTTTTTTATACTTAATATAATGGTTGGGCTATTTATGTATACCACCTAAACATATCAGTAACAAGCAATGCCTACCGTAAAACACAACTCTGCTATCACTGTAAAAATACCCATATATTTTAGTATTAAAGTGTATCAACCACTGCATCGGGAGGTGTTGAAAAATCCTTGACATGACTAAAAATGAATTTAAAAAATAAATTGTTTGGTCATATGATCAAATTTTGCAAAGTGAGTTAGGTAGAGAACTTTTCAGTACTCCCTCATAAATACAATCTAGTTAATAATTTTACGCCATTGTTAAATTATTTGCATTATTTTTAGCAAAACAAATGCAGTTTTATTAAAATCACAAAAACAAAAGATTTATTTGCAAATTTTTTAGTAATTTAGCCTTTATTTTTTATTCCTAGTTTTAAAATTATCAATAATGTAAAACTTAAATATTGATTTCACAATATGTTTTATTCAGTTAAACAAAAAATAGACCATTGTGCTGGTGGGCATAAAAATATCCCTTTATAAATAGGGAAATAGCATTGCTCATTTTAAAAGAAGATCACAATGATATACTCAAAATAACTTTCAAGATGATATTTATCCCTGTTGATGATTATGTACTTTAATAATTAATAACTTTTATAAATTATGATTTATCAAAATAGTGTAAACATACAACAGAACCCACACCCAAGCTTTTCACCAACCGAGAATAAAAATACAATGGAGTAACCATTTGCTGATCTCATCAATGTGCACTAAAAGCTGAGAAAGGGCCTGCTGCATGCTCACAAGGTAACAAGATGAAAAACAAATACTGTGTCGAGTATCAAATAATAACATGAACCCTTCTTCCATATTATAAAATAGGTATTTTTATTCAGAGCTTTGCTCCTCTGTCTGGATGGGTAGGCAGGTGACACTTGGAACAACTGTGTCATTTCTTCCCCTACCAATCCCTTGTCCATGTACACATCCTGACATGTGGCTGGCAATATGAATGAACAGCATCAGAACCACATGATGGACAAGTCCATCTCCCAGAAAAAAGCAGACCAGAACTGACTCCGATCTCAAGCATGACTGTTAATATAGTCCAGCACCCAGATACTCTATTTCCAGTTGCCACTTGATCTCCAAAAACCCCTCATCCACTTTACTTCTCCATTTCTCTTTGATCAAAGTGAATGCTACTTAGAAAACTAGACTCCTTTAGGAGCCACCTGCTGGCTATAAAACGGAAACATTTTAGATTCAGATAAAACTACATCTTCCTTTTCTACGTAGGTGTCTGTAATATCACATAGTTACAAGTGATATTACCTGGTAGCTAGAAATTTGATTATAATGAAAATTCTATCCATAAAGCAATAATATCTTGAGGTTTGAAAGGGACTTTGAACTTTGTTCATACAAGTGGCCTTGGACATTTCAGAGGGCAAAACATTAAAATGCCACCTGTTACTTCTTCCATTACTTTGTTTGCATCACCTTTTTTTGGAAAGATCTTAAGTTGAAAGAAACTATTAAAAACCCAGCTTTGATGTTTTCAGACCTCTGAGAAGGCTTCTTAGTCTATATTTGATCTTCTGACATTGATAGTGGTCAAGCAGGTGATTGACCTACAACAACACCTGCAGCTATGTCACAGGTGAAGCTCAATTTATTTTTGTGAGCTACAATTTTCATGAGATGGAACATTGATGTAGTATAGCTAAATATGAGATTAAATATAAAATAGTTGCATAATTTATTATGTTATATGTGTATTCTAGGTTTTAGTAGTTAGATTTAGTGGTTTTTGACTTTTCTAAGAATGGGTGTTTACTAATTCTCTCAATAACTTCAGCTATATTGGATTTTGCTGTTAAGAAAAAAAAATGTAGATTTTTTTATTGGTAAAAATAAATGTCTCTAATACATAGAGATGGTACACACTGGTATTTGTGACAACTCTTTCTGTTTACAGGTGACATCTGCCTTGAGCATTGTCACCAATAAAGTGAAAAGCAGAGAAACAAAGTATTATCATATACTCGGTGAGATATATGAGACATACCTGGCAAAAACAAAACACAGGTCTAGTAAATGTTTTCTGTCACTGTTCTCTTTAAGTAACCAAACTTTGTTTATATTTTACAAAGATTCTGTTCCCAGAAGTATAATATAGTTAATTCCTTTGCATTGATATTTAGATAAAAAGGTTGATTTCAAAAGATATTACTAAAATGAAATCAATTTTTACATGCAATGTTTGAATTAAGACCAAACATAAAAATTGATATTTGATATAGCTTTGTTCCAAAATTCTAAATTTTTTTTTTTTTTTTTTAAACTCCTTAGTAGGGCTGATAAATTTTCTGTGTAACTTTTCACAGAATGCAGGTATTACATTCTGTTCCTAATCAGAGCTAGGGCATGACACATTGATTCAACATAAATTGAATAGATTCTTTGATGCTAGGCAGGGGTAATGATCCACATGTACATCATTTTGCCATTTTTGACAGGTACTATACTGGTAATCAGATGAATGATAGCCAAGAGATATGTTTTGAACTCCAACTTTGGCACAATGTTATATTTAAGGAACACACAAAAACAAAATTTAAAAAAATAAAAAAATTAGGCCACTAACCATTGCGCCATGACAAAATCTCAATGATAAAAGGCTTTTCATAATCAATATTTCTGGCTGAGAATAAGGATGACAATGTTTTGTAATCGGTTTTATTATGCTATATCAGTCATAAAAAAGAAATAAGATATTTTGGGTTCCATCTTGACTAACCTCTTAAATGTCCTCCTCCACTTCAATTCATTTCATTACATATATTACACTTTATCTCTGTTACTACTAATTTAAAGATCTGTGTATTTTGATGTTGTGAGTAGGCACTTAGGAAGATGCCAAAACAAGATATGTGTTGCAAACTTTTAGGTTGCATCAGGCTGGAACCCATTTCAAAAATAGTTCTGCTGATTCTGATCCTGCCAGAAACCTGGCCAACTCTACACACCACCTCTGCAACTGCTAATTCTGAACAAATGTGATTTACCAGTTCTTAGACGTTTGCTGGCAGATCATTGGTGTGGCAATACTTTAAACAATAAATCAAGGGAAATGCCTCTTCTTTTCCGTTTACACTTTTACTCTATCTCTCTCATCTGTTTGATTTCCTTCAGTTTTGTTTTTGTTTTTTTGTTTTGTTTTTTATTTTTATTTTAAATCGGTAATGAAAAAAGACTTATTTTTGGACATTACTCATAAAAGACTTGTTTTGCAATATTGTTTATCAGTTTAAGATAGGGAAGCTGTCTCTACAATATGCACAATGAAAAGCAATTAATACAATGGCTGACTGCCAGTGATAACTCTTAAGTAAAAGAATACGTTTGTGTTGTTTGACAACAAAACTTTTCTTCATCAACGACCTCTTGGTAATTCATTGCTTTTTAGAGCTATATAAACTTATTCAGAATCACAGAATTATTCCACTATCCAAAATATATCAAGGACATTTCCTTGCAAAACTGTTGCTTCTCTTCTTGAAATATATCTAAATTATATATTTTGAAAAAGTCAGCTGATAAAATTCATGATGGAAATAATCATTTTTGAATGTTAGGAAATTGAAAATAAAACATAAAATGTTTCTAATCCTAAGTTTTTTTTTCACTGCTGAAGAACCCCTTCTGCATCCTATTCTACAAATATCAGTTTTTAATAAGAGTACTACTATATTTGCCATGTTTTGCTTGCTGGTTGATGTAAGTTTTTGTCAGCATCCTCTTTTACCTGAGAATGGGAAATCGAATAGCTAAGTTTGAATTCCAGTTAAGTTCATTACATTAACTTACATACAAATATCTTTGGGAAAGGTATGAATCTATCTCTTCTCCCTCTAGCTATGGGATAAATAATATTTGTATCTGGAAAAAATATTTTTTTTAAATTAATGCAATATTCACGCACAAAAATAATTATTTTTACAATACAAAAACGTTTTGCTTTTAAATAACCCACAAAAGGTTAAACCATAAAAAAGAAAAAAAAAATCAATCTTTTATCTGAGTGTAATTCCATGCCCTAACCTTTACCCATAGCTGGGGATGAGAAGAGTGTATTCTACGTCAGAGTGATGAAAAGTTCTCAGAATAACTAAGAAACCTTTACCCCCACCACCACCACAAAAAAAATGGTCATATTTTGGAAGCAAGTAAAGCCAGTAATTTTCAGCACTCACCTCTCCCCATTGTACACTTGGTTTTGAATTCAGTTGTCCTCCTTGACTTAACTAGTGACCATCCAAGGCTAAAGAGATCTGTCTGCTCTGCTACTTATGGCAAGAAATGAAATATGTATACTTTACCAAGGACATTAGTAAAAAGTTAACACCAACTGCCTCATCTAGAATTTGAACTCAGTTTGCCATATCTGTACTGTTAGCCACAAGCCACCTGCACTTCCACTGTTATCTCTTCTTTTAAATGATAAATTAGTGCCAGAAAGAATATTTGAGAACAGCATTTGCTTGCTTGAAATCTTTGCAAGGCAAACTCAGCTAAAGTATGGTAAACTTTCTTAATGGCAGCAACATTGATATATTAGTAGTTTCTTGTAAGTGGAGTTCCTGTAGGAAAGTAAAAGCAGTCATATTCTTGGAAGAATTACTATTCTTACCTTGGAGCATGTCGCAATGCAATTAACAGAAGTTCCTGCCAGTGCTAACCATTTTACCATGACCAGACTTTGAAGACAGATGGAAAGTTGTGATGCTGTTAGTGCTTCTTTCATGTACACACTCCAAGAACTTTAGACATTTTTATTTTAAGAGTCTTTTAGTCGTTACTGCAAGTAATATCTGGGCAGGTTCTAAATTGCTTAGAAGTGGCTGTAGACATTTACATGTTCCTACATTTAGCTATACCAAAAAGGAAACCACCTATTTTAGTGTTCGTTTTCACAGTTTTCAATCTGGCCTACACTGACAGACCAATTTTCTTGTTCAGACTTTGCATGTGCATGCATGAAAGGTCTGATTTTTAAAATAATCCTTAACTCTTGTTATCCTGAATCCCTTATTCTATTCCAAAGAAATTAAGTTTTGCCATTCTTAAAATTCATAAAATTTTATAAATAAATAAATTTAAATTGATAATGTAAATAACTATTACAAACATCCTTGAACTTTTCTCTTTCTTTTTGTATGTGCCGTGTCCCTTCAGAACATTAGTAGTCATGGCTCTCCACAATTTCCTGTCTTCTGTAGCTCTTAATAAACTTAGTCTTTTTATTATCTTTTTAAACCTTGTTCTACCATCTACTTACTTGAGCTTTCTAGGTAGGCTATGCATTGTTTTATTCTGTCCTTACCTATAATCTGTCATGTGAATATCAATATTTTCCTCGAATATTTTCCTCGTTATCTAACCCAGAAGTCTCAACTACCTCTTCCTGATGTTAAGCACATTTCCTTTTTATTTTCATTTTCTCTAAATCTTTGTTGTTACTCATATGTGGTATTCTCAGCATCCTTCTGTAGAATCACATTTCTGTTGCTTCAAGTTTCTTTTTCATCTGTGAGGAGATTGTCCAGTATTCACTGCCATATAGGAGGACTAATATTACATTTCACAATTCAGTACTCTTTTCTTTGTTTCTAACAAAATTTTTCTGTTTCTTAATATTTTACTTAGCTTTTGGAAGGCACATTTGCTATCCTAATGTGTATTCGGATTTCAGTGTCACACTTTCCATCTTTTGTTAAAACACTTCTCAAAACTGGTTTTAAATTGTATTTAATATCATCCCATTAACTTTTCTATTTTTCTACTACAGGGAAATAGTTTTCTTTTGCTTGATAGAGAAAACAAGACAGGAAGTGTATTATACTTATACAAAACAAGATGATTGCTAATGTAAATACTATTTACAAATATTAGTAAATTAGATTGTAACAAAAGATATAAGCTATAAACACAAGACTTAACAATTTAACCTATAACCTAAAAAAATGCCAGGCATAACATGATTGTGCAAAAATAAGTTTTACTTTAGTTTCACTTCTTTTATGCCATGTCCCTTCAAGGTGCAGACCAATGTTTTTTTGTTTGTTTTTTTTTTTGTTTTTTTTTTTTGTTTTTTTTTTTTTGTTTTTTGTTTTTGTTTGGTTTTGTTTTTTTGTTTTTTTTTTTTTGTTTTTTTTTTTGTTTGGTTTGTTTGGTTTGTTTTTTTTGTTTTGTTTGTTGGGTTTGTTTTTTTTTGTTTTGTTTGTTGGGTTTGTTTTTTTTTGTTTTGTTTGTTTGTTGGGTTTTTTTTTTTGTTTTGTTTGTTTGGGTTTTTTTTGTTTGTTTGTTTTTTTTTTGTTGTGCACAAATTTTTAAAGGTCATTAAATTATTTTTGAAAGAAGTTCAAAGTACAATAAGTGTATGTATCAAAATTAAAACCTCTTTAATTGATAATATAAAATAAAAAAACAAGATTTTTTGCAATAAACAACATTAAAAACAAAAATTGATCATTGCTAGAATCCTTGGAAGAAGATTTAAGATTATGCCTGTGCCAAATTCGATCTTACAAAGAAGATATTCTAACAAATGTCAAGGATATCTCATTAAATAGCATATTATAATGAACAGAAGAATAAATATAAGATTTTTTTATTTTTGTTTTTTTATTTTTGTTTTTTTATTTTTGTTTTTTTATTTTTGTTTTTTTATTTTTGTTTTTTTATTTTTGTTTTTTTATTTTTGTTTTTTTATTTTTGTTTTTTTATTTTTGTTTTTTTATTTTTGTTTTTTTATTTTTGTTTTTTTATTTTTGTTTTTTTATTTTTGTTTTTTTATTTTGTTTTTGTTTTTTGTTTTTGTTTTTTGTTTTTGTTTTTTGTTTTTGTTTTTTGTTTTTGTTTTTTGTTTTTGTTTTTTGTTTTTGTTTTTTGTTTTTGTTTTTTTTTGTTTTGTTTTTTTCTAAGAATTTTAATTATCTTTTTATTATGAATTGTTTTGTTTGTGTTAAATAAACCTAAAAAGTATAATTTTTTTTTTATCATAATTTAAGTGCTGCATAAGTTTAATTACTGCTTCAAGTTTGGCATAAGATAAAAAAAAAATAGGTTAAAAAACAAACATTGGTGTAGATGATTACAGTTGTCTACAGATTGCTTTTTATTATCTGTGGATGGTTTTCCATTACCCTATCAGTGGTTTAAAATTAAGTTTTCCTTCTCATAGACTGGTTACCATTGCCACCAAAGTCTAGAGAGTTCAGACTACCTATTTATTCAATTGCTGGAAAGATGTGGATTCATGCCTTTCCCAAAGGCATTTGTGTAAATGTAATTAACTAGGCTGGAATTTGAACATGACTTACTGATTCCAGTTCTATGCCAATAAGTTACACTGCCTACACACCTTTGATTTCACTATAGTTTACATTAAAAGTGCAATTTTTCTTCAGAAACTTTTCATTTGAATCATACACAACCATGTTTTTATTAGTTTCTCTGATTTAACATAAAATCAGTAGAAATTCCAGATAATTACAATTTAGGAATACAGAACACAATGATCTTTGAGGGGATGCTGAAAAGTTATTGACCCAACCTACTTAAAAATCAGTGTTCTGAAGTTTTGGATACTGAAAAACTGATTATTTGAAAGTGGATCAAGCTGGAAACTTCTCAGTACACCCTCATATTTTATAGTTGGAAAAAATTATTTTATCAATTCCTGAAATTAAAAAAAGAAAATAGCTTTTCAAAAATTTGATGAAAATAAGACCTTGCATTTCTCTTATATATTTGAAATGTTGAGAATGAGAAAAGTTACCAGTAACTAAATCCTGGATATGAATGGCTTTTATTTTTTTAATTCTATCTACAGATAGAATAAGGAACAAGCATATTTATACAAAGATAATTGTAATAGAAATTAAATTTTCCTTAGTCACCTCAGATTTTCAAAAATGGATAGTCCTCAATACAAAAATGCTTATAGCGTTACAATTATGTAAAATGTTATTGCACTACTGAAAAAATAACGTAACAGGTGATTTCTGTTACACTATGCATTAAATCAAAACTTGAACTGCAGATATAATTATTCATTGAAATGAAAATTATAATAAATTTGTTGTACAAACATATGTTGTAAATTGTAGTTGAAACACACCAATGCAGAAAAGTTTTATTTATCAAAAATAACCACAGTATATCTCCATAAATAGAAAGATATTAGCTAAACTCATAAGTAAAGGATTGAAAGAGTATTAATATATTATTATATTATATTATATTATATAATCTCATGGAAACTTACCTTCATTAGTCAGGTGGAGTGACAGGACACCCCAAAGACAGTGACATCTGCCAACTAGCAGTACTTTAAGAATTTTGAAATAGCAAAACACCCCATGTGACTAATGCAGGGTTGAAAATTGCTAATTTGAGTTTTAATGAATATTCAGAAAGTTTAATTCTTTTTTTTTTTTTTGATTTAGCTCTTTAGTTACTGCTAAATGCAAAAAGCAAATAATGAACTATAGCTTTGCCTATTTAACAGAATTGAATGTATTATTTATAATTTGTTTGCTACAAAGTTCTTGCATACATAATTGCTTATCTAATGTGTTCAGAAAGGTCTAAAGTAATTTTAAGTTTTCACTTCTTTACTCTTTATCTATTTTTAATTCAATATCCTATGATTACTGAAATCTTTCCACTGACATTATCCACAAGGAGCATATGGAAACCCCATTGTTGCAATTACCTTAAAATCTATTTAAAGTAGGTTATATCTTTTGTTTCATTCAAGGGTAATAGAATCAAGGGGACAAATACCAAGTAGCAATATTTCTTTGCCAAGTATTTTACCATATTATTTCACCAGTAAACATTCCACAGACATCTTGAAAGATGATGCATACAACAGTAATGCAAAGAAGCACTAAAAAAAGTATTGGCTATGATCTGGGCTGCTATTATTCCCCATACAGCCCCACCCAGTATTTAAGAATTTAGAAAATTTTTAGTTACTAGAATTTTTTTGCAACACACGTCAGCGTGTTGAAATCTTCACAGTATTTAATATTGTTGAAGTTCTCACTAACATTTTTTGTCCAGATTTACAAAGTCTACATTTCATTCAATTTCACAATCCAGAATGAAATATATATATATATATATATATATATATATATATATATATTAAAATATTTTCTCTCACTTAACATTGAGCTCTCCAGATTTCATCCGCCTTGGGATTATCCATACGGATTACTAAGATTTTTGTTATATAAAAACTTAAAGAAAAAAAATATGCAAACAACAATATTGTATTTTCATTAAATAAGTATTTATTTTAATCATTAAATTGTTTTTAAGGTAGGATTATTTTGTATGTTAAATAATAAAACTTAATTTTCCACCAACAAAATATTTATTAAAATTTATTGTACTAAACTACACACCCTAGTAAAACCAACTGTATTTCATAATCACTTACCTGTTTGCACTTCTAACCCAAATCTGGTTTTGATTGGTCAATGTATGGTTATTTTAGAGCAGGTGACAAATTAACGGAAATCATAGAATTTTATATATATAGACGGTATTGTTTTTTATTTAAAAAAAAAAAAATACACTGCTCTATGTATATTCGAAATTTTGAAACCCAAAAACATACAGCTGCAATTTTTTTTATTTCTTGTATCTACAAGACTCTAAAGACTTATTTGCCATGTTCTTTCAGTGATCATTGCTTGCCACAACCTCATGTCTTTTGCTACTCTCAATAACCTATAAAGACTATGTCAGAAAGACGGTAGTTGAAATTTTTTCTAGACAGCAATACTATGATTTTATAAGGTATTAGCATACTACCCATCAAAAATGTTATATATGGATCTGCACTTCTTCCAAAGCATTTCTCTACATTTCTGCAGAGTACTGATAGGTGTACTCTGAAAAGTATTACACAATAATAACCATAAACTTTCTGTTCAGTTCCATACAATAGAGTTAGGAAGCAAGGGAGAGGTGAAATTAGAGAAATAAAATATGAAGGAGAAAAGATAATAAACAAAGCTAGAGAAAAGCAAAGAAAATAGAAAAAGATGAGACTAAAGACAGGTTTGCTGTCTTTAGTTTTATTACTACTTCATCTTTACGTGACAAAGCTTTTTATTTTTTTATTTTTATTTATTTATTTTTTTTTTTGTGTGTATGTGATGCATACCTTACATAGGAAGGTAGGTGGATATTACAGTATTAAATAACAATTTTACACATATCTATTGTACTTAGTCACCCACCACCACCACCACCACCTTAATTCTTCTCTTTTCTGTATGTAAATTTTAAGATATATAGATTAGTGTTAGCATGGATTTTAAGAATAAAAAAAAACAATGCAAACATTTCTTGCTTCTTTAAATAAGAGGACAAGAGCATTGAGTTTTCTCAAAATTCTCTTGTCCTCCAATCATTTGGGTGGGAGTGAATTTTATCTAGATTTTATGTAAATTGATTTTTTAAAGTTTTATTATTTAATACGAATAATAATAATTTTTTAAAATATGTATGCATGAATACACGTGCACACCATTATAGCAATTCTAATTTCCTGAAAATATTCTTGTGTTGATTTTAAGAAAGTTCTATTCATAATCTACTGTAGAAATCTGTAATGCTTAGCTTTGCATCAGATAACTGATACTTCTCCCTTTACTCTTCCTACTACACACTTACACTTATCTGGGAGAGAATTATTGTACCAGTTCATAATACTGTTTAATATTTATTGCCGCCTTTTATTTTATTTTATTTTATTTTTTAATTATTTCTAATGCTGGCAGACATTTGCATTCTTTCATGTGTAACCCCCACCAACTCATCACACACTATATTCCTTTCTCTCTTGAGTGCATCCCTTTTAGAGATGCAAGTTTCTTCAGAGATAAAGGGAAAACAAAGTAGCTCACTATGAAGATTATTGCCCAAAAACATATCCTGGGTCTTATATATGAAGTATTTGATAGGTTAATATTTACCCAGATGCCATAAACTTAAACCTAGCTTGACTATAATTCACTTGTATTAATTATCAAGTGGAGTCTTATATACCATAAAAAGTGACTTTGAGTTGGGTGTTGCAGAGGTACACAGATCCATTCCCAACCCCAAATTATAACTTACTATGTGTCACATTTTGCCATTGTAGAGAAGCAATGATATAACCTCTTCGGCTAAAATTATAGGATATTTTTTTGTATTTGATTTAATTTTAAAATTAAAAGCAGAAACTCCTGTACTCTGTTCATTATCACTTTTAATTTTTATATATGAGGTGTGTGCAAAAGTTTTCTTTTTTTTTTTTTAAACTTAACGATAGTCAGTGTTGTTTACACAGATAATGACTGTGCAAATTCTAGTAGCAAGTTATGAAATAGTGATTAGTTTACTGTCAATTACATTTAAGCCTTTTGTTTTTTTGTTTTGTTTTTTGTTTTTTTTTCTCATCACTGCCCACTGAATTTACTGCTACTTCAACACTGTCATTTTGTTTTAGTCACTTTCTGTCCTAACAAACTATTTCTGGTAGCTTTTAATATGGTGACAGACTCCCCACCCCAAATATAAAAGAACTGAGATGAAAAATTTAGCTCATCTAATGCTTTCCTGAAACTTGACATTAACAGGTTACCATTTGTTTCAATCAATACAGCATCCCACATCTGGTCAAAGACTTTAAATGTGTTTTCAATACTTCACTAACAAATTTACTACATCAAAGCCATATCTGAAACCTTGGAAGAATGTCAAAGAAAGTCATGAGGAAACATTTTAATTAATACATTTTGTAGTTATTATTAATCAAGCATTATTAACAGACTGAATAGGGCTATTAATATCCACAGCACTGTAGGGAGCTGTGGAGATGGGGGGGTCAGCTGAAACAGAATTAGACAAAAGGTTAAATTTGTCCTCTTATTCTCATTTTATAATAATGATACTCAGTTGAACTCTATCAGTTATCTAAAATCACTCATTTTCAAAATAAATCAGAAGATTTCATTCCTATGTCTTTTATTTTTGTTTTGTTTTTTTTGGTCTTTTTCACAATGGCTTCTAAAACTTTTTTGTAAGCTTTATATGTAGAAAAAATCTATTGACCTCATGCCTGAAAATAAGTACAAATGAAAAGCAAAAAAAGGAAAATGTATTTAAAATCAAAACAATAAAATGTTTACAATGGGGTAATAGATATTTAAAAAAAAAATTATTTTTTGAAAGGATCAGATAAAAAGTATGGAATCTGAAATATTAAAAACTTAACATCTGATTTAGTTCTCTCTCCACCTTTTTGTGGGAATCTGCTTGTATAATAATATACATTAGAAATATTTTTGATATGGAAAAATATTAAAAAATTAGAAAGAACCTTTATCAAGAATTTTTAAAGAATTAATGCAAGCCTTACTGATAGAATAGGATTACTTTAAGTATACTTTCTCAATACCAATAAATATGGGTCAAGTTGTTTCTGTTTGACAGAACTAGGGTGCCTTTCTCTCAGCCGAGTCAAAGAAACCTCCATCTTATTTCCTGTCTTGATTACCCTTCCCCTACCCAGCTTATCATTTCCTTTCATTCAATCAACCAATACTAATTCTCACTTCCTCTTCCTCTTACATATCACTAACAGACCATGCATATCCACTACACTTTTTATAATCATACCAATTTTTTTTTTCTGTAACAAAAGGTGCATCTCTTTCATAGTGGCGTTCTTCCAAGTTTTGTATGACATGTCCTTTCTTTCCCCAACATTTCAACCTAATTCTGTCTCATTGCCCTCTTTTGCTGTTTTTTGAAATTTTATGCTGTGATTGGCAATATCAAAAATTTTCTTAAATTTTAGATCATGAAGAAAACATTATTAAATAACATATAATGTATTTAAAAAGCTGCTTTTCTTTCAGCCTTTTAATAGGCAATATTAAGACTTTCTAAAATTAACAAATTTATATGAAAATGTTTTTGGAGGTACAAAATTTTAGTAAAGCTATAAAAACAGGCACATTAAAAGTAATATAGCAATAAAGAAAAAGAAAATATTAGGTTGGTGCAAAAATAATGACGTAATAATGTCGTTTTTTGACGTATTTTTTAACATCAAAAAACGACATTATTACGTCATTATTTTTGCACCAACCTAATAATTACCCTAAAGCAGGTAAAGTAAAACAGAAAAATAAAAATAAAGCTAGTCAGAGAAAAGGGTTATGCACAGCAGTTATAATATACACAAAGAAAAAAAAAATAAGGTGGGTATAAAAAAAGACAAGTTACCTATTACACTTAAGACCCCAAAGGCACTCCTACTTACAGAAGGAAGGCTGTAGGGACTTAATATATATATATATATTGTTTCCAGCACTTTTTAATTGACATTTTAAATGTGCTTATTTATATGATGACACCCCCTCTCCCCCCCACACACACTGAGTTTAACTGATAAAAGTACTGTGGTGGAACACCCAGTAAGTTTTTAAACTAGAAAATTGATTAGCAAGATGGTAATCATTAGCATCCATTATAGTGTGTGTGTGTATATATATATATATATATATATATATATATATATATATATATATATATATATATAACCTCAAAAACAGTTACTTGTAAACTGTTTGTAAATTTTAATCAAAAGTAATTCTGCAAAATTATTTGTAGATATGCAATATTTAATAAGTAAACCAAAAGTGTCAATGATTTTAATTTCATATCTTCTTCAGAATAAAATGAATTGCCACACTTATTGATATCATCAAGCATGTTTTTAATAGTTACATTCAAATAACCTTATTCAAAGCAATACCACTAACATTGATCTCTTTAAGTCTTTTAAAGGCAAGTCTAGTGCTCAACTCTTTTTCTTGGGAATATTCTTTTATAAATATTGCCAGCCTAATTATATGGACTTCAATCATATGAATTCCTTTGACAAGCTGCATTGTCATATAATTAATTTCTTTGCTTTTATAACAAAATATATGACTACAATACCCAGTCTCTAGAATTGTTGTTCATTATTCTTTCCTTGTCTGTTTTTGCTTTATTTCCGCTGATATTCATTCATTTCTTTTCTTTTTATTCCCTCTCATCTCTATCACACCCACATTTTTTTGGTGTGTTGATTTTCTTAAAACATTTTTTTTAATTGCTGGAGATTTCTCTTTTGGGTTACTTCTTTCTCTAGTGAAAGCAATTGTAAACATTTTTTTTTTAACTTGTCTAAATGCCAGCTGAAAATTCATTTTTCTCTTTCCATTCAACCGTATCTCCATCCTGCTCTGATTCCCTGGTTGCCTCTTTTATTAGACTGTACACACCAGACATGGTCATAAATTTCTGTTCTGTTCTCTTTATACTAAAATTTTAGTAACAGCACTTTAGAAAACAACTCTCAGATCAGACAAGAAGTCATTTACAAAATATCTTCAAACAGGAAGTGATTTTTTTTTTTTTCTTCTTTGACACCAAATAAAATGTCATAATATATTGTTTGATTTGATTTGATAGAAGCCATAAGTTGTTTGTGAATTGTATCTTTTACCACTATTATCTTGATTCTACAAATAAACTTTTTCTCTAAAATCAAGTTTAAAAATATTTTAATGAATACAATCTTTTTCCAACAGTTACCAAATGCAAAACAATACATATGCACTTTTGCCCATTAGTACATCATAAAATTACATTTTTATCATGCATATATGTATGTATGAAGAAACTGTTTTCATCCTTCCATTAATCTATCTAGATAAAAATGGTTATAGCAGTATATACATATAACTATCTCCCTATTAAAACATTTGAGAAGGAAATTTAAGATGTTCATTTTTTTTTTTTATTTATTTATTTTTTTTTTAGAAAAGATAGATATGAACAAACTGGAATAGATAGTTTTTTGTTTTTTTTTTTTTGTTTTTTTTTTTCAAGGATTTTGAAAATAATAGTATGAAAATCTTGGTTATTTTATTTTTCCTCTTATTTTAAATTTTGCTATTTTTGCTTTATCTTAAAGGATTTTAATGTGGCAAATATTTTAAAGATTTTCACATTATAAAATGGGATGGAGAGGGTCAAACAAACTTTGGAATTAAAATCTTTGATCACCACATTGTCAGTATTGATAAATATTAGTAAAAGTTTTCACAAGTTTTTTTTTTTTTTTTCTTCCACTAATTTTTACCCAATACAAAACCAAGAGCCACTGAATGTAGGTTACTGTATGGTGTTCTATGAGCGTAAGAAAAAGTTAAGTTACATATTTAAAGTTATCAGTTATGTGTGCCAGTTCCTAAGTTTTTATTGAGGTGTGCTGTAAGAATGACCATTTGCATTATTTTTTTTTTAATTGATAACATTTTAACCAGTTATTTCTCATGAAAAAAAAAATGAAAAAAAAACTTACTTGAACAGAACTTGAAATTCAAGTTCTGTTCAAGTAAGTTTGTTTTTTTTATAAGGTGGGTGCAAAAATAATGAAATGTCGTTTTTTGACGTATTTTTTAACGTCAAAAAACGACATTATTACGTCATTATTTTTGCACCAATCTAATATTTTAATCAGTGCAGATATAAAATAAAAAAAGCTTAATTAAACAGAACCTGAAGGAAAATATAGGAAATATATTAGATGATTCAGAATGTTATTACTTAACAAAATTTTAGTCTTATCTATTAAAATTAAAAAGAAAAGTTATGCTTTTAACATAAAATAATTGAAAATTGTGTGTGTTATGTGCCATGTAGGATACATGCTTGGGCAATCATAGAGCTTTCAATACATGACTAACAAGGCAGATTTTTTCCCACAGTAGGTTGCTATTTCTTTCTGCAGTAGACCAGTTGCCATTCAAGGCTATAAAACCTGGTCTGTCCTACTATTTACCTATAGCTGGAGGGAGAAGAGGATTCATACCTTTCCCAAGGGGATTAGCATGTAAGTGAATGTAATGGATTCAACTGGAATTCGAATCCATTACATAAATTGAAAATTAATGCAGTTTAATTTTAAATTAGTTTAAGAGAAAGCCACAACAGTGAAGCATTCAATGCATGACAACTTATATTTACAAAACTACTTTTTATATTTATGATGTTCACTCTGTACAAGGGCCAAGAGCCACTCGAGGTAGAGTACAAGGCACAGTTTATGGGGATATGTGAGGAAGATAACAGTTAACCCTAGATTTGAACAGGTTAAGAGTTTAGTGGGAGTCTGTTCCACAAAATACCTCTTACCTTTTGCATAAAAAGCTGATCATAAAAACTTACTCTATATTCAAGTACATACAGTATATTATTTACACATGGACCTTTATCACAACATTTCAGCTGTTGTGCCCTCAAGCCTTCATCAAATGATTGTAAATCCTGGTAATCTTCAGGGAATTTTAATCTATGTGGGTAGATTGTTCTTATTCCTCTGTCCATGTATAGGGATATTTCGTCTCATCTTAGTGATGCTCAGTTATTGCTCACCCAGTTTCCACTGAGTCCAAGTACACACTGCTCAGCCCAGGGATTGAACTCACAATTACTATTTTTTTTTATTATGCTTTTGTTCCTTGCTGTGTCAGCTTTCCTGGAATTTTAGATCACTCTTTGTTCAATACAAATTTATAATCTATGAACTGCAAATTTCCTTTCAAGCATTTTTTCATAGCAATCTTTTAGAAATTGTATGGATGTCGGAAGGAACAGGGCCTTAACATAGGGAGAAAAACTGCTAAGCGCTACACTGGATAGGAAGTTTTGGAGAACCATGATCATCTACGTCCTGAAGGGATGTGACCTATAGAAGAATAATTTTAATTTGCTGGCAATAGTAAAATATTAAGTCCTCAATTTCTACATCTGACTGAAATTTATTTTTTATACGTCACATCTTTTCAGGATGTGGGTAATAGTGACCCTCCACGACTTTCTTCTGTTGCTCTAACATTTGATCATTTACCATTCCTCTTTTCCTAATTTTTATGTTGTTTATTTGTTGGCCCTGCTTCTTTTACTTTCAGAATATCCTGTGAGAATTAAATTCTTCAAGTGGTCTTTCCTTATTGTGTCCCAGAAATTTCAATTATCTCTAATTGCTAGCAATTGTTTCCTTGTAGTTCCTCTTCACCTTTTAAAACTTCTTTAAAATGTACTGAGACTTTTAATTATAGAGTAAAAACTAAATATGTATTTTGTACACCTTCTTTCTCATTGTAACTATTTTCGTACATTTATCATTTATACTATGGTAATAATTTTGGAAAGTATATCCTTTTTTTTTTTTTTTTACTGGTTCAGTTTCAAAGAATTTGTAAATTTTTTCAATTTTATAAATACAGCAGAGTGAAAATATTGCAAAGGAAATAAAATCTTGTAAATTGTTAAGTAGTTTTCACTTTTGACAAGGTATATAGTTATTGTATTTCATCATTAAAATGAGATTAGTAGGGGAATGCTTAAGTATTCATTGTTTAAGCTGAGAGTAGATAGAATTCCTGCTTCTTATATAGTCTCTTCCCTTACTCTGATTACTGTCAACCCCTTTCACTAACCTTTCTGTAAATCTCGGGTTCATGGCTCTGCATAAAAGCAACTTGATTTTAATGAGTTTGTCTACTCCAGCCCACAAGATCTGTTAACTTTGTTTAGAAAAGTCAACACTTAAAATCAGTTAATCCTTTGTATGCAATTTAAGTGGCTAGTGATGTTAACCTTTCCTCTTTTGGGGTTTTCCTCTTCATGTTTCATCTTCCTCTTTATCTTTTAGTTGGTTTGACCTCATAGGTGAGGTTTTTAGCATTTTGTTGCTAACATATTAGCATATTTGAGTTGTCAGGAAACCACAGTTGGTCACTGAGAAATTAGGTTATTAAAAAAAAAAGAAAAGACAAAACTAATTCTTTCAGGAAGGAAGGAAAGAATTTGCACTGTTCTTTATACTTCAATTTTATTTTGTATAATTAACTATTAAGGCAAGCCATCTGATGAGTAAATGAAACATTTAACTATCCAGTCTCTTGATTCAAATTCTTTTGCAGACATTTTATTAATGCATGTTTCTTTAATATGAATACCTACTGTTAAACGAAATACCTGATCTATTTTTAAGCACTATTTAAAAGCTACGAGATTATCTGGCAGATGAAAAATACTGACAAAATGTATATTCTTAAACATACCATCTGGCTACAAAATAATTTGGTGGGAACTTTTTATTGCTAAAATGGTGCTACTTATGTAATCTACCTTCTGAGTCTGATCTGACTGAACAACATATCACTAAAGTCTAATATCTACAAGTTGAGAAAATTCTCTATATTTTAATATACATTAAAAATAGATATATACAGAATAAGGTAAGAAAAAGTAGTAGTCTTTATTTAATATACTATAATAATATACTAATCAAATAATACTATTTGATAAAAAAGAATAACTAAATATATAAATGAAATGATTATTTTAACTAAAATTATCACTGGCTGTAAACAGTTTTAATATCATTCAGAAATGGAATAAATAAATTTGGGGCTTTGGATCACAGAATTTTCTAACAAATGAAATCTAGATAAGATTGAAAATGTTTGGACAGTACACATCTCAATTTTTTTATTGCACATGTAGATAATTTTCTTTAAGGTAGATCACATATTTAAAAAGAATTATGCACATGGATCACATACATAAGTGGCACTGCTAAAACTTTGCTACCATTGTGTACCAAACACAAGAATAGTCACAATTATTTCCTTCAGTTTTTCCCCTCACCCTGTATGGTACTTGTTTAGTATGGCATACCTACTATTTTTCAAAACATTTTCTCTACAGCATGATTACTTTGTTCCAGGAATCAAAAATTCCCAGCTTATTTTACAGGTTGAAAAATTCCAAAAATATACTCAAAAGTACTTACGGATTACGGCCATATCACGTTGAAACGCTGATTCTTGTACAATCACCTGAAGTTAACTAGATAGGTGAATGCTTAGGAATACCAGGTGCAAACAGCTTAGACATGAGGGTGGTGTAATAAATTATAACTCAGAACTGAAAATTACAATTTTAGTTGGGTTCATTGTATTCACTTACATGTAAATACCCTTGGGAAAGGTATGAGTCCCTCTGCATAAGATTTTTACAATCTAAAAATATTTTGGGGCTTTAAGTAACCTACAAATGCCATAAACAAATCAATCAATTAAAAGTACTTAATGAAAGAAAAAAATAAAATAAATAAAAAAAACTTCTTGAATAATTCAATATTAAATTCCATTTTTATACAATTGCCTTCATTGTTCAAGGTATGTCCAAAGGTGCAGATAGGCTTATATCAACAAGAATTAAAAATTTATGAAAATTGTTTTTTAAAAAAAAAAAGCAACAGGTATGCAACACATTTTGTAACAGGCAAAACAGCTTTAATATGATGTCCTTGTATGGCCAGTGCATACTATCTCCCAACCAGCAGTCATTTCAACTGTAAAATGATGAGACCTTGCCGCTTTTCCAGTAGTACACTCAAATTTATAGTCTAGGTACCAAAGAGAAAAACTCAACAGAAAAATTACCAAGAAAATATTAAAATATAGCACAAGGAAGCCATACTTTGGTGGTGAGAAAGTAATTGAAGCTGAGATGTCTGAAACTATAACAGTACAGATTCTTCTTTGTATTTTGTCAAGAATCTCTAAATATATAGCAGAAATACCAAACCAGGTGTGACCATAATATTCAATGCACAAACAAATGGTACATTTATAAATGAGTAAGACAAATTCTGGTGAGAAAAATTGTCTAGCACAACACAGTGAACCAACTTTTCTAGCAGCAGCATTAACAATTGATTCAATTTAATCTTTCCACTTTGTCAATGGAAAACATTAGCCTAAGAATTATTATTACATATAATAAATTCTGACAGTAGGAGAGAAAATGGAGTAATTTTTTGCATTTTAGTACCAACTGCATTTGAATCCAATATACCTGAAAAAAATCTGATTTCTTATTAGTGTAGAGTTACTCCAACTCAACCTATTCCCTGATTAGCTTCCATCTTAATTTTCTTAATTACATCTTCCACTCTTAATTTTCCAAAATTTTAGAAAACTAGTGAAAAATTCATAGAAATATTTGCACTATTAATGTACAAGATATTTCATATATCATATACATGCCACTCTTTCAATGTGGTAAGTTTTAATTTTGCCAGATTTTCTAACTTGCATTATTGGCCAGATTACCAAAACTCCAAGAAACTTTAACAGTTATGAAGACTATATTAATGTGAAATATGAGTTTTATGTTCTGAAACTAGTTTTAGAAGTTTATTCAATTGTTTTTAAGAGTTGTATTGTCATATGGAATAGACTGCACAGCATCCAAATATTATTCTAAAGTTCATTTTTGCTGGTAAATTATTGTCTGCCAATGTAATTCTTCCTCTTCAAAAAGCTCCACATGATTTTAATTGGGTTAAAGTTTCGTGAAAAAATAAGTCACTTATTCAAGCGATTGTCTTTGAAATGCATTTTATTCATTAGTTTTCTTTCCCAACTTTAATGGAATATTGTGTATAATACTTTTAGAAAATATTTGGCTTCTTAAAGCATGATTCAAAATGTGTTGTAAAATGCACATTTGAGATATCATGTTAACACCATCTGGAACTTGCTATGGGTCCACCAATACCACCTATAATCCTATTCCAAACATCCCTCCACCTCCCAAGTATTATGACCACATCATAGTGAAGCACCAGTTCCTGTACAATCACCAAAGTTAAGCAACATTAAGCCTGGTCAGTACCTTGATGGATGACTGCTTGGAAATGCCAGGTGCTGTAAGCTTGGGTATGCTGGCGGTGTAAGGGATAATGGCTTGGAATTGCTACTTGGAGAGGTGAGTTCCATTCCAGTTGGATTCATTATATTCAGTTATGTGCAAATACACTTGAGAAAGGTATGAATCCACCTCTTCTACCCCCAGCTATGAGTTAATTAGTAATACTTGTATCAATAAATAATTATCTCAAAGAAATGACCTGAAAAGTGTTGATAAACCATAAAAAATGAATCAATCAATCAATCAATGAAACCACCACTTTACACTATTTACATAATTCAGACTGTTGTCCTCATCTTTATTGCTATATTCACAACATTTCAGCCATTGTACACGCTGGTCTTCTTCAGGTGATATACATTGGAATTTTGAACTAGACCCTTTTAGTCCATGGGGGTAGATGCCGTGACTTTTTGGGATTCTGTTTCAGTTAATTTCCTTTAGTAATTCAATTCTCCAAGTTTTTGAACTCACAACTCTTTGGGTCAAGTCACTCTTTGAATTACTTCAACCAACACTTTTTCCACTGGGCCAATTGTCCTTGGAAACATCAGTGATTTAATTTTTGGTGGACTTAATAAACCTAATGTCTCAGTTATCATTTTTTACCAGAGCTCATATTGCAATTTTTGTTTATCTCTAGCTTTCTGTATTACTGGTTCCCTTATTGGATTCATATCTATGCTTGGCTGGCTTAGATTTTTGTGGCCTAGCATATGCACTGATTCCTTAAAAACTAAAAGGGTTTGGTTTGTTATTCCATTGTATATTACCTGAAGAAAGCCAGAGCATACAATGGCTGAAATGTTGTGAATATGGTAATAAAGATGAGGACAGAAGTCCAAATTGTATAAATAGTTACAATACCTCATTTCAGAAATATAAATACACCTTCACTTTATTGACAAACCAATTGCCATCCAGTTATACAATTCACAGTCTCCTGTGTTTTCCACTTGATTTGGGGCTACCTTGTGCTTTTCATTTCACTGTCATTTCTAAATATTTCACAACTTGATGGATGGATTTTTTTCTATACCTTATCACTTGACATTATACAAAGTTCTCAATTTCGCCTTATAAGACCTACATTGGAGTTTTCCAAAATCTTCAAACTACTTCACATTTTGGTGTTACTGTTGATCACCTTTCAATTTCTACTTTTATATTTTGCAAATGCTGAAGCTATTAAATATTCCTCTTTTTGTCAAATCACCTTTGACACATTTTTAAACTTCAAACTTGCAACATGGCTGTTAATTTGCAATTTGGGAATTCAGGACCTTTCCTATACATGTCTACCATTTGTTTACATCTGTTCAAAACAAACTGGCTTCCATCCTAAATGCACAGATAGATGTTGCTATCATTCAGCAAATAAACTTTTAGATTCCGATCATTTTCTTATATCAGTAGAATATGTATGAAGTGGCTAATATGAGGTACAGTGTATGTGTAATTAATCAAGAGGGAAGAGTGTGATTTGTTTAATCTGTTCAAATTAGTGTTAATTTCCTGGGAGAAGAGCATACATAACATTTTTGGATTGTCAGGCTGATATGAAATAATTCATTACATGAGGTTTGTGAGTGACTAATTTTAAATTCAGTATTTAATTACTCTGAACATTGTACTTTTTTTTATAAAGGTAAGGATATCTTATACACTTGAAAGTTCTTATTCATAGTAAAATTTTCAGTCCATTTCAGTATTACTTGGCAGTTTACCCAACAGAATTTGAAAATTAATGAAATAGAAAATGATTTTGCAAATTGTTGGAGGATAGAATTACCTAAGTCTTGATTAAGTTCTTGTCATTGACACTAGAATTTTACTAATTGAAGTTGAAGTGATGTATTTTTATTTTTTTTCTTTTCTTTTTTGTTAGGCTTATCGGGAAGCTAAGAAATTTGTATAACCTTGGGTGACAACTGATCTAGGAGGACGATTTTGAATTCAAAACCTGGTCAATCAGGAAGGTATCTCTCCAACAAGGCTTTGGATTTAGAAGGATTTTGTACTCCTCCCACCCACTTTCCCACCCAAAAAGTGAATTGAGCAAATGAAAAAAATAAATGCCAGTTTTACTTAGCTGCCATTGGCAGTAAAGAAATCCATCAAGACTTAGAATACTCAAATGTACAATATATATATATATATATATATATATATATATAATACTGTCTACTGCATCTCCTAGCTTTTCGTTAAAATCTCTGTTCATCCCTCATTCATTCTATTTGTCTATTGAGAAGAGGGAAGATAATGCAAATGCGGTCTTTTTACATCTATATCATTTCTTTTTCTTTTTGCAACATCCTCCTACCATCTTACATCTTCAAGTATCTCAAGTAGAGATCCTGTACTAATCTAAACCACCAGATTATCAAAAACTGTGTGTTAAGTAGATTCTTCCCCTCTGTTAAGCAATCTCTATGTTCTACTATTCATTTCACTCTTAAAACACATAATCACCAATGCCGATGCACTCTTTTCTCCTATGAACCATAGACCTTCTACCTCCTTTTCTCATCTCTGTTCTTTCATAATTGCTTGCTTTCTTACCACTGTAATCAGTACAAGCAGTTGATGTACCACATACACAATCTGTACTTTGAGTAGAAAATGGCCAATTCTCTTTTAAGATGGGAATAGATGATGTTAAAGCATAATATTTATACTCTTCTCTGTATTGAAAGTATAGGTTTGCATGATATTTGGATACTTTTTAAAATTTCATAATTGGCTTTCTTTGATGAAGAACTTTAACAAAAAAATAGACATATATATGTGTAAGTGCAGTTGTTACAATTAGTTGCATATCATTGACTGCAATTTGGCCAAAGTGTAGAACATTGTACATTCACTTAAAAGTTGATTACAGCACAACTCTAGCTACAAAAATATCTACAAACTGTTACTACTACTTATACAATAGTAGTGATAATGAAGATATATATATATATATATAATAATAATAATAATCTCATCCAAATAATCCCTGTTTATAAATATATCAATTTTATTCATTATCCTATTCAAAACAGGTATTAAATATATAGTTTGACAAGAAGGATTTCACTTAAAGGCACTATTCAGCCTTGCTTGATTGGCAAAAGTTCTTTGTGGCAGAGTCACTTAAAACATGTCAGATGTAATGACACTTCCCACTGCCCAGAGGGATGCAGGTTCAAATCCTGCTGGAGAGTTCAGATTTTTCTTTAGATGAAAATAAATATACTGTCTAGTGTCTATTCAAATATGAGTATCACTAATAACATTTAAAGTTATATAAAATTAGATTGTCATAAAACATTTCCATTTTTGTTTATCAAATTTATACTTTTTTTTTTTTTTTTTTTTTTTTAAATAATAATAATTACATTTTATTCTGTTATACAAGATGTGGGAGGTATGTCTCTCCCACCTTGTATATAACAATCATTATTTGTAATGACATGTTGTCACTTATTGACATGTCTTTGATACCTTTTGAGCCAAATTATGCAGATTTTCATCTGAAAGATTTTGAAGTCTGGTTTTCACTGAAAGTTTCTCCATCAAAGCATTTTGCAGCAATCAAAAACATTAATCAGTTGGTGAAAGATTAAGTGAATATGCTGAGTAGGGTGGAATAGACCAATTCCAAAATACTTTCCTGTGCTATTCTTGCTGCATGTAGCCATTTCTTATCATGGAGAAGAAGAATATTTTTCCTTTCATCCACTGTGTATGCTGCCACTGCTGGACAAAAAGTAAGGTATGATAGTGTACTCTAAATGTATTCTTAGATGCTATGTAGGATTAGTAATTACAATGATACCTTCATAATTACAATTTGTTCAAAATGGAAACTACTTATAATTCAACTTAATATTTAATACCTATGTTATTTAAAAGATAAACGTTAATAGTATCCTGAAGAAGCCTGATAAAAATGTTGGCAAATAAATACCCCACCTACAACCCTTAGCTAAATACCCCCCCAACCCTTTTTGGACATAGGCATAGCCAACATTTACACTAACTCACCAGACGTCAGAGCACAACTGATGTAGATCTGGGAATTTGTATGACATAAAGAGACTGTGATGTCACCTGCTGTTACCTTTATATACTGCTATCCCATGACTTTTGGCATATCAGTGTATATTCTTGGTAGATCATCATATCCCTTAATAAAATTTGTGTGTAAACAGATTTACTTTCTCCAAGTGAAATTATTAGATATGAATTATCATCTAAACACTCTCCTGCTGTTAGTTTGGATGTGCATGTGGCATAATGAATCTAAATTGGAAATCAAAGGACAGAGTTCCAATTCCACTCAGGTTCGTTATATTCACTTGAGGTGCAAATACCATTTGAAAAAAGTATAATATTAGCTTCTTCCCCCAGCTATGGGTTAAACAGAACTTGTATCAGTAAATCATTATCCTCAAAACATTCTTTAAATAACCTGCAAAAGGTTAAGTCATAAAAAACAAAAAAATCAGTCAATCAAAACTCTTGCCACACCCATTTTTTGTTTTTTAAACAATCATGCTTAGGGATCTTCCTCTATTAAAGCACCTCCTCATTGTACAGAGAGGAGGGAGGTTGAGGTATGTTCTGATATCTGCAGCAATAGCCAAGGGAACTGAGGAATAGATATAACATGCCATAAAATGCAGTCATATGTACAAAGCTGTATCTAGTGAGTATGGTTTCTTACCTCATGTCACATTCTACCTTTGTAAGGTAATGAATGAATATATTGTTTGCCATTTGACCATTAGCCTGAAGTGAATAAAGCACTGCAAATTCTGACCAAATCAGTTTCATTCACTTAGCATTAATGCTCTTTGAAAAGGCACGAATCTATCCTTCCCTAACTCTGAATTATAAACAGACAAGAGGGATGGGTTCTGTCAGGTTATCTTCTTGTCCTAGGCTGCAGTTATGGTTCTGTATATATGATGCCCCAATAACACTAACAGATTACAAAACTAGGTACTAGCAGTTATAATTTTTCATGCTAGCAGACTCATTAAGTAATCAATAAATAAAATCCAAAATCCTTCAAGTTTATAAGAAATCTCTGAATACAAGTTACTTAATTTATCAACAAAATTACTGGATCTTGAAATACAATGTTCCCTCTTTGGTTTTGTTTTCAACAGTCAACCCCAGAAATAAACAATTCATAAGGTTCTCTTATTATTATCATAGTCATCATCTTTATCATAAGCATCATTTCACTTGTGGAACTTTCTTCCAGCTTTCCTATCAAACACAATCTTCAAAAATTTAAATGCAATATGTCTCAATATCTGTCTATAGTTCTGAAATGAGGCATTATGATTATTTACATTATTTGAACTGTTATCCTCAAGGACACTTGGCCCAGTGGATAAAAACGTTGGTTAGATCCAGTGACTAGACACAGAGTTGTGTGTTCAATACCAGGCTACAGCAATGGTGAACCAAAAAAACTGAGTTAAAGTAAAATAACTGAGACATCTGGAAGAGGCATGGCACGTGAAACTAGAACACTCTACCCTGGTGGATGAAATAAAGGGTTTTTGTTCAAAATTCCAATCACCTGAAGAAGGTCAGAGCATACAACGGCTGAAATGTTGTGAATATGACAAGGATAACAGTCCAAATAATGTAAATAAGCAATAAGTTTCCTTGAATCCTGTTCTTTTGTCTTCTCATTTCTTTCAGTCTCAGTAACCCCTTGTATCCTAGTGGCCTTACTGCCTTGCTTGTGGTGAAATGATCAAAAAAAAAAATTTTTATTTTATCATTAGTTGTTTATTTTATCTTTTATTGTGATTAATTTATAAATTAAATCTTAACATATCTTGGAAAAACAGTATGCAATAATCAGTTTAAGTAAGGGGATACTACTAGAAAGTTTGTTTTTTATTGGAAATACCAAAATGAAACAAGTACAAAAATTTAAATATCTGGGAAGTGTTTTAACAAAGGACAGAAAGTGTGACACTGAAAAATTTTGTTAGAAACAAAGAAAAGAGTACTGAACTATTACTTGATATCTGTCCTCCTGTATGGTAGTGAATGCTGGGCAATCTCTTCAAAGATGAAGAAGAGACTTGAAGCAACAGAAATGCGATTCCTACAGAAGGATGCTGAGGATTCTATGGACCGAACATGTTAGTAAAGATGACATTTTAGAGAAAATGGAAACAAAAAGATAATTTATACTTAGCATCAGGAAGAGACAGTTGAAGTTTCTCTGGCACATAAGAGGGCTTGGAAAATCTGATACTCACAAGACAGATTGAAGACTGGAAGGGACAGAGGAAAACAATGCATAACATACTTAGTGAGTTTGAATAAATGGATGGCAAAACAGAGTTTAGAAGAAATAACAAAAAGACAAAGTTTATTAAGAGCTACAGGCAACAAGAAGTTGTGGAGAGCCATGATTGCCTACATACTGAGGGGACATGGTACATAAAGAAGCACTAGTCACCCCACTATTTACACTAGGTGTTGAAACACTAGCCATAGTAAATAAATAAAATTCACAAAAGTAAGAAAAATCAGAAGAACGGAATAAAATCGGATAATAATTTAAAAAAATAAAGGATGAATTGTCATTGGTTAAAATAAGTTAGCATGACAGCATTAACCTAAAGGAGGATTTGGGACTTTAAAATTCAAAATATTCTATTCTAAATAGAAATTCTTGCTTCATTGATAAAAGTTACATTTCTGCTTTTGTCCATTTCCAAGCAAAAAGTTCGGACAGTTAAATTCCATCACATTCTACTTAAAAATGACAGTAATATTTGACAAATCTGCCATTTTGTCATAGAAAATGATTGCCACGCATTCTTTTAAAAACTCAATTTTGGTGATGATGATTCTTCTTATTATTATAAAAAAAAAAAAAAATTAAAAAAAAAGAGGCTGTCTGTAGTTCTTTCGTTTTCTCTCCCGAGGAAAGGATTAAGGTGTATTAGGTGTTGTAAAGACTGAAAAAAAAATAATGTAATTTTCTTAAATCATTTGTGCTCTACCTAAGCTCTTCTTGTGCCTGTACTGTACATACATATGTGTACGTATGTGTGTGTGTGTGTGTGTGTGTGTGTGTGTGTGTGTGTGTGGAATAACTAATTGGAGATATCGTGTACTTATCCAGAAACTGGTATTAAGTGTGAGAAGATAATTAAGAAATCACTTATAGTTTTTTTGGCTAATACTCGGGACAGGGAGAAAAAAAAAAAGCTAACCCTTCTATTATCTACTTCCTCTCTTTTAGGATCTTAAGCTCCCTCCACCCCAACCAATCCTGAACTTGGTTTATTTTTTTTTTTAGTTTTTCTTCTTTTTTTTTTTTTTCTCACTGGTAGGCCTGACAAAAGTGAAAAGACCTCTACTTACTGAATAAAGCTAAAGGTATGCAAGTTTTAATCTCTTCTGACAGGACTGAGAAGGTGGGTGGGGGGTAGATTTTTCTTTTCATAGACCCCCGCCCGCTCACTACTCACCTATGGTAGTTTTCACCAGAGACTTTATTTGAAAAAAGGTAGGCGGGAAAAGAAGAAAAAACAGAGTAAAATAAGCACAAGGTCATTCATAAAGGAAAGAAAAAGAAAAGGGTGTGTACTTGTCATAGACGCTCACAATTTGTTTGCTAGTCAGAAAGGAAAGGTTTTTTTGTTTTTTTTTTACATTGGACGATAATTGTTGACTCGAGTTTTCTTTTAGTTTTTCATATCTCCGTTAATAGAATTGGAAATTTATTCATACCGACACCAAGAAAATTGGATTTTACCTGGCTGAACTCTACTTTAACGAAATAAGTTACTTTTGTTATGCCCAACAAAACTGTTACGTGGACTTAGTAAATTTCTGACACGCATGTACAGGTAAAAACACGATTATTATACAACTACAAGTAACCGAGTGATGATACTCTATCGACAACTGCTAGTTTTTTTGTTTGCTTTTTTTGTTGTTTGCTTTTTTTGTTTTTTTGTTTGCTTTTTTATTCACAAGACTAACAGTATTATTAAGACTCGAAGCTGTGTATTGTTTTTTGTTTGTCCTGTTTAGTTTACACGTTTGATAAAAATTCAAGCTGATACAATGACGTTTTTCGATAACATCAGGAGTTACTTTGTATTCATTCAGTCACATAAAACATTGGTTGCTATTTACGAAAAAAATCACAAAGAAAGATATAATTAAATTCAAAGTAAAAACACGTTAAAACTAAATTTGTTTAATTTTTCAGATGAGCATTATCATGCTAGGATTGTTATACAACGTTTCGTCCAATTAAGTATCCTCTTCTCTTAGTCTTCTTCACTCATCTTCAGGTGTGAATTTATTTTGTTGGCTGATAGATGTGTTGCGTTGATTATTGCGTTAGTTTTTGTTTTTTTTTCCCTGCTTAATATGGATTTCTCTCCAATCCAGGGATTGTACTCACGACCACTAGATGATGGGAGACACTTGATTATTAACCAAACGTCGATATATATACTGCACCAACGTCCTGAAGGTAGAGCCTTTAGAATTTATGTCAGATGTTTGATTGTTACAAGCTCGTACCGCTTTTCTAAAAAAAAAAAAAAAAAAAAAAAAATACGCCACTGACATGTCCTCCTGCATGGTGGCATAAAGCGTTTGGATCTTTGGTTAATCAAAGCATCTAGTGGTCGTAAGTTCGATCTCTGGATCAGGTAATGAACTAACTCCACATGCATTGGTTCAGCAGGAACGAACAAGAAACCTTACAGTGTACACTGAGTACACTTATAGGGACAAAATAACACAATATAGATATCCCTATCATATCGAGGGTGGGGAATACACTTGATCTTGAAGATGGCCCGGAGGGTACTTGACGTTTTTGGGAGTCACGCCAAATTCAATGATAAAAAATAGTTATTATTTTTATTTCATTTTTGCGTATGGAGAAGGAGTACAAACTGCAAGAGAAAATACCTTGAATGAGAACATTTTTTAACTTAAGAGAATTTACTTAATTCTTGCGTGTTATATTTTCACTTTTTTAGTCTTTTTATGGAATATCACCTGTAATTACATAAACAAAAAAAAATGATAATTTTTTGCATGACATCATGATGAACGAACAATCTTACGGTCCAAACACCTAGTTTTGAGACTTTAAAAACCTGACCAGCCAGCAAAACATTTTGAAATTATGAGCCAACCAACCCAAGATTGAGTAGAAAAAATTTTTTTCCACATTTGAATTTGTTAGTTGAAACAAAATTACAAAAAAGTCTACTCTAACGTGTCTTTCTTTTTTTTTTCTTTTTTTTTTTTAACGTTTCTTTTGTTGTTTTTCTTGTTTCTAAAAATCATTAATTTTTTCTAATTTTCTTGTATTTACTAAGTTTGGGCGATCTCATAGATTTAGTTGTGTCCTGAATTGTTGGTTGTAAAAATTGTCAAATGCACACACTCTTCTCTTTGGTGCAGAATTGACGTTTGTCATTTCTCATGACGTAGATAACTTTTTTTGTGAAAGTTTCGTTTTTTTTTTTTTTTTATTTATTTAATTTTAAATGACAAATTTCCTTAAATTTTAAAGATTTTTTTTTTCCGTGGAAAAATCAAAATTACAAGAAATTCCTGACAATTTAAAAAGTTTATTAATGTTCAAAAAACACAACTCATCAAAGTACTTTTTATTATTTATCTCAACTACTCCAACAAGAGTAGGAGACCGATACAGCTTATTCCCGCTAATGTTCATGAGACAAAAAAAAAGCTGAAGTGCGCGCCCTTAACAACAGATGCTATATACACAACATTAACAACAACAACACGCTTCTTGCATGAATTCATACACACAATTATTAAGCAAGCACGTACGCATTGCAGTGTGCTAATTTTATGTATGCATTTATGGAAATGTGCCTTCTGCATATTTGAAATCTCTGTCTACCTACACAATATAAGCATAGAACAATTTTTCAGCTATTGAGGTCCCCAAAGCTGTCCTTTTAAAAATAAATCATAAAAAATTTGTTTGGACCGGCAGCTGCTTCGAAGTGTCTTACTGACATACACGTGCTTAATATTGGATTTTCAAACGTATGTCGGTCATTGTTTTGAATGAGTTTTTTACTTTTTACACTTGTTATATAGCTGTTTTGGAGTATTAATTTTACTCAGTTTTTTAGTACTCAGTAAAAAAATATTTCACTTAGAAAAAAACTCTAAGAAAGAATAGAAAAAATTCGTAACACATTAATTTGCAAAAATAATTTGAAAACTTTTCATTTTCAACCAAAAGTAAAAATGACTCGTATCATGAATTGATCGTGAAATATTTAATATTGCAAGTGATAAAAAAAACTTAGGCGCAAAAAAGTATATTTTTAGATAAAACTGAAAATAATGCCACATTTTTTTTTAAATATTTTATCATGCACTTGTAAAAACAGCATTACACGGATTTTTGAGAGTTTAAATTTCGTTAAAAAATAAAACCAAAAAGGATTAAAAATAAAATAAAAATGTAAAAAAAAACATGTTCTAAATTAAATATGAAAATTTTTTTTTTTTAAAGATATGTGCTTTCTTTCACTAACATTTTTTTTTTATCTAACCATCCTTATGAAAATCTTTGAGGTTAATCACGTATTTTTTCAAGGCGTTTAAAAATTTCATTATTTTGCCATCATAAAAAAGGAAAAAATGTAAAATTGCCGTTTAAAAGTATGTCGATAAAAAAAAAAAGAAACAAAAAAAAAAATACAGTATCAGAAACTTTCAAGTAAAATATTAATAAAAATATTCCCCATCAAAAATTATAATGCCAGAGAAGTTGCCATTCAGACTAACCAAATGCGAAATTGGTTTGCAGGAAATATGGTTTCGAAGGGTTGGATTCATTTTTTTTTTTTTTTTTTTTTTTGTACTATTATTGAGTAAATTTACTGATCACTTAAAGAAAAACACTTTTGTTTTGTTTTTTAAATCTCTAACCATGAGTTTTAAATTCTACATTTACGTTTTTTATAAATGCCGTAGTGCAAATTTTATATTTTCAATTTAAAGATTTTACCTGGCAGTTTTAGAAACACTTGACTACTAACAGTAAAAAATACGTTGAATTAGATAATAATCATTCTTATTAAATTTTGATTTATTTTTTTTACAATTTCTTTTTCCCCAAATTTTTATGACAGTTATTATTTTTGTTATATTTTAATAGTTTTTAAATACTTTTGCAAAGTAGACGATTATTTTTAATTTCCATCTCTTGTGGTATTTATAACTTTGAATAGAGAATTATTGTCATTCTTTAAAAACTTCGTTCACAATATGAAGTGACAAAAAAAAAACTGTTTGCGAACTAGGCTTCTGCTTTACTTTCTTTCTACGTTTTTCATACAGTTTGTTTACGATCTCTCAAATTCCTATATAGTGACTATATTTACTTTTTTTTATTATGTAGTCCTTTATTAGTAAGTTCAAACTTCAATTTCTATTTTCAGGAGGCCATACTAACAAAGACTGAGGGGTCAGGTTGAACTGACCAATCTATGGAAATGTAAGTACTGTTCAAACATTTTCTAAGATTTGAAATCATTTCTCTTTTAATACTCAGAGAAAACATTTAGAAATTATTCATCTCATTTCAGATACATTTAAGAAAATTAATTCAATTGCACTATAAACATTTTCTTTCCCCTCTCTCTGTCTCTTTTTTTCTCATTCTCTTTCTTGGTTATGTGACTGAACATCCTTGTAACATTGATTTTATTTGGCTATAAAAATCTCAGGTAACACTCTTTCTGTTTAACAGTTTTAAAATAGCATCCAATCACTTGCTCTTCATTTGCTCACTGACCAATCAAAAAAGCCTTTACTAAATATGCAAATGTCACCGCTGGCTCTACACATGGCTGTCTTGTCTGCCTTCCAAGATATTTTTCAAGCAGTTCCTCTAAATTAAATTTTCTATCTCCCTAGAACTGCCTAACTATGCTAACAAGGATATTTCTTAATCAAATTAAGGTACTTCTAGCAGTTTATTAATATGAACTGTTCATCATAAAATGTCCACAAATTTTTATAACTTTACACATGTTATCTTTTGGCATAATATTACATTACATGAGTTGTTGCAATCTCTAATGAGTTTTTTTTTAGTTTCACCCTCCTTATACTGTCAGGAGGGTATTTGTGTGAAAGTGAATGTAACTAAACTGGAATTTGAACTCTGCTCTCTGATTTCCCATTCAGAGCCACTATTACACAAGTCTGCACATCCTTAAAAGGATGGATGATATTGCAACATGAACCTCTACTTATAAACAAATACAAAAGATATTAACCAAAGAAATATTTAACTAGCCTGAATAAATATTTATTTCACATCATATCAGCTCTTTAACATCCTATAACATTTTTCAAACTCAACCATTTTTGTTAATTTTTCTCTCATTTCAACTTTAACATTGCTTGGATGAATTTTATTGATTCCAAGATGGTTTTTCTTTTCCATTCTCATATGTCTTAATGATAGACTGTAAGTTTCCTATTGGATTAATATATTGAGAGACTGATGATCATTCCATTAATTTGGTACCTTTTGAATCCTTTTTGGTAAGGTGATCAATCATTAACTTTACAGAATGTGAAGGAACATTATATTGCATGAATATATTCTTTAACTTAAAGGATTATTCATTTTAAGACATTTTTTTTGAATGGTACATGTTAAAAACCATGTGCCTTAAGTTAAATGATAAAATCACACACCATCTAATTTTCATATTGCTTATAAAACATAAGCTGAAATTCACATGGTATATTTATCAAATATTTTCTGAAAATATTACCAGCATCAATTGGTTAATAGAAGTTTTATTGTGAAAATAATGACTTGAATAATAAAATCTGACATCATGACTGAAGTTTTATATTTTGTCAGTCCCACTCAATTTCATAGATGGTTCCATTTATAGGGGCATATCTGAATAAAAAAAAAAAAAAAACAAAGAAAATTTTTTCATCATGGATGTTCCTCCAAAATTCAAACATTTGACTTTCAGTGGGACATTACTGTATGCGGCTAAAATATTAATGTCCAATTTTATCTTATAACCTATTAAAATCATTCACTTTATAAACATTTGTTAGTAACATTGCCATATTGTTTCACACTATAAGTAACTTTCAGCATGTCTACTAATAGTAGGTCATTGCTATACATTTTTCTGTACGTGTGTTTCTATAAGCTTATTATTACAATCTGGTAGCATGTTTTTGTAACAAGTATAGAGGTAGTTCTCAACTTACTTTCAAGTGGGTTAATTCATATTTGTCTGATGTAGGTATGAATACTGAAGTACATACTAGAACCCCACCTCCATCCACCCAAAGGAAATTTATGACTCTTTCTGTTCTACTTTTCAATTCTTCTTAGTCCATACCATTTGCCTGTCAGTCACCTTTCCTTTCTCTAGCTTGAAAGATGAACACTTCTATCAGTATCTAATTTTTAGTGACCACATCCCTGAACAATAAGTCACTTCTGTTACTTGATTGCTATATCTCAAATGTATTGTGTCCATTCATATTTGTCCTTTCTCATCATACCAACATTTTGATCTCTTTGCATAAATGTTCTCGGTCAAAAATATCTCATTAAGCTTCAAGGTTTTATTATACAATACTTGGTTATACATTTTTTTTTCTCTCCTTTTCCAAATGCATCAACAGTACTTAGTTACTTATTAATTAGCAATCAAGGCATTGCTTCCCACCTTAGTAAATACCTCAAGATTGCAAAACCAGAGACACTGTCACAAAATATCGATCTGACTTTTTGGATAAAAAGTGGGGAATATAAAGATTACTTTGAAAGAAAAATACCAAAAGAATTCAAGATATTATGTTAAAACAACTAAAAGAATTCAACAAAAAGAAATCATCTTGTAAGATTTGTTTATTATCCAAGATGGAAGACAAAAATTAAGTTTCTCTTGTTTGCAATAATGTATTAGTTTCTGATGGGTACTTTCTTTAAAAATACAGTTTTTCTCTATGAAATAAGTAAGGTTGTCTTCTATATCATTATTTGTCTATTTTTAGTCTTAGAGACTTTGTCAAGAAGTTCTTTATCCATAACTAATTTGGCAGCATTAACAGAAATTTTATTTATCTTTTTTTCTTTTAATGCGTTCCAAATTAGTCCAGAAATGGTGTTTTTATTTTCTTCTCAGGCATTTAAAGAAATTTACAGGAAAATCTTATGAAACATTGATTCAAATTCTTAGTTCCAAGGCTGTTTGATTTGTAAAAGAGCTTGTGACCACCAAAGGTCACATTATGTAATTACTTGAACTTATTCAGACTTTTGTAAGTATACCAATGTCCTGGTGTCATGTAGAATGTAATATTAGACTTGATAAGAAAAACTAAACATCAATATTATTAGCATTGTGTTATTAGTTGTAATATTTATACTGATAGCACTTGAACAAACTAAAGTGTATTGTTCATTATAGCTTTCTCCCAGATATATATATATATATATATATATATATATATATATATAGTTCACAGACAGCTTCAAATAGTGTCTTGCCAGTTTTTGATATTACCATCTGTGATATACCTCTAGAACAAGTAGTGCATTTTCCATATTTAAGCAGCCTTTTATCAAACAAGTGCACCCCAGAAAAAGATGTAGAACACATAATTGGAGCTTCACACAGTGTATTTGGAAAGGTAATCAAACACTTCTTTAACAACAAAGATCTGAACTTAACACCAAAAATTGTCTATAATGCTGTTGTCATTTAAATTTTGCTGTATGGTTGCAAAACCTGGACTCTATATTGTCACAACATCCAAAAATCCAAAAGAATGCTTTCACCAGCAAAAGCTTTGTTCAATCTTGACCATCAAATGGAATTACTATGTGACCAACAGTCAAAGCATCGAATCGCTGATCATTAAACACCATCTTCGATGGTCAGGACATGTAGCAAGAATGGAAGAATCAGCTCATTCAGGGAAAAGACCACAAGGTTACCCTCTTCAAAAATACAAGTACAAAGGACCAACTCAAAAACAACAGTGAAGCCACTGGACTTGAACCTAAATCATTTGAAACTCAAGATCAAGTTCCATCACCATCAGAACCAAAAACTTTGAAGCCACCAGAAGAGAAAAGAAAGAAGTCACACACGAAAGAAATGCTTGACAAAGTCCACCAACATTACTATGCAGTCATCAGCACTTCCATGCAAGAATTGGTCTGTTTAGTCATCAATGACATCATCACAGAGGAAGCAATCAAAAAAGAAGAAATTAAATTCTTGGATACAAGATAAAGCCAACAACAGCAGGATAGCACGTTATACTCAGATTTGCATATTTCTTCTTACATATTACATCCTTAGGACCATATCCAATAATATTTTTTATATTGTAACATCAAGGCTAGAAGATCTTGCTCAAGATTTTGAGCTAAAAACAAAGACTCAATGGAAAAGTCTACCATACACTTTACCAAAAGTGCTCAAGAAAACAATGCTATGGACAATTATTCTGCATGCTTGATCCTCAAAAAAGATAACTTGTAAGGACCCAAATATTAAATGAAAAAAAAAAGATACTAGTCTATTATTTTTAAGTAATCATCCATAAAAGGTTACTAACTGAATACTACCATATACATGAAAAAAGGCTGGACTAAAGTCAGTTCAAATTTCATAGCTTCCTTAATGTTTGCGTGTGTTTAGGTTCTCTTAAGGTTTTAGGCTTTGTTCCATCTACAGATTACCTACAGCAATTGATATTTTCAAAACTCCTTTTCTGCATATATTAAGCTTTGTTCTGACAAAATCTGTATATATCATGGAAAAACTTATATAAAACACTGCATTCTACAACAAAATTGTGTACTTATTTCCATTTTATTGGAATTTTTTTTTCCTTGTACACTTGAAACTCAACCAAATTTTTTTTTTCTTTTCTCCTGTAGTAATGAAATATTTTCTCAGCTTATGTCCAAAATATTTATTAACATTGATCGAGAAAGTGGAGAGGGGGAATATTTCCATAAAAAACACTTCGTTGGAGCTGCTATATCTGTTGATTTGTATTTTTATAATGTTAAATATTAACATAATATTTGTCATACAAACATTGTCCTCTGAGTGATCTTATCCTTAAACCGTTATCTTCTCACCAGATGTCAAACATTGCTGTTTGCTTAAGTCTTGAATTATGTATTTTACTCTCTACCACAATATTATTGTCTGTTTATTTAATCAGAAGTTTTTATTTTAAACAAAAAAAAAAAATGTATGAGCTTATATCAGTCTGATTATTAAACTTTTTCTTATAAATGTTCATATTTGGTGGAGACAAATATAAATGATATAGTCTTAGGACAACCTAATTTTTTCATAGACAAAAACTGTCTATTTTTAAAGAAAGTACTCATCAGAAATTAATACATTATTGCAAACAGGAGAAACTTTTTATCTCGGTCTTGGATATATACTCAAGTTGATTTTTTTGTTGAATTCTTTTAGCTGTTTTAACATATCTTGAAAGTTTTTGTTATTTTTCTTTCAAAGTAATCTATTTAATCCATGCCTATTTTTCCACACTCACAACATTACAGACTATTCATTCTGTGACCTTGTTGGAATAAACAAAACAAAAAGTTTCTCTTTAAATGATAATGACGTTTTCAAATCTATACAACAAAGATTGTCTGAAATTAGTTTCAGGCACATCTGCCTTGTATTTTATTCCATGAATTTAAACTGAAAAATATTCTGGATAATCTTTTTTGTCATGTCTTAAATGTAAAACTGACAACACTTGATAAATTTAAAAAAAAAAAAAAAAAAAAAGAAAACCAGTGTCAACTGCCTTTATTCATAATACCATCTTTGATTTCCTCCAAAACAATGCTATCATCATAGCTTCTCTTGTATTTAAAATTAAGCATTTTGTTTATGAATCAACCAATTCATGAAAAAGTCTATAGGTTCAAACGAAAAGTACTTTAAAAAGTAATTAGTAAAGTAAAAAAAAACATTCATAATGACTGTCATCTCATCTTCCTCTACTGTCAAATTATCTAAGCAAAATGAAATTAGCAAAATCAATATTTTTAACTTTCTTATTTTACCATTTAAGATCAGTTTTTTTTTTGGGGGGGGGGTTCTTAGATAAAATTAATTTATATAATCAACAGATGCATAAATTCACAAAAAATATTATTTAGTGCTGTTATCATGGAAGTTTTTTTTTTTTTTTTTTTTTTTTTACCTCTCAAATAAATTAGAAAGCCCATGAGCTTTTAACACTCAAGTTTTGAACAGGAAGTAAACAATCGTGTAACTGGCAACTAATTAAAAACAAAAAACGGCCATGCATTTTTATTTTTAGGGATTGTGTGCACCTTGTGTTGTGCCTGCACTAACAGTGGCTGGTCTTGTTTCGCAGACTTTATTACTGGCAATTTACCTGGTGCTCTACACTAGAGTTGTCTAACCATGTTATAAAGTGGGTGGGTCATGGAATAGAGTGAAAAACGGTTAGTGAGTTCATTAAACAGATAGATTACTAACTAGATAGCTTTTTTATTATCTATTCGTGTCCTTGTACCTGACTAATCTAAGCTTAATAAAAACTAAAATGAATGTGCATTGTTTTTAAGTGACTTGCTATAAAAAAATAAATGTACATATTATTTTAAATTTTATTTGACTTTGACCAAATGCAACGTTCTGCTTATAAATTCTAATTTAGACTAATTAAAAATATCACAAATATTGAAAACGGATAATAATAGTTTTAAAAAAAAACCCTAATAGCTTAAGTTAAAAATAAAAATATTTCCATTTGATTGGCTGATGGTATGTGTCCACTTCTTAGAGACTGATTTGCTTTCATACAATGTTTATCAAACATGGAATTTTTTCACATAATGGAGTCTTTTGCACTGACCCAAGTTACTACCAGACAAAATAAGTACTAAATTATTTATCATTCCATACCAATATTTCATGCCCACCTACTCCAACCCCAGGTTTTATGTTTGTATGCGTGTGTATTTATATGACATTTTGGCTAATTCCAAGGTAAAGGACATAGTTTCGGAGTTCTCTTGCAAATTAGGACACCCACCCTTCGGCGCAACATAGTTTAAGTTGACATTTAAATATCACACTTGACTTTTAAAAAATCGCTTGTTTCCAATTCTTGTTTTTCCTCTCTTTGTTGGTGGTTGGACGTCATCGTCTTTGCCTAACTTTTTTCTGGTGCATTCAGTGTGTTTTATCTCTTCTGATAACAGTTGTAAAAAGAAAACGTACATCTCTGCTACTTGCAGTTTCCAAAACGAGTGAAACTAGCAATAATAGCCGTGGTAGACTTTTGAAAACTTCGTGTTTTTAACTGGTTAGATCTTGCCAATTGCCTTTCTGATGTTATTAGTCCAAAACATGCCATGTTTAAAGTAAAAAATATTCGTTCCTCTTTCTTTAGGCTTTAAAATAAAAATTTAAAAAAAAGAAAAGAAATGGGAGGCTTGTCTCATTTCCTGCAAGCTACTGTCGAACGTGTTACTGTTAGTGTTGACTCTTCTTGTGATTCTAAACAGACCTACCTGAAACTTGAATTATTAGTCATCTGTTTCCTCCTACACAACTTTTTTTTCTTTTTTTTTTTAAATCTTTTCTATATTTGATTTGAAGTTTATTTTAGTACGCATTTGGGATGGCGTGCACACATCCCCGTCAGTGTTTTTTATACGTAGTAGACACAATTTTCATTTTATTTTTTATTTTATTTTTTATTTATTTTTAATTGCCTTCGTGGCATAGTGAACTGATCAAGTTTTATTTTTATTTTTTTACGTTATTAAAGTGGTAAGAAATAAAAATCGATTCGGTAGTTTTTAAAACGATCTTAAAATCCCGACAAAATGGTTTACTCAACTGGCACACTACAGTGTAACCCGGATATAAGAGAGATTTTCTCTGGTCCCAAATTAGAGAGCCACTCTTAAACAAAATAGAACAAACCCGGATATAAGAGACTTTTTCTCTGGTCCCGACAACTCTCTTATATCCGGGTTACACTATACTTATAAAATTTAAATACCTCGATTGATGGCAACGGATATTTTTTTCTTTTTTTTTTTTTTTTTTTTTTTTTAAAAAAAAAAGAACCTACATTAAAAACTGTTTATTTTAAAAATATACAAAAATAAAATAAAAAATGCAAAGAAAGTCGTCTACCTATAATCCTAAGTCATCATTTAAAAACAGAGGCACATGCTTGAACTTGGGATTAGAAACTCAATTCAAAAAGTTCGAGCATGTGTCTGTTTTATGAAATTAGTAACTAATATTTCATACGGTTTTCCCCATGACACAGACTTTTTCTCTCACTCCTCCTCTTCTCTTTTTTTTTTTTTTTTTTTTTTTTTGAGCTATTTAAATTTAAATGTTTGTAGAAAATTTACTAATTAGGGAAGGGGGTTCCGACTAGTCCTAATGTGAAAATAATTTTCCCGTGTAAATCAACGATTTTTGCTTTACTACTACTTAGACAACCGGAACTTTTTTTCGTTTTTACACATGCGAATTTCATTTAAAAAAACAAAAAAAAACACTTGCTTAGCTTACAGAAGGCGGGGGGGGCGTCTCGTAGGCGTTCCAAATTTGAAATAATCGCGTTCTGTTTGTGAACAACGGCGACAAAGATCTTAACATCCCAAATTCGGAAAATTAAAAAAAACAAAAAAAACTTTCATTTACAAAGGATATTGTTCATCGACACTTAAAAAAAAAAAAAAAGTATATTTCCATCGCCATGAATAAATAGAAACTTCATTCCACCATCTCAAATTTAAATTCCATATGGAATCAAATTCCTATTGACTCCATTCATCCGCTTTACGTTTTCGGCCCCGGAAACTCTCGATGGTTTACATATGAGCACCAAGCGACTAGCTTTAGAAAATTAGGCGAATGATTGATGGGTTCAGTCTTCTTTGGTACGTTAAACTCGAGATAGTTTTCTTTTAAGTTTTAATTATTTACTTTCTGTGTACTTTTCTACACTTCCATTAACTTGAATTGAAATTAATAAAAACGCAGCCTCCATTTTTAGTCAAAATTGCATTTTGCATTGCTTTGAAATTTGAATAAAAACATTGTATTATGGATTCTTTTTGTTTTTCAAAATGAAAAAACTTATTCCTATTAAAAAAATTACCAAAAATCATTGCATTATCTGATTTAAATCAAATTTTCAAGAGTTATTTATTGATGATCTACTGAATAAGTTATTTTAGAAAACTTTGCAGAAATGTTTTTTTGGTGGGACAAGGATGGAAGCAATTACTACTGATTGATTACTCCCATCCCATTTCGATACATCGTGAATACTTTTAAAATTTAATAAATATTTTTAGTTTTATAAAGAGAAATCCCTATCTCAGTAAGAAAAATCTTTGCACTATCAAATCCGAAAATTTGTCTTGAAACTTTATCAAAATAATTCAATTAAAGTAAAACTAAAAAATATTTTTGTTGAGAGTTGGTGCTTGCATAATTTTTAAAACTAAAAAACATTATTCTCTTTCAGATTTTACAGGGGAAAAATCTATAATGAATAAAAATATAATCATTATATTTTTATACATTTAATTTAATGAGTACAAATTTTGAAAAATTTTACTAGTAATTTTTTAGTGCGATTTTGAAATTAATGATAAAAAAAAATCATTATTTAAAAAAAAAAAAAACGCATTTGATTTGAAGAATCAAAGAATGTCATTTTTGAATTAAAAATATTTGTAAAAAAAACATTTTATTATTTTCACAATTGTTAGATTACTTTTTGTATGGAAGATCACATAGGGAATAATTTAACAATTCTGTATGTCCCTACCTAATGGTTTATGTTTAAAAATAATTATATGATGTCTGCGAATGTCTAGAATTATTTATTTTATGACATTGGTCGTTGAAAGAAAGCAAAGTGAAGGCAATCAATAAACAGTATCAATTCAATATGTCTATTAATTTTCCTCATTTTTTTTTTTTTTTTTTTTTTTTATAGCAGCACTTTCTTTAAATAGTTAAAAAGACCTGATTTGTTCCTGTTGAATATTTCATGTCATCAAATATTTACAGAATAAATGCCAAATAGTTTTTAAAAAATAAATATAACAAAAAATAAATTCAATGGATTCAATTTTAAATATTTTCATGCAAAAAAATATTTTAAGTTTCATAAAGAAATAATTTTATAGAATAAGAATATATTGCTACCTTTTATAATAAAAGTTTTATTGGTTAGAAAGTTAAAAATGATTTTTTTTAAGCATAAACAAAACCAGATTCTGTATATTATCAGTTTTTAAGGTATAAACTTTAATTTGTTTTTTTTGGGGGGGGGGGTTCTAAATTGGGGTTTGAAGAAGGTAATTTCTATTGTTTGACTTTGATCTATAAATTTGTTGGTTGCTGTGTTCAAAGATGTTTTTTGCTATATTTTATTTTTAAGCACACAGTTGAGTAAAGTAACATTTTTCCAAAATTCTGTTAATCCTTAATTTTAGTAATTTTCTTTTAAACTATTGTCTAGGATAGATTTTTTTTTTTTTTAAGTCTTAATTTTTCTATCATTTTTCAATTAAAAATAAAATGGTGGATTGATAAATTGACCATAAAGGTTTATGGAAATGAAATGTGTAAAAAAAAAAAAAAAAAAAAAAAACTACTTTTCGTTTTTTATATATTAGCTTTTGCTTATTTTTCAATAGAACCAAATTTTACTAAAAGGAGACTTTCTTTTAAAAGCTTTTTTTTTTTTTTTTTTGTTTTATTAGCTCAAATTTTGGCAGTACCTAGTTCATTTGTGTTGACACAAAAATATGGTATTCAAAAATTTCTTTTTTTTCCTTTTGTCATAATCTCTTCAGAACATAGGCAATGATGGATCTCAACATTTTATCATCTCTGAATTGCTATGATCTCTTTAGAAAGATAATAATGTTTGTTTTTAGTCTTTCTCTATGCTTTTAAATTCAGAGTATCTCTCCACCTCCTGAAGTGGTTGTTACCAAAGACTAGCCCAGCCTACTCTGCTATTTAACTCATGGCCGGAGTTGGGGAGAAGAGATGGATTCATGCATTTTCTAAGATTGTGAAAGTGAATACAATAGACTAGGCGGAAATATGAGCTTGTTTCACCAAGTTCACATTCTGCACCAATGTTATGTTACCCATGTATCATCTGAAAAATAATTACTTTTAACAATTGTATGTGTAAAAAAAAAAAAAAAAAAAAAAGTTTGTATACAAGCATTTGTAATATATATTGAAGTGGTTAATAAATCCATTCATAAGGATCTTGATAATCTCTTATGTGTTGTGAATGGCAGCATTGTATCTGACTTGACCAATAAACTTAGATTGTGTGCACATTTTTGTACATTAGTCTCTTTCCTTTTACCTCTTGTTATAGCCTAGAGCATATTAATATTCACAAAGCACCTCTTATTTGCCCATCGCCACAAGTCTTGATGTATCTGACAAATCATGCAATTAAGTCACACTGAATTTATCTTGATATATCTCTTGTCAATACAAAATTTATTATTTGTAATTTTGTCAAGTTGATAGATTATATCTGCAATGTTTGATTATTCCAGGATTTTCCAACTTTTACTAAAGGCAAGTTTTATATTGAAAGAATTCTTGAAAATTTATAAGATTAGATTTAATTTCAAATACATAAAATCCTGTATGCAGACCTGAAGAAATCTTACAACAAATAAGCTGATTTTTTTTTTTTTTTTTTTTTTTTTTTTTTTTTCTGATTTGAAAATGTTGGAATTTGTTAAATATAAATCTACAGCTTAGGGTAACTCAAAACACTACCTCTATACAAGGGAAAAACACATTAGCTGTAAAAGCCAATAAAGATTTTTACACTAGAATAAAAATAACTGCAATAAAGAAAAATTAAAATGGGTTTCTCATTTTTTTCCCTTATTTGCTAGATTTTTAATTTCATATTTAATTATGAGAAAACCCTATGGCCTTTTGGATCATCCTTCAAAAGAAAATTATGAAAATTAACTGAATTTTTGCCCTCATAGATTATGCTACCTACAATGTATTAAATGCAAAAGGAGACCTATTATTTTCACCCAGCTGTTTTTACTCATAAATAAGTGATAATATCCTATAATTAATATTTATCTCTTGTAAATGATACTCACCTTAGACCAGCATAAATGCTAGCTGTAACAATATTATTCAGTTCCAAATCACCCCAAATTTTTCAGTTTGAATTCTTTAAGTTAGTGTATAAGTGTATAAGTCAATACTTTCAATTAGAATGCACCATTTCAGCTATTTCGAGGTTACAAACAAATTTTTTAAAAGTTATCATTAATTATAATATAGATGCTAATTAAGGGTCTGATAATATAAAATTAGATGAAAATTAATCTTGGTTACATTATCTCAGGTGATATTTAGCAATCTTGCTGTTCTGTCCATGCAGATCAAGAAAGGTTTAACGACTTTGTTATTATTCTGTTATTATTATTGTATGTAATTTGAATTATTGATTTAACTGAAAGAATGCTTAAAAATCTTTTGATCTAAACGGAAAGTTTTGTTGGTAATTTTCTTAATTTTAATTATTAGACAGTTAGCCTCCTTTACAAATACTTTGGTCAGAATTGCTGCAGTTTTAAAGCCTGATAATAGCTCAACCAAAAATCTTAAAAGAAAACAACCAAAAGATGATGATAACAGTAATAAGAGCAATAATAAATTAATAAATAAAAATCAGTATTTATAATTCCCTAACCAGAGATAGATGCTATTTTGCACATTTAAACAGTACTTAATTACTACAGATAGGTGGAACCACAATAATTTATTAGCTGAAATCACTACACTAATTCAAAAATATTATGGTGACTGTAGAAAAAGACATCACAATCAAAAAATGGTTTTAATCATATTTTGTGTCCATCAACAATAAACTTATTAAACAAAAATTATTAAATTTGCTCAATTAGAAATTCAGTTGCCAGAAAGTTAAATGCAAGATATTTTCACAGTAATCTTTAATTTTTAATTATGAAAACTAAAATCTGTTGCTTAAGCAAAAAATTGTTTCCAGTCAAAGTAATTGGAGGTTACTATGGAAGAAAGATTTATTCTCTCAATTTGTATTTCCCCCATTATGGGCATTATTATATCCATGATAACACATATTTCATGGACAGAATGGTTGAAAGGAAAAAGAATGACAAACATCCCTTGTTCTCAGAGATTTTTATACCACAAAGACATACACAAAACTATATATACATATGTCCCACATGGAGAATTATATATCATATATCAACATAGCAAAGCAGAATGTAATGAGAAACAAAAAGGGTCTTACGTATAATATGGAGATGCTCCTGTACCTGGAGAAGCAATTTTTTAGGATCCAGATTCATACAGGCCAGTGTCATCTATGCCCAAGTTGAGAACATATTCCACAAACAGAAAACAACGAGTCTTGAGTTTCCCAAATTGAGGACTTGCAAGCTGGAGTTTCATTCTGTATCTGGGAAAGATATATTCCCATAGGGAAACTACACCATGGACTAGTAAGCTGCTGGGGGAGGCAAATTTAACCTCAGCCTGGGTACTTTTGCCCAGACTAAAAGAAAGCAACCTTACATGTTGGCTGCTGTAAACAAACTGAAATTGACTGGCACTTACATCACTGTATGGAGTGACATCATTAAGCATCCATCACATGAAAGGGAGATAAACACTTTCTGTAGCCTTACAATGCCAAACAAAATTGAGTATTTAAATTTTCTCCATAATTAAGACAAAATATGCTTGAAGATATTAATTTTTAAACATTTTTCTCCTATAGTTGTATACATTTCTAATCTTGAATATCAGTTGATTGTCAAAAGACCCATTTTGGTTGCTATACATTTTTTTTAATCAAAATAAGCTTTTCTATCATAACCTACATAGATGGTGATGTGGAAGTGAAATAGAGAAAAGGAATAAATTTGTGACTTAAAATGTCTAGTTGCATATAATGCACTTGTTTAATATACCTTTTTATTCAGTTTCAAATATGATTCCAATAAAAATATTTTTCTTAAAAAAAAAAAACATCTTCACCAGAATTGTCAATGTTGTTTCATAATTCAACCCAATATGGGATTTTGTACTGCCTTTTTCAGATTAAAGATGTTTGCATGTGAACAGCTTGTAAATTAGTAACTGGTCCTAGTTTTTCCTTTAACTTACAAGCAAATTAACCTTCATCTTAAACACAAATGATTAAAATACTTAATCACTGATTGAAAAGTTTTAATTTCCATATTGGTATCATGTTAGTAATTCTTTAAATTTCACTAATAAAAAAACCTCCTGTTTTGACCACTGTAACAAACTAGCTACATATTTTTTTTTATTTTTATTTTTATTTTAATCAAATCAACCTCTCTCTTTCTTTCCCCCTCCCCCCCCCCCGCCTTGCAAAGCAATAAAGACACTAAGGCCCAAGAGGCTACTGGGTGTAAAAAAAAAAAAAAATTAGAAAACAAACATTTTAAGGAGCAAAAACAACAGAAAAATAATCAGAAAAACAGTAGATAAAGATTGATATTGTATTTAAATTTTTGAAGATTAAGTTTGGCTGGAAAGTATGGAGATAGAAGAAGCAAGAAGTACAAGAAAAGAAACTGTTAGCATATAACTTAGTTACATCTAGCCAAATTCAACTGTAAATTGAGACTTTGTTGCCAATCTAGTACTGCACTTAAATTCATAGTCAAGGTACAATAGAAAAGAGCTCATCTGAACAATTACCATGTCCATGAAAGTATTTATAGAAAACTCATAGGGAAGCAACTTTATGACTGTAGGAAAATCACTGAAGCCAAGATGCTGGATTTTCTTTAGATCTCATCAAGAATCTCTAAATATATAGCAGTAGCACCAGACCATATGTAGCAGCAATAATTAAAGCATGGACAAATGGTAGATTTATAGATAGATTCTGCAGAGAAAAATTGTCTAGTATGACACAGTGAATCAACATTCTTAGCAGACATAGCAATCGAATCAATATAGTCTTTCTACTTCATGTCAGCCAAGAATGTTAACCCAAGAAGGCATGAGTTAGTTTCCTAGATGTTAACATCAACCACATTGATGGAACGTAGAAAGGTGTCTCTCAGATAATTGTCATAGAATTATCAGCATGCAATTTTGGAGGTCCCTTTAAGAATTACCAGTATATGTAAATTTCTTTTTTCTTATGCAGTTTGCTCCTTTTTGTTGAACATTTTTTTAACAATATTTAATGTCGGAATTGGTAACATTTGTTTTAATCTGTCAGCAGCTTCTTTTTTTTTTTTCTTTTAGTTGTAGTTAGATTATATTGAGCATTTTACATTTGTGGAAATTTGTAATTGATAATCATGACATATTATTACATCAAAATTCATGATTAAAAAATATCTTCTAAAATAGATGATATTTGAGAAATTTTAAAGATATTACTAAATTTATAATATTCTCTTGTGCAATTCTTTCTACCTGATCAAAGGAAGCTCTAGAATTTCACTCAAATTAATTCAGATTTATAGCTTAATTTGAATGCCATTGGCTAACATTTTCAATAACAAATTTAAATGTGTCTAAATCTCCAGCTTCTCGGAAGGCCACAACATCGAAATGGCAGATAATGTTTGTACTTAATTACTTACAATGAATTAAATAGCTTAGAGTAATAATTCTTCTTTCTATGAAAATAATTTTGCAAATTTACAAAAATAGGAGCATCAAAACAGTGTAATAGAAACAGATTGGAAAATCTCATAACAAGGTTATAATTATTTGTTTAGCTTAAGGATCAAACTTTGTGAGATGAGTTTACTAACTCTTCTACTACAGTAGGTACCATAATAATAACAAAATTTATTTTTAACTAACAGCATTTTCTGTAATTAAAACTTGGTGGATTAGGTGCATTTGAGCCATTAGTATCTGTGATTCCAGTAAAAGCCACAATGTCAAATACTGATTTTTTTTTTTTCTCTCTCTCTTCAAAGGCCACCATTCCTCACTTGAAGGATTCCTCCTCCTCAATACCATTTTTCATCCTGTGGAGATTTTGGCTACAGCATCATCACTCAGTGTTACTGCTTTGTTTTTATTAGTGAAGTTGCCTTCCCACACTTAAATGGTTTTGGATTCACTTTTCCATCCAGATTTGTCATGAACCAAGGCTAGAGAGCCTAGTCTTCTTTGCTATTAATCCGCAGCTGGATTTTCTTACCTCAAACTAATATTTTGTCATTTTTGTAGTAGGCTAAGTTTTGCAAATATGAAGACTGCGTTTTGCTAAAATTGTTTCCAGTGGAATTAAAAAGAAAATGTTTATTGCTTTTAACAAATTCTATATGGAAATAATAAAATACACTCAATTTTATATATATATATATATATATATATAGTCTGTGTAAAATTTCATATATAACTCAAATATATATCTGTAAAAGGACAATTTCCTTTTGTCTTTATTCATCTTTTGTTTATAAATACTTTTGTAAAATTCTACTGTAAAGTCTGTCAGGACAAAATGCATTGGCTAAGTTGGTTTTCTTTTATCTTTATTTGTATTATCCTTTTGTAGTTATGTGTAAAACAAGTATTTTTCATATATATAAGAAACAAGGTTTGCAAGGTTACTCAATTTGCTTTTTATTGCTTTCAATAACTTTAAAAGTATTTTTTGTTCAGCAAATCTATAAAACTTGTTACACATTCTGAAGTTGATAATGACAATCTTTTTTATTATTATTAAGTACAACTCAAACTATTCAAGGCAATGTTAAATTCATCAACAGATCTCAAAAGATTTATTCAGTCGCAAATAGATCCTGCCCTCTTTATTTGTAGAAATCAAATTATCAGTAGCAAATAAGAAACAATATGCAGTTTAAAATAAATCTGCAGAATAGTTTGATTTGTTTTGTATAAACCTTTTCTAGGCTTGGGACAAAATGTGGTTGCTTTTTTTTTTTTTATCCAGTCCAACTCTTTTCATGGTTGGAATTATTGAAAAACATGATTTCTGAAATGGATGAATCTATGAAAACAATATATTGAAAAACTATCCACTAGATTTTGAACTTTTTAAATTAGAAAATGAAATTATGCAGATTTATTAAACGCCTGTAGCTAGCTTAAAATTTTAAGACTATTTTTTTAAATCTACCACTGTTTGTATGCTTATATAAACATTTGATCAACTGATAAAAAGTATGGACTTAAAAATATTGTTGATATTTTAATACTTTAGTCTTTGTCTCAGCATATTTATAAGTTCTTCACCCAACAAAGAAGCCCTTCCAAATAAAAAAAAAAAATAAAAAAATTGGTTAGATTGGTCGGACAACATGAATTGGGCCGAGGACATTTTATCCCACCTCTCATTCATTTTTATGAAATAATCTTAATATTTCTATGATAATTTCCTTATTGATTTGTTTCTTCTAAATGTTTGCCTTGAATGTAGGTGGTTTCTTGTTTATAAAGTCTGTCAGTCACTGTGGTTTATTGCTTTAAATTCAGATTGGAAAGTAGGCTGATGATTTCATGATAGGAATTTTTTTAACAGTTTATGGAAAGAGGAGTGCCTTACATTTCTGTTGAAATCTGATCCACATGCTCAAGAGAAGGTGACTAATTCCACTTAACACCTAGGATCCCATATATATATATATATATATATATATATATATAATTAAGCTGATATTCTTTACCACTCTTCTCAGAAGTTTGTAATGGGGGAGAAAAAATTAATAGATTTGGTGACAGGAAGTTTTATTCTCAAATCTAAGCATTTTCCTGTCCTCTATTATTATTTATTGACTTTTGTTTGAGAATATGAAAGTGTGAAAAAAATACAAATAGATTCTTTTGGGTTTGTGGTAAGAGTATAAATTTATTCTTTCTTTAATTTCCTGCAGTTATGAAGTGAGGAGTTGCCACATTTTTATAGGAATCTTAGGACTGCTTGCTTACAATACTTAAATATTGAACTTTTTTTTTTTCTTTTTATCAATAAAGAGATTTCCATACTAATAGTCTGTGAAACTAGTTTGCTAATCATTACTCCAGTGCTGTGGGTGTTTGTATGTGCCAGTGTTTCCATCTTATATATCCTGGATTTGAAGGGTTTTTTTTGTTTTTGTTTTTTTTCTGACTCACTAGAAAATTCAAGTATAGGATTAGGTGTTGCTTTTATTTGTATTTGTGACTTGTTCTAATAAAGTGGTGTCGAAATTTAGCAAAAAGTTGCAGATAAAAATTGATGAGATACTATCTGAAGATGTCCATATCAAGCAAGTACAGAAGTTTAAATATTCAAAATCAGAACACACATTTGACTAGTGAAAGAGGCATTTCAAAAGCTAAGTGCTGAGAAACAAAAATTTCATTAGAAACAAAGAAAAGTGTGCTGAATTGATATGATTTTCATCCTCTTATATAGCAGTGAATGTTGGACAATCTCCTTGTGGATGTAGAGAAAACTGGCAGCAACAGAAATGTATTTCTACAGAAGGATAATGAGAATTTCATGGGCAGAGGGAATAAAGCAACAAGTAAATCTTAAAGAAAATGGCAACAAAAAGAACTTATGTTCAGAATCAGGAAGAGATAGAATCTGAAAGGAGGGCTTGTAAAACTTAATTCTCACAGGGCATATTGAGAGTAAGGGAGATAGAGGGATGTAGCAAGCCACCTACCTGAAGAGCTTGTGTGAATGGATGGCAGGAGTGAGAGATTTAGCAAAGGGAGAAAAACTGCTACGGTTCACAAGGGATAGGAAGTTTTGGAGGGCCATGATTGCTCCTAAAGGAGCTAGCACATAGAAAGAAACTATAGAACGCTGAAGTATGGTTACGAAAACTAGAACATTGAGGATACTAGTTTGAATAATTCATAGAGTATGTTTTAAATTTTCTTTTGATACTTTTTATATGGTACTTTTGAAGATTTTGTCCCCTATTTTAAAAAAAAAAAATTTACTATCATTTCCTCTTATGTTTATTCTCATAGTTTTGTTTCTCTTTTATGTTTAGTAAGATATCATGAAAGAATTTGTTTTATTTTTTATTTTATTTTTTTATTTTTTTTCCTAGAGTATTAAAGTGATTATTTAATTCTCTTTTCCACCTTGTGGCAACAAATTTCAGCTACTTGGGCCATATAATCCCAAAACAATTGGTCTCATTGAATTGCCACCATGAGTTTTAATAAGTTTAGATTTTATTCAGTGTTTGTATAATATGAAAAGTAAAAAAAAAAAAATAATGTGAAAAGTAATTTTGTTTTTGTTTTAATCCAGTTTTAATGAAAACACAGCAATTACTTTGAAAGTTAATTTATATCATTTGGATATTAGGCACTTTCATCCTAAAAATGGCAACAAATTCATAGATTTAATATTTTTGTTTATACTTGATGTATTATTGAAATTAGTCTGTTTTAGATGAATTATTTTTTTTAGTCACTCTATCAATGATAAAATTTGTATACCTATTGAGTTTCTGTTTTTATATATTGAAAAGAATTTTACTCAGCACTTAATTTTAGCTCTTGCAAATTTTGAGTAAAGTGGTTTTCAGAAAACTTGAATCTGATGTAGCTACCATCTGATATAACAAAAATTAATGAATTTCTTTGTATAGGATCTTACACTTTTTAAAATGTTGTTCACTACAATCAAATGTTAATTGATTAACATATCAATAACTGGATGTACAAGGTACAGTAACATTTACTGAATCTAAATTTTTGCTTGGGGTCTTTATATTTACTTTGTATAAATGACTTTGGAGAAGGCATAAATTCAGCTCTCTCTACATTTTTCCATTATTATTTTATACCTTAAGGAAAATTTTGTATCACATGCATGTGACTCTTGCAATGTAATCCTCTACCTTGAGACTCTTTGGGCTTGTACAGGGAGGGACGTCATTGTAAAAAAAAATGGCACAATAGTTAACAGATGTTTTAAATCATTATTCTAGAATTACTTGCTCAAACAGTGACAACAGGATGCAAGCAATCTATATATAAAATTTTGTGATTTCCATTAGTCCATCACACCTTCTAAAATAGCCATACACTGACCAATTGAAACCAAATTTTGGAGAGAAGTGCAAACAGATAAGGGGATACAAAGTACAGTTGGTTTTACTACATAAAAACCATATAGTAGGGATTTGTCAAAGTATTTTTTCAAACAAATCAACTTATTCAAATTTCATCAATTGGTTTGCAAAATTTAACAGAACATAGTTTGTAAATCTTGATAAAAATGTTAGCAATGTCTTCAACAATATTAAAAACTATGAAGATTTCAACACCCGTCAGTATGTTACAAAAACATTATTGTATTATATACTTCCCACATTCATACTGTTTATTAATGCTTGACCAAAGATAATTATGGCATGTAAGAATGGATTGTAAGATTTAGCCAAGGACTAGATGCTTGCCTCCATAATCACAAATTGCGATGCTACATAATAATAAAGGAAACTACTCTTTAGAAGCGACACAAAATCTGATTAGAAGTAATTCTGATTATATTTTTTAAGGTCATTTACTACAGAAATTAATTAGGTTTAGATTTTTTTCTTTGTCAATTTTTAAAAAATTGCCAGCATTGAAAATAAGTTAATAAATAAAGATTTTGTCAATGTACAGCCCACCTAACAGTTTGAACTTGCCATGTGGAAATATATAAAATATATTTTTGCTATTTAATGATTACAAAGTGATTTGTTTTGAATCTTTTCATATTTTCTAAAGTATGTCATTACATATTGTGATCTTGACAGAATTTCCATTTGTTTTATCTGTGTAGTTTTTCACCAGAATTCTTCAGTTATGTGTTGCATACAAAATTATTACAGAAAACTTTAACCATAAAGTTAAAATTACTCCTGATTTTATTGGATACTAAATTCCCATATAGCTAAATAGTAAATGGAATAATTTATCTAATTGTAATTTACAAGCTTGTTGAGCAATATTTTCTGTTGCTGTCTTAAAAAAATTTTATGAGCTTTGAATATAATCAACAAAATTTGAAAAAAAAATATAATCTTGAAGTAAGATTTTCTTTCAGTACGATGGATTGAAAATAATGGTTATAGAATGTAAAAATAATCTGATAAAGTGCCGAAAAATTAAAATGAAAGAAAATCTTATTATAAATTAATGACAGTTTGTGTAAAAGAAAAACAGCATTATTACACCTATTAACTGGTGTAAACAAATAATATAGCATGGATTAAACACAGTTAAGAAAGAAAGTAGTCAAACAGTTTTACCTCTTTCTTTTTACTATCTCTATATCTGCCTGGTTTGTGTCTGGTATGAGAGAGAGGCATATTTCAAAAGATATATTTCTACTTTGGTAGACTTTCTCAAGTAGAAAGCTCAGTACCATAACTGTAGTTAATTGATGTAACTAACGTTTTAATAATTTGATTTTTAATGTGTTTACTGTATTTTAATGATAATTAGTGTTCCATTCTATTGGCTTTATTTGGTCTGTAAGATTCTCAATTAAAATGGGTAAATTCAAATATTTAAGTCAATTAGAATTCTCCTTGATTTACACCTTTTTAAAATTAGCTTTGTATACAATAGGTTATTATAAATATACAGGTATATATACAAATGCTGACTCAAAATGCATACTTTCTTAGGACAAGCTGACTTAATTGGCCTGAGGATATCTGATTAACTTTTATTTAAAAATTCAATAATTTCATAAAGTAACTAAAAATGCTTGTAGATAATCAATATTCATTAAGCAAGTCTTTTTTTTTTTTTTTTTTTTTTTTTTATCTCCTCGTATCTTAAATATCAAAATATAAACAAAACTATTTATGACTCTTAATTAAATATTGATTTCCCACAAGTGTGTATTTTGAACTTGCTATATCTTAAATTGTCTGATTGGTAAGGTCAATAATTTATCTTAGATGTATTGTAAAAACTAGCTTTGCATTTTATGCGTATAATTTTAACCTTTTTGTATCTAATGTTGTTAAATGTAACCATTGCTGCAAAATCTAGAGTAAAAGCTTTATCTACTATTTTTATGATCCTATTTCTTAGTGAATGGTGATTCTTGACCAGGTGTGAATTCAGGGGATTTTAAGGCTCTAGTAGGGGATTAGGACCACAGACTGGCAGATTTAAACTGTTGGAATATTGATCTTTCTACAAACTACAATTCTGTTCTTCTTTTAAATCAGACATTCTTGAAATGGCATCCTGAAATATAGTGTAACAGGTTCATAGGCAAGAAACTTTTGTGAATCAGTATTACTGAAAATTGTTTTTCAATTAAAAAAAAAAAAAAAAAAAAAAAATGTCACATCTAATCCAAAATCTATAAGAAAGAATTATTGAATTTGGTTTACTTGTTCACAAATCAGGATTATCTATTGTGTGTATGTGTTCCTCTCATATATATATATATATATATATATATATATATATATATATATATATATATATGTTTTTTTTGGGTGGAGTGTGGGGGTCAATGATTTGCAGAATACTTCCTGTATTTATCCTTTAAGTGTTTGTAGCTGGGCAATAAGCCTTATGAATTATTTGTTATAAAATAACACAAATTTTGTTTTTGTTTGCTTATCAATTCTAATAGTGTAGAAAAGTATTGCACCGAATTTCACCTTTCCTTTTTTTAATAATCTTCACTCCCTAAGCAATATGTAGTCTCTCATTTCCTTTATTATCTCTCTTCCTAGAGAACAGACATTTGTTGGCAACTAACCAATCAAACAATTGTGGACATTACTCGTATATATATATATATATATATATATATATATATATATATATATATATATATATATATATATATCCATTTAAAGTAGTAGTTGGATAATGTTCCTGTCATTTAACAATGTATCATCAGTCTCCACAGATCACCTTGTGACCCAGACAACACATTTCTCTTTGCAACATGCTTCTCTTCATTTCTCTCTCCATAATTAAAAATTAACTGGAGAGTCATAACTGTCTGCATAGTGTGCTTTTCATGTACAGCTAATTGCTCAGAGTATGGTTTTATTTAGCCATTTTCTCTTTATTCCCCACCACCTAAAAAAAAAAAAAAAATGAGACCAGATAAAAACTTTGGCTAGGAGAATAACTTTTTTTTTCTTTACAGTTCATTAATAATTGGTGAGTTCAAAGAAAGTTATTATTTTTTTCTTTGTAGTGTTTTTTAGTATTAAGAACACCTGCCACATATATTTATACACACACGGGAGGGAGGGTCTGAAAAGTTCTTGGTCCAATCCACTTCCAAATATCAATATTTTAATAACCAAACATCAGAATGGTGCTTTTTTTTTTTTGGTGGTGGGGGGGTCTTGTGAACTTTTCAGCACCTTATTATATATACAGTTTCCACCACTTTTGTGATGGTGTGTACTGGCTATAACATCAGACGAAATGATTCTAGCAAAATAGATTTGTTTGCATAGTCTCTTATTCAAGGGCACACATAAAGCAATTTTGACTTCAAATCTACATAGTTAGAAAGTCACCTTCTCTCTGTCATTCTACTTTCCTCACCCTTATAAACTCTTCTTTTTTTTCTTTACAGTAAGGTTCATTCTATACAAGGCCTGGGGGCCACTCAAGGTAGAGGGTTACAATAATGGGTAGTTTATATGGATAGGAGGGGAAGATAATGGTTGACTCTAGACTTGAACAACTTAAGATTGTAGTGATCAGGAAAACATTCTATAGGGAGTCTGTTCTATAAGGCAGTGGTTTGCAGGAAGAAGGGCTTTGAGTGGAACTTACTTCTTGCTGATGGAATACAGAGGGAATGTGGGTGGTTTGCTACTATGTAAGTGACATGGCAGGTCCTTACTGTAAAGGTCAGACCTGGTGGAACCAGGAGATTCTATGGTAGTAGCTATAATGCAGTGAGTCTCGCCACATCCCACCTGTGAGCGAAAGAGGTTGGAGTGTGGAAAATAATTCTTCTTCAACAAGGGCTCAGGGACGCTTTGAACTCTATCAAGACTGGAAAGTCTGGGCAGATACAAGATACAGATATAAAAATTTGCTTCTATATTAAGATTCTCTGTCAGAAGATAAGGCAGAAAATTATTTTTTTTGCAAGATTGACATAAGCTATGTATTCATTTCAAAATAATTTGCATACCAGAACATGATTATCTTAGAAAGAAATAATTGATAGCTGTCTGTAGAAATACAGTTAATCTGTTACAATAACTTCCATTTTAAGCATCAGCTTTATTTTTGATAATCAAAGGTGTTGATTTTTTTTTTTTTTTCTAAGGTTTCAGATTTAATCACACACATCTCTCTCTCTCTCTCTCTCTCTCTCTATATATATATATATATATATATATATATATATATATAAAACACCAAGAAGATTATTTTTCATTTATCTATTAAAAAAGCTGTCAATTCAATAAGAGAGAACATGCTGCTTCTATCATGCAGATGATGACATATCTTAGAGATAAGAACATTTTTTATTTGAAAAGAAATCAAGATTAAATACAAAACCATTATCTATTAGAGGTCACCTAGATTTTTAAGTTTAAAATTAATATCAATCCTTTGGAAACCAGTGTATGGGTGGTCCTTGTACAGTACATCTGGAAGATGTAGATTTAAAATATTTAAAACAAAAAAAGTGAAGATTTGATAGAATAGCTAATATCGACTTTGTTATATTTGATTTGCTGGATTGACCACTTTTGCTTGTTTTAAATGTTTCCTTTATCTCAATAAATTTGTAACAGGTTTCAAATGTAAGATGTTATAGCTATAAGAAAGGCTTTAACATTCCACACTATTTCAAATAGAAGGTTCAAAAGGAAACCCCATCAATACTGAAAAGAGCAATAACAGCTAATGAAATTGAGAAACTTTTTTTTCTCTAAAAAAAAAAAAAAATAGGGCCCCTTGAATGAGCCCCATTGAATTTAAAAGACCCACTCCATATGTAAATCTGACACTTTGTGTTGTAAAAGTATAGTACTATATTAGTAAAACTTCACAGTCCAACAAAAATAATTATCCAACATAGGGATTGAAAAAGCAAGACAAAAACTTTCAGGTAGAACATGACTTTTTCAATAAATTATTGAAGAATTATGTATAATGCGGGATTTTTTTTCAATTAGGTATGTATGAATTCATGAATAAAAAATATACAGTTCAAGTGTCTTTTTTCTTTTCTTTTTTTTTTTTTCTTTTTTTCTTTTTTAATGCAAAAATTTAGATTCTCATCAATTCAAAAGGATAACCTGTAGAATTTTCATATTTGTTACAAGCATTACCTTTTCAAAACCACTTTCAAGGCAATATGTTAAAGACTGGTCATATGTAATTCATATAAATGTTAATGAATCAGAAAAAAAATAATCATGAAATCTTGGTACATGTTTGAATACCATTTGAATTAATTTTGCTATTCCGAGGTTAATAAAATGAATTCCAACTCCAGAGACATAGCTTTTTAATAACTCAACATTTATTTAATGTATCTTTCAGCTGTTATACTGCAATACAATATGGAAGCTTGTTTGTTGAAAGACCAGATCTTTTCTACATTTTACATTAAAAATATGTTGTAGAAGGTACTGACTGCATTAAATCTCTTACTAATCATAGATAACAAACAAAAACAAATATTGACTAATTCTTACCTGTAAAAAATTTGAATTTTTATACTATTCTACTTTTCTTTTTTCTACTTTTGTTTTGAATATGATTTTCCTTAAGATACAATTTTCATTTTATATATATATATATATATATACACACACACACATATATGTAGGTACATCCATAAGTCTCTAGCCTACCAATAAAAACTTATTTTTATATAAAATTTACTTGTAGTATTCTTTCTCATCAATGTGCTTAATTCACTGATGAGTAAATAATCACATAGATTAAATATAGTGAACATTTCTAATTTAAAATTCAGTTGAGCTAGAATTATTAATTAATACACACACATTATTAGGGAATATTTTCAAAAGGAAACTGAATGACACAATGATTGCTTTTAATTTGACAGCAAAAGATGCATTCCAAATCTAAGCAGAGTACTAAGAAAAAGGAAAATCTCATTATAAACAAAGAAAAGTTCTACAGAAGGATGCTGAGAATTCCATGGATGGAGTGCCTAAGCAATGAAGTACTCTTAAGATAAATGGAAACAAAAAGGACACTTGTACTAAGAATCAGAAAGGAGCAGTTAAAATATTTTGGACAATAAAGAAGGGCTTGGAGAAATTAACACTCATAGGGCATGTAAAAGGGACAGGGCTAAACTGCAGGCCACCTACCTGATGAGCTTGTGTGAATGGATGGTAGAACAGAAGTTGAGAGGCTTGGTAAAGGGACAAATGTTGCCAAGGGCTATACAGAATAAATGATTGTGTAGTCATGATCATTCACATCCTGAAGTGACATGATACATAGAAGACTGACTTTGTTTTGAAGATTGTTTGAGTATAGATTTAGTTTTTATGAAAAGATTTGCATGCATCACCCTCAATGGATGATGGAACAAGTACCACAATGATAAAGAGTAATCATAATGTAATAAAAGCCAGGAAGTTGTTTAGTGCCATAATTACTTATGTGTCTGGTAGAGAGAGAGGGAGAGATTTCTATTTAGAAACAAAATTAGTAAGGATGCAGGGAAATTTTTAATTTTTTTTTCCTTTTCCCAAGTACATTTAAGTAATGTTTTTTATTTACTTGACAAAAGAATTAAAAAAAAAAAAACAGTCAGCTTCACTTATCAATTGCTTAACCATTAAGTACATCATCTAGCTTTTATAAATGTTAATATTCTACAAAATCCTTCTTTTTAAAGTAAAGTCATATATATATATACCTGGTAACCTGCATCTCTCCCAATTTATAATCAGTTTAAATGACTTTTTGTTTATAAATAAGTAATGGCTTACTAACAGATGATAATTCTCTTCCCATTCTCTCTCCTAATAAATGTCAGGATATCATAAAATATCTGTAAATTTATAAAGTATTAGAGATTGAATGATAACTCATGGTTTCTCTCTCAAATAGTTTACCACCAAGCTATCACTCGATATCTGGTGTTATTACATTGTCCTTGGCAAAATCTGCAGCACAATTATTCTCGTGGCAGCAGTAGAGGCTCATCTTAGACAGCTTCTGTGGCACACTTTGTGAGTTGACGTGACATGATGTTAAATTACAAAGTTTTTTTTTTCTTTTCCTGTTGTGTCAATTCAGCTTCTGAATTTCTTCAAGACTATCTTTTGCCATCAGAGGTTTTATATAGATTCTTTCCTCATCAGTATATTGGCTAAGAATACAGATTTCTTGAAGGATCTGTTCAACATTTGGATGAAGTTTTATCAAATCGCTGGATTTTATCTATGCTTGTTTAAATAAATTATTTTCAGAGTGAGAGATTTGTTAAAACTTTTCATTTTGACTTTTCTGTTTTTTCATTAAAACCTTCTTTATGGGCTAGTTTAATATAGATTTTACAAGTATAACAATGTTTGTAGAAAAAGTTCTTTAGTCTTGACTTAAAAAAAATGTTTTTGCTGTTACTTTCCAACCAATAACCCATGCATGTAGGATTCTTGCATAAAAATATATCTCTATATTTCTGAGATGAGGTATTGTAACTATTTACATTGTTCAGACTGTTGTCCTCATCTTTGTCATATTCACAATATTTCGGCCATTGTACACTCTGGCATTCTTTAGATGATATACCTTGAAATTCCAAGATTCTGAAGATTGCTGGACTGTACAACGGCAAAAACATTATGAATATGACCATGAATATGAGGAAAACAGTCTGAACAATGTAAATAATTTTTTTTTTTTTTTTCTGTAATCTGTGCATTTTCCTTTTTACCTATTTTGTCTAATTAATGAGCAAGATTATTTTGCATTAAGATTTTCTTTGGTTACTATTAAATGTTTTGTTTCAAGAACAAAATGTTAATACTCTGAAAGCACAAGAGGCTCAAAATGTAGATTTATGGAAAAAAAATTCATAGCAATGAAAAAGTCTAAAAAAAACGAAAAAAAAAACATTTAAATTTAGATCAATGTTACTATCACTTGTAAAATGCAACATCATTGTTATATAAGGAAGAAAGAAAAAAAAAAGCTCATATTTAATGAAAATGTTATTCTGGAGATATTTTTATCAGAAATATATATTGATTTTTATTTGGCTACACATTTTAAAGAATTCAAATTTAGTTTGAAAATGACTGTACATACTTTAAGCAATTACATATATTAAAATGATATTAGACAAAAGGAGTGTTCTGTATGTGACAATAAAAAAGAAAAAGGTCTAAATTAACCTCTTATATTGACTTTTTTAATTCTTATATTTCGCATATTAAGATTTTTGATTAAGTCTAAAACTGTAATTGAGAATATAGTGGTCAATAAAACTTTTGAAAAATCTGTATTCTCACTCACAGGCTTGACTTATAAATGACTATCTATTAATATGACTATTCAAGAAATTAACTATCTTTTAAAAACAGGCAATGTGCAGAGAAATTCTTTTATAAATTCTACTTGTTTGGCCAGCTTTCTAAATTGTAGATAACTCACAATGGCCTGTAACCACAAGTGTTATCACAATGGAGACTTGATCTCCTTCCTTCGTGGCATCACCTATGGTCTAAGGTCTGATAGAATTTTGACTGATCATGGCACTGCACAACAAGCCGCAGGTAAGAGGGCTTTTTATGTGGTCATTGCATTCTGTAGAGATGAACTCAGACTGCAGGTTAAGGAAGCAATCTCTACTGATATCTTCAATTCCCAACCAGAGACCATGCTCTATAGAATTGCTGCCGATAAATTCTTGTGGCAAACACCTCTTGAGCAATAGCTTTGCCTCCAGAGAGACCAGCATTGCATACAGTGATGACTTCATTATGGTGATAAAGATCCCAGTGGCAACAATGGTGTTAAGGTCTGCAATTAACTTCTAGTTTGCCAAGTTAGTCAGTTTGATAAATAAAACTTCTGACTAAAGTTACAAGCAGCTAATCAATTCCTTTTATTTTATTTTTTTCTCCATTAATGAAGTGTTTCCTTTTCCTGGTTAACATAAAGAAAAATAGTTCCCCCCACTTTTCTTTTTTAATTAAAAGGAATATTAAAAAATTAACACCTTTTATGTTGTATATCCTTGATTCTTTATAACAAATGAGGTTTGGGGAAATTCCTCCTTGGACATTTTAGCACTTATTCTATGTTTTTAGTTGAAGCTTATATATCCATATAGTTTTAGTTATGCTTTCATTAATTCTTAACTGCTGGCAATACATTTCTTAACTTGTAATTGATCTTTTTCGTTTATAATTTGTTGCATTTTATCAAAACTCAAATTTTTCTTGAATGATTACTAAATAAGCAATTGAACAGAAATCAAGAATAAACTGCTGTAAATCTTATGTAATGATTCTGGAATAAGTTGAGGTGCAATAAAAAACAGAAATAAGATGAAAGAAAAAAATTAGTTAAAAATTAAGGATTGACAATGCTTCATTTAAGAAAATCATACTGACGTCCCTTTCTTCCTCTCTACCAATGCATTTACATTATACATATGGCTCCTACCAGATTTTGCTAGGACATTTGAACTCCTTTGTGTTATTACATTTCAGCTGATCCATTTTTCAGCTTTCATCAGATATAATCTGTAAAAATAGAGAAAAAAAATGGTGATAAAAAAGTGGTCATCAATATACATATAAGATTGATATATACTGGCACCCATCTACAAAGGTGATCCCAATCTCTACAAAGACCAGCTTCCTAATACTTGCTAAAAAAAAATTATGCTGAAATATATACTTGACTTATGCACCTGGTCAACCAATCAGTATGCTCTCTTTTTCATCTTTTTCATCCTCTGGAGTTGCTCCGATCAATTATCAGAACTTCATCCCATTAAGGGGAATGTGTATTCTTTCTCCAGATATGATCTGCCATATCAAATTTAGCTATAGCTTATATCAAAGTCTAAGAAGTTTTATATGATTTTCTATATTTGTAAATCAATTTTTATCAAACATTTCTCCCATAAAGAAATGTGTTAATGATTCTTCTCAAAGTTATAGACAATATATAATTGTTCTATTCTCTTAACATTAATCCCTCATCACTAAAAGGTTTTTTCTGATTTTCACTAGAATTATTTACTTTGCTTTTATTTTTCTGTACTAAAAGAGTGGGAGGTAAAGTCAGTGGTCAGAATAAACAAAACCTTGTCTATATAATACTAAATTCAAATGCAGTTAAGCACCTAAGTAAATGTGATTTTTATCCCCCCTTAACATACAAATATTGTGATATGTTTGTTGAATAAATTCTACCTGTGATATCAAGTTATATAAATAACTTATTTACCAAGCTTCAAAAGAGGTCTTCTTGAACATGAAAAATTTACTTTTCCTGACTTATCCATTCTTAGTTTTCAAATGATTATCAGCATAGAAATAGGGTTTCTAAAACCTGCAGCATTTGTTCAAAATGCAACAAAAAATGAATGCACTAATATGAAAAATATTCCTGATCATGATCCCACTTTTTAAATTTAATAAATACCCCCATATTAGATTTGGTTAATTAGAATCAATTTCCTTATTTTTGTGTATAAGAGTGAATGCACATGCTCTCTCAGAACAAGGACATCAACAGTGAAAAGTATGCAGCCAAGTTGGGGGAAAATAAAAATAGCAAGCAATGATTAAAACTTGCATAATGAATATTACTATATTTTTCATTCAAGAATTAGAGTATATTTCTAAAATCATATACTGGATAAACCTTTTCTCTAAGTTATTATTGCTGCTTGTGGTGCTTGACATAAAGTACTATTTTAGAATCATGACTCCCTGTGGCAACCTGATAATTGTGATGGTGATTAAGATTGATGTGGTGTTTTTGACAAGCATAAGAAACATAATGGTCTCTAATGTTGTTGATATGAAGAGTATCTATGATATTTTCTATGTGTTTATCCCTGTTACCCGGCAACTGTTTTGTTTTTGGTTTTTTATTCTTCATTACAAATTTGGTAACATAATAAAAATTTCACATGATAAAAAAAAACAAAATTTAAAAAGAGGACAAAAATCATGTTCCAATCACTCCTGTACCCAAACCTACCTTATTGCTCACTTCATAAAAGGTCAGCCATTTCTGTTCTATGGGAAATCAACATTCTATAATTCCGACATTGTTTGCAGTCTCAGGCTGAAAAGACTGATTGTTCTTCATTTTGGAATTTTTGGATCATTTTTTCTCTTTCTCTCAAAAACAAATTGTTTTAACCCCTTTCACATTTAAGCTCATTCTTACCCTTGTACAATAAATCTTAATTTCAGATGTAAAAGAGGTAAATATGTACTCAATGATATCAAAACTTGACCTTTTTATATCTTGTAGATATTGTGAATTTTAATGCCTAGGCTGAATTTTTTTTCTTCTCTTGACTATCAGTCTTTTCTCTACCACTTGATCTGATTTTATAAAAGTTCTACTTTGAAATGTTTTTGTAGTATGTAACCAAACTAAACTGTTTCAAGTCATGTTCACCATTCCTGATTTTAGTAGTTTTTAAAAAAAAAAAAAAAGATAGTAATAAGGATCTAATAATTTTTTAAAGAATTTTTTTTGGAATAGTTTTGTAATCAGGGAAGATTTGTGCTACTTTTAATCTCAGATTGCTTTGTGACTGTATATTAATTATAAGAGGTGCTGAACATTTGTTGCTCAGTTTATATTAAAGGTAACAATGGATTTCCATTTCGAGTGTTTGTTCAAAGCATTAAGCTTATATTGGTCATGCTAAAACCATGACTATTCAGCTATTTCTTAAAAGTAATCATTTTTCAGCAATAGTTTTTATGATTACATCTTAAAATAAAATTTGAAATCAATATCAAAATGATTTAAGATTAATTCTTGCCTGTGGGTGTTTGTTTTTGTTTTTTTTGTTTTTTTTGAGGGGGGTAACAATATTAAAAATTCCTTTTATTTTTCTGTTAATTTTATAAAAATTATTACTTGAGTAATTCAATAAAATTGCCAAGAATATTGAAAAAGATACTGCACTTAAGCTAAATGTCTTAAATGTTTTTTTTTTTTCTTTAATATTTTTATTTGTACCAATTTCCATCCAATAATTGATTTTACTCTTATGTGTTAGTTTTAAAATATTTTAATTTTGTTGCATAGAAAATAATTACATTTATAGAACATAAACTATAAGATTGGTTTTATACTCACCTATTTTTAATGTTAATTTTTTTTAAGCTTTTCACCTCCAAGGAAAGCAATAAAGCCACTAAGATTCAAAGAGTTACTGAGTGAGAGAGAATATGAGAAAAAAAAAACATTAAGGAGAGAGAACAATAAAAAAAAAAATAGGAATTAAGAAGACAGAACATAACAATTAACATTGCATTTATATTTTTGAAAATCAATTTGATTGGAAAGCAAGAGTTCCACAATCAAGAAGTGTAAGAGAAGAAACTGTTAGTATAGAACTTAGTTACATTCAGCCATTTCAACTTTAAATGATGAGACCTTGCTGCCAATCTAGTACTGCACTTAAATTCATAAAGTCAAGATACCATATTGGAAAGCTCGTTCGAACAATTACCATGAAAGTATTTATAAAAAAAAAAGTTACAGGGAAGCTATATTACAGTGGTAGGAAAGTGACTGAATCCGAGTTGCCAGGTCAAGATCAATAACATTGCAGATTCTTCTTTGTATTTTACCAATAATCTCTAAATACATAGAAGCACCAGACCATATGTATCAGTGGAAAATTTTAGCCCAATAAGGTGCAAGGGGTTACTCTCCTGGGGGTTAGCATCTGGTGGTTAAACATGATATTTGCTTTAATTAAAACAAATATCTTTTCTCATATACTGTCACGTATATTAACTGTTAAAGTATGGTAGGACTTCACAATAAGAACAGTGCAGTCAGTAAGGTTCCATGTTTAAAACTTATCAATATAAAACTCCTTTGCTAAATATTTCAAGAGTACAATATAAATAAAAAAAAGTCTTTTGAAAATATTTAAAAAAAAAAAAAAAAAATCTCTAAAACTAAGTTATCAGATCCTGAGGAAATTACCAAATTAATAAAAATTAAAAAAAAAGTCTTATTGTGTGTTGAAATGGTTTGGTCTAATTTCAGTTGGTTTACTACATAATACAAATGGAGAAGTTCTGACCCCCTCTAAAATCAAATGAGTATTGCTAAAAAAAAATTTTTTTTTTTTTTCTTTCAGACAAAAACTTAAAAAAAAAATTCAATTATTTTTTTTAAATAGAATGTTAAGTTCCCTGTGGACAGATGGATTTCACTATCTTCATGTCTTGGAGTCTATTCTACAGATAACAAGGTCCTGCTGTATATGCAGTAATAGAAAACTATTTGTCCATATTCCTAAAATGAGTTTATTTTACACTGTAAAGCTATTTTTGAGTACATTAAATTAATATACCATTATTAGTATCTCTTAGCACCAAATACTATTTTAATATTAATTTCTGAAGTGATGATTCAAACTTTGTTTGACCTGATGTTCATGAGATATAAATAAAAATTCATAATAAATAAAATAAAAAAAAATAATTTTCAGAAAGTTTATGCTTAAAGTTCTGGACAATATCTGTTATTTCTTGAAACAAATATTTATATCAGTATTTAGAGGGAAAGGATATTACATCCATTTGTTGTTCTCTTCCAGCTGTTTGGTTTTCCCACTTATTTTCCACATGCCAAGTAAATTAACTTGTGAGTAAATTCATGTCAATGGTTTTAACCTTTCCTATGATAGAATCCATTAATAATTTTACTGGAATTGGGGAGGGGTGGAAAGTCTCTTCCTTTTTACTCTTAATTTTCTTTGTTTCTATTTTTACTCAGTAGCTGTAACTTAAAAGGCTTGTTGATAAATGAATGTGTAAATTTGGCTAAAACCATAAAGAAATTGTAGGTTTTTACAAGTACTAAAATGTTTGTGAAAAAATTTGATCTGACTGCAGAATCCATCAGTATTCAAGACTGTTTTGATACAGTTCTTTTCTCAGTAGCATTTTCTTGGTAATGAAGATAACATTCAGTACTGTCTGTAGTATTTTGATATTTGCATGCTGTGAGATATTAAATGCATCCAGTGTCACTGAATAGATAATATTCAATTTTGCCTATATCGTGATTACACACATGAGAATAACCAAGAAGATTTGAATACTTATGGTATGTAGAATGTTTTTGCAACCAAGATCCAATGGTCTCCCCTTTATGCATAGTCCTGTTTACCCTGATTTCTATTATCTGCATTGAATCCCAAAAATAAACAATGCGTAAGTTTTAATTAACAATGTTCTAAAAGCACAAGAGTAGAGATGATGACATTTCATAAAATGTTTCACTTAAATGTAAAGATAAAATTTGGAAAGGAAAAAATATTCTGAGGTTGCTAAGATTTACAGTAAGAACAAAACTTCTCTTTATTGCATAACTTTTATTATATTATTGTAAATATAATGATATTTTATTATTAATTTTTGGTATTAATCTCCTTGTGTGTCTAATTTATAAAATTAAATTTTATCATGTCTAGTGCTCTTGCTATATATTTAAAGATCCTTGATAAAATCCACAGAATCAGCAATATTTGGTCCTGATCTGGCATCTTGGGTTCAGTCACTTTCCTACCACCATAAAACTGCCTCCCTGTGCTTTTTCTATCAATAAATATTTTCATAGCAACTGTTTGGATGAGCTCTTCACCATAGTAACTAGACTTTATGAATTTATGAGCAGTAGTAGACTGGTGACAAGGTCTCCCCAATTTACAGTTGAGTTAGCTAAATGTAACCATAAGTTCTATGCTAACAGTTTTTCTTGCACTTTTCACTTGTGGATCTCTTCATGCTTTCCAGTTAACTTTAGTCTTCAAAAATTTAAATGCAATGTCAATTGCTTTAACTACTATCCTCCAGATTACTCTTTTGTTATCATTCCTCAATGTTTCTCTTTTCTAACTTTTCTACACTCAGTAATCCCTTGTGTCTTAGTGGCTTTACTACCTAGATTGGAGTGGACTCATTTTAGGGAAAGAAGTATGTATGGGTAGGAAAAACGATATAGGAATTGGTATTATCTACAGTTTCAGGTATCTACTGAGGGACCCTTGTAACATATACCCTGTGAATAATGGAAGACTACTGTATTTGCTAAAAAGATAACACACACACATATATATATATTATAAATCATTGTAAATTAGGTTTCAATTTAGATGCTAAATACATCTCATCTTAAGCAGAAAATAGAAAAGTATTAAAAACATTATCTGGTTTAATTTCTTTACTGTACCTAAAAATGGATATGTTAGCAGCCATGATTTTGCAGCTATATGTAGATTTTCATATACTGCAAGAATTTAAATTACAAAAAATTAATGGTAGTCATAGTAGATGATTGACTCTTGTAAAGTGATAAAATGGCCAACATTTGGGAATAGCATGAAATGTTGACAGCAAATTCCTTGTGACATTTCCCAGCTAAAAATAATCAAGCCTAAACTAATATAGAAAACAGCAGACATATTAAAATTTAGTGACATATTAAAATGTCATCTTATAATGCCAAAAAAAGCAAAATAATTTTACACATCATAATTTCCTGGTAATTAATCTGAAATGTTTAAGTTAGGCCGTTGAATTTCAAATTATTAGTATAACTTTTCAGATTGAAAATTAGACAAATACCATCAATCAAACATAAAATATTGTGTATTTTACAAGCACATTTTGGTAATTTTGTTGAAATTTGATATTTTTTTTAAATCATTTTTTTGTCAACTGATCTTATTCAATGCTTTTATATCTTTTTTTTTCCTAAAAGAACACCAAAAGGTAAATGAACAAATCTGAATAGTATAATAGTAATAAATAAAAACTGTAAAATACATTGGAAATTCAAATTTCCAAGGATCACCCATATACAGGCCAGGAAATCTGATCTAGTCATAAAGAAAAGATCTGTCAGATAATGGATGTTACTGTTTCAGTAGACTAAAATAAAGCTGGAAAAATATCTAGACCTTTATATGTGGAAAATGAGTTATTGTCAGCAGATAGTATTGCTAAGAAAAATTCAAACCAATTTTAATTATTAAATATAATAATTTGAAACAAAAAATGTGCTATAGGCCTCACCTATAACTTTCATAGAGATGTTATGTATGGTGCCAAAGTCATTCAGAAATATCTAGACTGTCAGGTATATATAACCACTTTCTCAGAACAATGGTTAAAAATGTCTTTGAGCCTGTAGATTTTAGCAAGAACCATTCTTTAAATATCACAAACAATTGTAAACCTTGAGAACTACCAACAGCAGCAACAACTAAAACATGTAACTTGAAGAGAAAATAAAGACAGAATCAAGATGCTAGATTCCATGCTACTTCAAATAAAATGATAATAATAACAAAAGGAATCCATCCCACTCCCCATGAATACTAGAAAGAGCAATAACAGCTACTGGACTTGACCCCTCATGCTATCTTCCACCTTTACAGATCAGACCAAAAATGGCGTACTGCTGTCATATTTGGATGAGAGCTGTTCAGTTCTCACTTTCCTGTCTTGACAGAGTTCAAAAGCATCTCCGTTCTTGTGAGTGACTAATTATTTTCCACCCTCCAACCTCTCTCTCACAGGTGGGATGTGGTAAGCCTCTCACTGCTCCATTGCTACTTCCATGGAAAGTGCTTGGATGCACTACATTCCTTAGTTCCACCAGGTTTAATCTTCGTGGCTAGGACCTGCCATATCATTTACATTGTAGCAAACTACCCACATTCCCTTCTGTATTCCACCAGTGAGAAGTAAGTTCCACTCAAAAAGTTTCTTGCTCTGTGGAACAGACTACCAAGAGGAGGTTTCCCCCAATCACTAGTTTTAACCTACTCAAGTTTAGAGTTACCCGTTATCTTCAACTCCTGTCTGTATAAACTACCCCTTAACGTAAGTGAACTCCAGGCTTTGTACAGGTTGAACCTGACAGTGTTTTTAAAAAAAAATGAGAAACCTATTTTGCTGAAAAATTGTTTTAAGAGAAAGCTATAGTAGCTGATTGGTCAATGAATGCAGAATGTTTTCTTATAAGGAAACTGCTAATATTGCCATTAAAGTTACCTAAATCATTGTTAAACTAAGGTTAGTCTTAGATTCCAAGTCTGATCCTCACTCTGAAGGATAAAAGATTTTTTAATATACCACAATAAACAGTAATTTGAGCATTTGAATCATGGCAAATAGGGTCTATTGAGTTTTCCAGTTCATTCAAATGATTAAAGAAAAAATACACTTTTGATATTTGGTAAACTTTTCAATTGAGGTAGATTAATAATCCTTACCAAATGGTATAAAATTTGGTTTCCAACTAACTGATCACAACATTGGCTTACATTAAATTAATTTATTCTTAGAGATCTTGCTTTATGTAGCTGAATATTTGTTTTCTTGTTATCAGTAAACCATTAATATTGGAATTGCTGAATAGGTTTGTTTTCTTAGTATTTTGTTCTTGACATTCTGACATCATTGTTCTTAATGCAATTACTTTCTCTAAAATAAAACCAAACAAAGGTTACCATTTTATATTTATTCCATTTTTTTTTTTTTTTTTTTTTTTTTTTTTTTTAGTAGCCATTCTCCAGGTGCAAGAATAATAAATCAATGTCTGGTCAGGAATTTTTAAAATGCAAAACTATAACAGAATTTTAGATTAAGTTTTAATCAATGGAAAATTAAAAATATACTGTCAACACTCTTGGATTAAATTTCATTTTGGATCACCTATCCTTTCCACCTATATTCATTCTTATTTACAAACCTTGATTAAAAATGTTCTTGAGACATCTAATATAATGTCTATTTTTTCTTAGTATTCATTATATTAACTAAATTGTAACTGATGCCATTTGCTTTTGATAATATCAAAATATTAGTTACCATTATTTTGCCTCTTTTTTTTTTTTTTTAATTTTTCCATAAATTGTCAAATTTTCAATAAACTATTTCTGTTGTGAAGAATTGACTAAATGTCCAGATTTGAAAGGTCTATTTCTAAGGTTCTTTCTAATGATGAAAACTCAAAGAAATAATTGGAATTTAATAAAGAATTTAAAAACATCTCTATAAGACAGTACAATGAAAATATTAATCACAAGGTTTTTGTTTTTGTTAGCTTCCCTGTTAAAAACAGATGAAGCTGTCACTAATCAAATTACATATATCTTTGAGTCTTACTTGATTTCTCTCATTTCACTTAACCTGTTCTTCCTCCTGTAGATTCTACTTGCCATATTTTTCTTTGACTACAGTGACAATGCCAGACATGGTTCTTTGACATTAGACCACTTTCCATTCTCCCTCAACACTAACACAAGAAAAAAATTACCATAATAAAATAGGCAATATTAAACAAAACTATGACATAGAGCAGACATGTTTGAATAAATCTCTAATGCCATACCACACTGGCAAAAATTCCCTCCTTGGCTTCTGCTCCTTCTAGGTTTGGCCTTTCCTATATTGTAAAGAATGAGGTGTCATAATGTCACCATTTCTTCTACAAATGATTGACATTCACACCACTTCTTCCTCACCCCCTTGAGGATATCATTTTCAAACCTTAGCTTTTTCTAACTTACTCCATTATTCTATCTTTGGTCACCTCTTGTAGGTTTCAAATTTGTTGATTCTGTTTTTTCTGTCAATCAACTATTGCTACTCTTCAGGATTCTTTGCACTTGTCTGACTTTACAGTTCTTCCATTAAGTAAGATTACACACTTCACTGACAGGTACATTACATATACCAAGTTAACCTGAAGTAATGTTAGAAATATTCCCCATTATAGTATTTTTTTTATAACAGCTGAAATAACATTAAGTTCTACATAATAAATATTTTGTCCATATTTGCTTTATTATATAACCTGTAATCATCTTTTATGGGTTATACACCCCATGGGAAATATCAAAGACTACAATATTCGTATTTTTAACCAGTTAATAAGCAACAAAAAAAAATTCTTTATTCAGCAGAAACACTGTAGCCATATTGATATTGCAGCAAATCATATTTGGACAAATATCTTCTTGCTTTTTATCAATTTTCTAATGCAAATATCCTCTGACTATTAAAGTAACTACTGAGAAGTAGGGAAAAGTTGTCTTCTGACAAGAATCTCTCATCCCATATTCCAAGAGTTCATCTTTCAGAGGCTACACCTTAACACTTCATACTTTTTAATTGATGGTTAAAAGTGTTCAATTTGAAGGTTCTAATAAAAAGCAGCATATTTCTCTTTTTAATGTTTACTTAAAGGTGATTGGTTGCTTTCTTTATGCTGGTCACTTGGTTTTAACCTCTTTATCATTACTTTCTGCAGCTTTCTATTTTAAATCTTATTTAACAAAGGGAGGTTAACAACTTTGTCATGGGGATAAAGGAACTAATCATTAAGTTGTATCACAAGTTGATCAAGTAACCACTTTATTCAAAAAGAAACTATAAAATAGGAGGTTGTATTTTGTTAATTACACGCCTAGCAAAATATATCATTTGATATTGTCATAACCACAGGTGTAATTTTAATATTGTCTGCATTGGATTGTCTATATTAAGTATGATAATGGAGAATCTCTTTCTCATCTCTACCTCCTCTCTTTGCTATGTCCTTCCATTCCACATTTAAAAATTTTATTCTTTTTAAATCCTGTCTATATTACAAGTAAAACTTGGTTTATTAACTTGTGCATTTTTTAATACATTAAAAAAAACTTTTCCTGAAACCATTTTTAATATTCCTATTTCTTTTGAGCAAACTTGGATGGTTCTTTGGTGTGGGAATTTTTTTTCCCCAAGAAATGAAGGAGGTACTGAGTAAAGTTCACGTAATCAGTTACCCATATACATGTGTAAGAAACTCGTACCTACTCTCCTGCTCGCACAAGTAAACCCAGAAAAGATTTATGAATGAGCGCTTGTTCCAACTGAAAAATCTATACACTTCATCTCTATACATTTCTCCTCCTTTCTGTTTTAATAAGGCAAATTAGCTGCATCTGTTTGTACTTCACACTTGTATAAGTGTTTATTTGACATAATGAAGAGTTAGGCAGTAGACACCTGCCTCTTGGAAATTGTATAGACACTGGTAGAAAATGTTTATATATCTATACAGGTGGCGGGGGCACTAGAAGTAGGATAATTTGGGTTCTTAAGTAAATGCTAAGATAGTATTTTATAGGGCTTTCATAAGTATAGGATAAATGTAGACATGTAATGATTTCTTGACAGCTTACTACCTTCTATTATACTTATGACACATCTTTTGACTATCACTTACAAGTAGTTTTGTAATCATAAGCAAAAGATTAAAATATATAAGAGCCTAGTTGTGGTATAATGGTTAACAAGTTGGTCTCTATCACAAGTGAGCTCAATTCTTATTGGGTGCTCCATGCTTGTAGTCTTGTGTCCAAGGTAGACTAAGCTAATAACTATAGAGCAAATTGTAATAAAGTAGTAGAATGAAACAATTAAGGTCAAAAAAGGCTGAAAATATAACTGTAAAGTTTTTAACAGAATCTAATTAGTATTTGCAGCATTGTTCCTGATTTGTAAAACTAAGCAAAATTAGCATTTAATATGCACAGAATTGGTCAATGTTGTGATTGTGCACACATGAATAATATTCTAGCATTTATAGAAGAAATGCAGATTCTGCAACTTATTAAAGCTCCTCTGAGATCTAGAACTAAGTTCTATAATACTACAAGTTCCTGAAGTGCAAAAAGTTCCAATCTAGTAAGGAATTGGTTGTGCAAGTTTATATTATATATTGTATGAATAAGTCATGTTTCTTGAATAAATTAGGTACAAAATGTAGGAGTTCAAATTTATCTTGGGGAATTTTATATTTACAAAGCCTTTTTGATGTTACATAATTTTGATCTGAACTAAAGGTATATTTCAAAAAGCTACCACTAAACTATTAAGTGAACAATATTATAATCTTCAATTTTTAAATTCTTAAAAGAGGTGACTGACTATATGAAGGTAAATAAATTGAACAATACTATTTCAGTAATTTTGTTTTGATTTAGTCATGTCATGAGTTACATTGCTTAGCTTTATGCTTTATTAAAATATTACTTTCCAAGGCATTCAGCATCCACCACCTCCACTGCAAAAAATGTCAAATTGTAGAACATTGGCAAAGTGAATATTAGGAATATGAAACCTTAATATTGAAAAAAAAGTCATCATGGCATTTTGTTAACTATTCATGATTTTAAACTGAAAGTAAAGGGGAAAATTTCATTTGTATGAAGTAGCTTGACAAAAGAAATGGTCACTACATTATTTTTTTACCCAAATAAGATGTTTCTGGTCAACGTTTCTTTTTCAATTATTAAACTACTTATATTTTATATAAGATCCCATACATGAATACACTTTAAAAAAAAAAAAAAGTTGTCTTGTGTGCAGTTGATGAATCTTTTTAGGTAAATGTTTACCCAGATGCCTTAGATGACTAGTACTTGTATTGAGCCTAACTGTATAATACGTTAATATTAAATTCCCTATCAAATATTTAAATACAAAATATGAAAGATACTGAGACAGTAATACTTTCTATTAATTTTCAAAGACTAAATATAGGGTGTAATTTTTTAGCTACAGAACACTGTTTTTTCACATGGTCACTTCCATTAGCTATACATGTTGACCAGCGGGGATTATTTCATGGATTGACAGCTGCACAGGGCCACCTGGAACATCACTTGTCACATACGCTCCTGTCATCTCTACTGGAACATGTTACCCATTACATGTGCTCATATCCACTGTTTGGTCTCCAAAAAGATTCAGCAAGCAACTTAATGTATGCAAATTTTTCTCAGATGGAGGACTTTAATGACACATGCTTTCATACCAGATGTTATTTTACCAGATTGCTGCACAGCTGATATGTATAACTAGGCAAAAAGAATTATGGTTTATTAGAAGATAGGTTCAAACTCTACTACTACCACCAATATCTGCCTCATGGTCTAGCATAATGAAATAAGAGACATTACTTTCAGAGTAACCTTGTATATTGCTCTCAAAAAAGCAGACTGAAAAATGTCATTCCTTCAACTCTTGTCTATGTCAGAAACCTGACACTTGAAAATTTTTGTCATGAGTGTTACTCTAATCAAAAATATCCAGTCATCTTCCAACAGACTAAACTGTTGGAGACACTGAGAAGTTATTGCTCTATGATAATTATCTCATCGGTCATTGTTGGCTTCCTTTGTCCTTCTAGGTCATCCATGCTGGCTTTATGATAATGTTTGTCTAATCTGCCTTTTGTGTCAGACCAGTTATTTTATTGTTCATAGCTGCATTGGGAAGATTTTATGGCTGGATGACCTGAGCACAAATTTTCTGGACTTTGTGCACTCTATCATTATCATTTCTATTTTATAACCTGAAAGCACATCTGTTCATGCTTTATATTGCAATGCTTAAGATTTTTCTTTTTATAATTGCATTCTGTAGAAAACTGACTATCATGCTTGAAACCATTTAAACTTCTGACAAGTTTCCTTGCAAAAAATAATCCTAAACCTACAAAGTTTTTATTTTTCTAAATAACTATTTAAACCACTAGCTGAAGCTCTTGTTGACCTTTTTTGTTAAACTTTTTATGTCAATTTGTATACATGTAAAATCTGATCATATAACATTGGGCACATATAACTTTATTCATTGATAAGTTTTTTTTTTTTTATACTAACCAATAATATTAATGTCTGCAGGCAATAATGTGTAATGTAGGGCCCTTTTTTTTCCCCCAATCCAACACTACCATAATTGTCATATTTAGGACTAATACTTCTGTGTTTATAAAAGTTTAAATTTAAGTACAAAGCAATTCAATCAATTCAGTTTTTTTAAGTTTTCTTTTATTAATTTATCATTAGATTTATCTTGGGCTGCCAAAAGAATATTTGCCTGAAGATAAAAAAAATGTGTTCAGATTATATAGACTCAACTGTTTCGTATATACAACCATTATACTTTTTTTTTTCCATAGGATTAAAGTATAGTATCTGCTTGACTTCTCTTCTAATCTGGAATCGATTATACTTTCTGAGTGAAAAAGTAGGAATGTATTAGAAAAATGAGGGAGAGAAAAAGGGTGCAAAGATGAAAATTTAGGAGGTAAAAAAGCAGAAGAAAAATGAGATAAAATAAAAAAGATGTAAAGAGGGTAAAAAGGATGGAGTTGTAACACAGAAAAATAGATTTACTAGCTGGATATCAAAGGACAATGAACAAAAGGTTGAAAAACATGGAAATTGCAATACATCGAAATTCTTTATGGAGAGAGTAAAAGTAAATGGATGCAGTAGGAGATATTTCTGCATTCCTTTTACTTTTTTTCACATATGAAACTAATCCATTTTTGCTTAAAACGGGTATGATAAAGAGGGTGGAAGGGATAAGGGAGGGAATGAGAAGATACAGAAAAAGGTGAGAGAAGAGCAAAGATGTTAGATAATGGATAATCTTAGTTGTCAACACCTATGAAAATTTTTCACTGGTCCATCTAGTATTTTTAAATGTATTCAAGGTTGTGCTTAGTAAAAAAAAAAAAAACAACAGTTGGCAAAGATAATGTTCTATAATCAGAATATACAGATAATGAAGCCTTCAGTGAAGAAAAATTCTTTTAAGATTTCTGCAGAGAAGAGAAGGGAAAAAAAACTTGATTTATTTATTCCATAAGGTAATATGAGACTTTGATTACAGATAAGGTTGACATTCCCAGAAATTAGGTTAGATATTTTCCACAAAAAATAGTGATGATAATCATAATATTTTTTAACCGTAATCTATTGGTTATATGTCAGTAACAAGCTAAACGTAAACTAGCAGGTGATAGGAAAAAATAGAACCGAGTTTATATTCTTGCAAATCTGATAGAAAAAAAAAATTACTAAATAATTTAACATTAAATTATTATTCAATCTTGAAAACGAATAAACTAAGTTTATTAAAAGCATTGGAATAAGAGAAGACTGAAAAGTTTATCGTCTACTTATCTTTTATCAAACTATTTTAGTATTGTATTATAAGAAATCTAGACTACGTTTGTATTTTTCTTTCTTATTGGTGATTAAATCAATTGATTTCAACTGAAAGATTGACACTTTTTCCTCAAAGTGATAAAATGGAAATTTTGTCAGTCATTTAAATTTGCACTTTCAACATCTTTTTTTGTTGTTTTTTCTTGTTTTGTGTATGTATTTTTAATATATATTTGTGTTAAGGTATGTAATATTTGAGTAAAAAGTGCTCAATATCAGAGATAGAGCATATGTAAATATAAAAGTGGACAGTGAAGTCAATACCAAGTGACAACAGTCTGTTTCATGTTTGCTTAAATGTAATCTTCAGTCTTGAAGCATTGTACTCAAGCATGAAACACTGTTGGTGTTTGGTGTTGACCTCAGTGTCCACTTTACATATTATTACTATAAACATTATTTTTAGTGGGGACACTTGTTTGAGTTGCTATACCTGTTTATTTATTAAACAGTGAAATTAATAATAACGAGCCTACATTGCAAAGTCCTACTAAAGAAAAATTGTGCCTCTGGCAGGAATACTACTCGTTGAATCAAAGCGTGTCTCTACCTGTTCAGCCACAGAGACCTGGCAAATTACCTATTAAAGTATGTCTTTTTTCCATAAGGACTTCTACAAATCTATATCTGCTAGCTTCAGTTCCATAGCAAAATGTAAACAGTACATTTTACTGCTTAATAAAATCAAATAAAAAAAACAGGTATGTACAACTCAAACACATGTACCCATTAAAAATAAGAAATAATGTCAAATAAAAATCCTTTCAAAATTTTATATATATATATATATATATATATATATATATATATATATATATATATCTCCATCCATCCAGTATAGTATATAAGTTACTGTTGGCTTGTGGAATGAAGATTCCTGCTACTTCTATTTGACTAAGCTGATGTGTATGAATAGTCATCAAATTATATCAGCAGGACTTGATTTGGGGAGTAAAAACAGTATTTTCAGTGATACATAGTGGAGTCAAATACATTTACATTTTACAGTAAACAAGTGCCCAGTCATACTGAGAAAAATTCCTTACAACCTTTCTCACAATGGCAACTAAAAGAACAAAAAGGTTACACAACACATGATACAAGTGTTATACAATTGTAATGTTTATCCTTACTGTCAGTATGTCCCCATCTCATTATGGTCAGTCTAGCTTTGACCATTTGTCTCTATCCTACTCTTTGCTTTGCATACCATAATTGATTTCTTAAAAATGAAAACATTTTATTTTCTGAAAAGTGAAGTCTGGCCTTTTTTTTTTTTTTTTTTTTTTTTAAACCGGATTTCAAATGTCCTCACCTTTTCTTCCTTTAAACATCTCTATTCCTAATCAGGAATTCCCCACTCCAAAATGTATCTTTTAATTTTATATTTATTAATGAGGTGAAACACATGTAGTGTTACTGTTGCTGCTACTACAACTATGAGTAAGTAGGCACCAGTTTATCTTTGGGATAAAGATAACACACTGTTTGGTCAAAATTCATCCCTTTTGTGTTGAGACTCTAAGGAGCTGGCCTGGGCAATGGCATATAGAGGCAGTGTGCTACCCAGATTACATACTCATAATGACAAGATCCAAAAGAATACAGAGCATTACATTTGAGGTTAGCTTGGCTACAACAGTTGCTGGAAAGTTGTCGGTGTTCAATTCTCCACTCCAGGTTTTCTGTCTGGATTTACATCCATAGCCTTTTCTGCAAGATTTTCCTTCTCCTAGATGAACTGCCTTCTTGGTCTGTCAAGCTGCATTTATCTGAATGAATAGTAGTAAACAAAATATATAATGCTAATTGAAAAAAAAGGACAAAGTATATTGTTGAAGGTATATATTAAAATAATTCTGTCTGAAAACTGTAGCTTTAATAATATCTCTGGTAAGACATAACCTCCGTGAAATGACCCTAGAAAATAGGTACAAATTCAAATGTTTTACATGATTTATATTCAGACTATTGTCTTTATATATGTTGTATCACAACATTTCTGCCCTTGTGCTCTCCTCAGGTGTATATCAATCTGGGTAACCTACAGGGAATCCTGAACTGAACTCTTTATTTTAATCTGCTGTTCTTCTTCCACTACTCATGTCTAGGGATATCATCTAGTTCTTATTTTTATTTCGTACTGTTCAGTTATTGTTTGCCCATTTCTACTGAGTGCAAGTACACACTGTCCAATGAAGGGATTGAACTCACAAACACTGTCACCAAATTCACAAACCAATACTTTTACCTACTAGGCCATCATTACGTAGGATAAGATGATACCCCTTGACATGAGTAGTGCAACAAGAACGGTCTACCCTTGTAGATTAAATAAAGGATTCAGTTCAGAATTTCCAGTAAGTTACTCAGATTGACCTGTTGGCCAAAACATTATGATAACAACAACAACAGAGATAAGAACAATAATCAAAATATAAATAGTGGAAATAACTCCTCATCCCAGAAATTCTGGCAAAAATTCAAATCTCATCAGAAATTACTTCCTTATTTCAAATTTGGTACTTTAGTTTATTTCTATTTTAGTTACAAGTTGCATAGTCTACTAAATGAGCCACCTTAACAGAAACAAACAAAACAAAAAAAGCATCAGAATAGAAAATTCTACATTTTATCTCTTTTTACACTTCCATTTCTAGGAGTGGCATTATTGGCTAATTAATTTCTTATTGATATTGATTAAATCATGATTAACTGAAGATGATTAAATTTTAAGATTCTATTCCATTCATCCAACAACTAATTTTCATTAATGTTTTTATGATGCTTTGGTAATTTATTTTCTCACTTTGCAGTTGTATACTCATCTGTTGGACTAGTCTTTCAGGAAATCTGAAAAAGCAATCCTATCAAGATCATTATCATCACCTGACAAGGTGTTTAAATTTTGCTCTTTTTAAACCCAGCATAAACCAAGTTTGAATAAAACTATTTGGTCCAGTTGTTTTTAATTAAGTTACAAAAGTGATAAACTAGATTGCATTTTTTGTTTTTCATTCTTATTAATTTGGCACATTCTAAAAATTAGTACAAAACAAAATTCTGATTTCTGGTATGTTTGATTTGTTAAAGAGAGAATTCTTTTAATTTTATAATTATTGGTAGACATAAATGAATATATGAACTTAAATTTTTCAACCATGGAAATATTTTTATTTTTTTCTAAATATAACTTTGGCTTAGAGCTATATCACATTGAAACAATGGTTCTTAGGCAATCACCAAAGTTGAGCAACATCCAGATGGGTGACCACTTGGGAAGATCAAGTGTTGTATGCTTAGATATGCTGGTGGTGAAATGGATAATGTAAAAGAAATGGAAACAAATTTCAATGATATTAGGTTGGTGCAAAAATAATAACGGTTTTGATGTATTTTTTAACATCAAAAACCGTCATTATTTTTGCACCAACCTAATAGTTGTGTTCATTATATTTACTTATGTGCAAATACCCTTGCGAAAGGTATGAATCCATCTATTCTCCCCCAGCTATAGATTAATTAATAGGATTTGTATCAGTAAATCATTATTATCCCTCAAAAATTCTTACAATCTAAAAATATTTTTTGGCTTCAAATAACCTGTAAAAGGTTAAGCTGTAAAAAAAAAAAATCAATCAAATATAAATATAATTTTTTCTCCTTTTTTTTTTTTTTTTTTTTTTTTTTTTCATCAATGAGCACAGAATTATAGAACATTGTAAGGAAATTTTGCTATTTTATAACAGTTTTATCTTGCCTTAAACCATAGACATAAAAAGCAAAAAAAAATAGTTGATACCATATGATTGTACAAAAAATATGCAGTTGAATACAATTTAAATTTTATACAATTTAGGACTTTCGATTTTAAATGAGGTTGATAAGCTGTAAAATAAAACATCCAACCAACCAATTATAAAGAGCAATAAATTTTGTGCATTCATGTTCACTCTCATTGTATTGGCTTCTATTTTTTTGATTAAAGATCAGTATGTGCATTGTTTGACATTGCTTTTCAACTTGGAGTCAGATATTTTAAAGTAATATTAAGAGTTTTGTTTCTTTTATATCCAAATTGATGGCACTGTCTTTGTTTTGCTATTCAGAACCCCATTTTATTAATGATGTTTTTTTAGATGTGAATCAATGACTGCTTGAATGTTAGTTTTTGGTTTCTGTAATTTTCAATGAGCCCTAATTGTGATTTGAAATCTAACTTCCAAAAAAAAAAAAAAAAAATTGAGAAGACACTATATTTCCAAAATAAAACATTTGCTACAATAACACATTTAGAAGTAAGCTGAAATCCTATGTAAAATCTTTAAAAATGTAAATAAAATTCTGAAATTAGCATTAATAATGTCTATATATTATGTCATTTTGATAAATTTTTTTTTTATATTCTGTAAATTTTATTATGACTATTTCTGTGATTAGCACTTTGCAATATTTGAGGCATGGACAAATGATACTTGTAGATACATAAGAGATTCAGAAGAGAAAAATTGGTTAATCCCACACAGTGAACCAACTTTCTCGGCAACAAACCTAGCAATGGATTTAAACTTTATTACAACTCCAATGAGCATCTTGCTATCTATAAAGAATTTTAATACCAATTAATAAAACTTTAAATAGGTTTTCCTATTTTGAAACAAAAGGTATTTTAAAATGTGTGTCAATTCTGAATATTTATTATGGACTAAAGCTAGGTTAGTCTGATGTAAGGAGGAAATTAATATTGTAACAATTTTCAGTGAAGTTTAAAATTTTGAATATTTTCAATTTTTTTTTTTTTTTTTTTTTTTTTTTTTTTTTTTTTTTGAGATTGAACCCTGACTATTAGTACTAGTAGCCAAATTTTGGTGACCAGTTTCTCTCTCCAATGTGTGGATGGATGGATGCACAATTGTCAAAATAATTTTAATAGTACTACAGCTTGCAGTTTTTATTGCCTATTGTGACGTCCCCCGGTGTCGCTGCGCCAAATGTGACGTCTGCCTGGCCGTGTCCGTCATGCTATCCTGTCCTGTGACGACCAACTGGCTTGGTATTGGTCGCAGCACCAAATGTGACATTCTAACCTTTTGGTGATTCGGATGGGAATCTGGTTAGATTTGGTATCAGCCTTGTCGTTCCCAGCTCGCCTCCAATGTCTGGTTACCGAAGTAACTGTTTTGATTTCTAGTCTAACCTACCCACGTTGTGATTTGATCTTAGGTAGACAAAATCATTCAGTCGCCGGGCCGTAATACAAGTCAAGTTCGAACAAGGGTAATACTACACAAGTATATGTAGAAGAAAATGAAGTAATAACTCAAAGTCCAAATGTACTAAAAAAGGATAACAATATTTTATATCTGGTTGCTGAATACAGGACTGCGTCTTTCTACCAACCCGCTTATATGGATTCGTGACACTTTGTGTTTGTTAGGCGAGTCTTAACATCTTAATTTGTTCTTTTACGAAACTGGTTTTGGTGTATCTTTAGGCGATATTCGTGAAACTTGTTTTGGTGGTGTGAGTCTAAGTCGTTCTTCAAAAATAAATTGTTCTTGGTTAGAAGTTGAGTTCGGAATTGCGTGGAATCTTTCAGTCAACTTTTTGCAAGGCAGGCCCAACTCAATTCAACTCAGCTGCGAACTTCACTGGAACTGCCTTTCACCCGCTGCAACTCTGCTTATATGGACGCCGACCAAAACCGGGGTGGGCTTGTCGGGGTTTGAGGTTCCTTGATAATTCTAAATCCACAATCCACTTCTTTGTTTTCGGTCAGGAAAATTTATTGTTTTCCATTTTTGGAAGTCTTTTCGTCCTCCCACCTTCTTCTGTTCTCATATTGGTATAATTTTTATCTCCCAGCACCCTGCGAGAGGTCCAGCGGGCATTTTGTTTTTTGGTCAGTGCGTGCTTAATTTATTTTTATTTTTATCTCTTTAGAATTCTGCGGGAGGTTGCTTGTCCAACTTGAAATTTTTACCATTGCCATGGGCAGATTGGATATATCTTACTCGCCGCCCTGTAACATAAATCAGATTAAATCCGAAACATCCGTGACCTTACTTTCCTCGCTAATGAGAATAAAACCTTTAGCATTTTTCTTTGTTAAAAAGAATAACATCGCTTAGTGTCCTTTTCGTGATGGCTTCTTATTACCTAAATTTAATTCTCGCCTTTCTTTTTTTTTTTTTTTTTTTCTCCTTTCTTTCTAGCGACCTAAATAGTGTCACACTATTATACTCTGTCTATATTTCTGAGATGAGGTATTATAATTATTTACACTATTTACATTGTTCGGATTGTTGTCCTCATCTTTGTTGCCATATTCACAGTGTTTCGGCTGTGGTACACTCTGGCCTTCTGAACCCTTTAATTCAGCCATGGAAGTAGGTTGTTCTAGTTCCACATGCCATGCCTCTTCTGGGGTGTCTCAGTTATCTCCCTTTAACTCTACTCTCTCAGATTTTTTTTTCACCACTGCAGTAGCCAGGTATTGAATTCAAGACTCTTTGGATCAAGTCACTGGATCCACTTTTATCCACTGGGTCATGTGTCTTCGTGGACATCAGTGTATGAATTTTTGGGACTTATAAACTTTGTCTCAGTAAAAAAATTTTATGAAATCTCATATTGCATTTTTTGGCTATTATTGCTTTTCTTTAGCACCCCATATTGTATTCTGTCATTAAGCTTGGGCTGTAAGCTACTATTAATTTTTTTTAAATAAAGAGATTCTATGTAAAGAAATTTACAATAGGTGGCTTATTCATTTATTAGGTAATCAAATGTCCTAAATTATTTTGCAAACTGGACTACTCCATATGATATCTAGAGAATTAAACAAAATATCACAAGGTTCATTATCTATAAGTAGGTGAGTGATTTCTAATGCACGGTTCTTAAAAAAAAAATTAAGTAGTCACTCATTCCACCAAATGTAAGTTCTAGAAACGCATTATATCAAATAAAGAAATTAACACTTCAATCACTTTTCAAAAAAAAATTGTAATCTATAAAAACTGGATTATAACTTTTATGGTCATTAAAAAATGCTTATATTTTGTTATATTTATCGAAAAGCTAGCAGAGGTACCAAACTGGATTTGTTCATCAGGATTTAGTACTTTGTCTTTAAAGACATTGTAAAAGCAAGAGGGGTTAATTCATAATCCCATCTTTTCAATAATCATAAGTCATAATGTTGCCATATCAGACTGGGTAGTTAAGATCTGACATCTTGTTTTTCATGGTATTTTAGAGTCAAGGCAAGTTACTTCATGGTGTCACTTATGAATGTGACAAATTGTATTGGGTTACTTACTATCAGGAGAATGTGCAGGTGGTGTAATGGATAGTGGCTAGGAATGAAAGATCGGAGAGCTGAGTTAGTTACATCCACTTATATGCTAATACCCTTGGGAATTGTATGAATCCATCTCTTTTATCCAGCAATGAGTTAGATAGGACTTATATCTGGAAAAATCATTGTTCTCAAACCCCCCACCCCCAAAAAATTGTTAATGCATTATTTACTCACAAAAAAGAATTATTCTTACAATTCAAAATGTGTTTCAGCTTTAAGTAACCCATAAAGAGGTGATAAACTGTAAAATACATAAAAAAACAATCACTCAACATACTTATCAGTAGCTTCTGTGCACTTGATTATTGTCTTGTGCTACTTAGACTGTCAAGATGACTCATGATGGGACAATTGATGATTTTTCCCATTGTATTACTGTAAGAACAATTTGAACAATGGGCTTGCTAATTCTATTTCTTGAACTGATAACCACTTCACCTCTTCATACATAGTCCAAGAATTATAAAATATACAAAATAACAATGAAGAGGGAAGAAAAGAGAAAAGTAATTAAAACAAACTGGTTCTATTTGGTTTTCCTCTTTAAGTCATAAAGTTAATTACCATATATTGGGCCAATGAGGATGGTTGATTTCAACTGAGGCCTTTTTTTCCAAAGACAAACAGGATATCTTAGTTAAAATGAACAAATTCCTGGCTGTAAGCAATAGAAAAGTGCTTTCATCATATTAGCAACAACAATATTAATGAGTTTTTACTAACTGCTAAATATTACCAATCAAACAATTATCTTTTACATCGTTTCCTTTTTTTAAAGATGATTTTGGATTACTTAAGTTCAGTCTTCGAAGCACACTGCTGAGCAGTCACTGAAAGAATATACAGAAAAAGATTATAAAGCAAGTTATTAGTTTTTAATGTTTGTTTTTTTTTTTTTAAATTCAGTTACTTTTATCTATTCAACTTTACCGATTGTTTAGATGAATGTTTTCAAGGTACTATCAACTCTTCTATGTTATCATATCGCTTTGCTCTTTGTGTCTGCTGTCATTCCACACACATGTGGGCATATGTATGTCTCCCTCATAGCACCCCTAACCCTCTTACTGTTTGTGTATATGTCGCTCTCTGACGCTTTATTATTATTACTTTTTTTTTTTTTAACTGTTATCTTTGCATTATAAGTAAACCTTAAGCAGTCAGTCAGAAGCAAATTATTAATGATGGAAGACAAAATAATTCAGATGTGAAATTCAGAGCATCAGCTTGAGTTTCTTGTCAGGTTAATAGATATTGATCTGAGATTTCTCAAGGTCAGCTTTCTGGGATGATGGATGTTTTCATTTTATTTATCTTTGTCTCTGCTTCATGAATCAGTTTTAATCTCTAGATAACAGTGTATTGGGAAACAAGTGTATTTCATCCTAAAATCTTCCTTTAAATCACTATTCATTGTAGATGCATAGCATCAGCAATCCAGTCTTTTTTATGATTAAAAAAAAAAATCCAACTTTCTCTTTTTTTCAAAAGCTTAGTTCAAAGCAATCTAGATGGGAAATGCACAAAAACTGAAAGGTTCACATTATTAGAATCTTTGAACATATTGTATGCATGTGTCCACACACGAAAGAAACTGATAAATCTTGTCTTTAAGATAGTTTTAAAAGAGAAAAGTAATTCTAAAAACATCTTGGAGGTAATACTTGATGGACAAACAAGTATAAATGATTTTGCAATTACATCAGATATGCCTTTTCAGTACATTATTATAGGTAAGCAAATACTTTAGGATTTAGCTCATATATATATATATATATATATATATATATATATATATATATATAGTGATTTACTAAGCATAGCTTACATGTGACACAAGGGTAAACATATAGAGCACCAAGTGAGGAGCAAACTTGCTTACTAACCATTACACTATGAAGTGCCCAATAAGCATGTCTAATGAAACAATATAGACATGTTGTGTGTTTATTTTCAATAATATATAGTACAAATGAATATAGTCCAAACGTTTTGAAATGCTTATAATATATAGTTCTTTAGAAATATCTATGCTTAACAGTTTTTTTAACTGAGTTACCTCCCTTACAATAAATGTTTACAATATTGAAAATTAAAAAAAAAAATCCCTGTGATTTTGCACATGACCGTAACTGCTAACAGTTTAACCACAAAAGTATTAATTTAGTTTGGCCACACACAACTATTTGTCTTAGCCATCTTAACACTTAAGATGATATTGTAATATATTGAAAGTACTTGGAAAAATAAAAATTAATATAACCATGGTGCCTTCCCTGCTCTCTTTAATCATGAAACAACAAAGCTTATACGTGATTACGAATGGGTATTATTGAAAATAAACAAACATGTCTAAATTGTTTAATCAGACATGCTTACATGAAAATATGATGCCAAAATATATATATATATATATATATATATATATATAAGCTGGCCAATCGGATTCCAGGACACCCATCTACTAGAGTGGCTAGCCAATCCCTTGCTCTGTGGTTTATATTGTAACTATGCTGAGCAGACCTTAGTCACAGTTTCTAGGAATGAGCATGTGATCTAGCATGATCAACAATGGGAACAAGGCCAGCCCACTCAAGCCCTTGGTCACGATGACTTGTGACTTTGTGCTAGCACAACTATCATCTGCCCCCAAAGGTTCCATCTACCTAATTTCACTCGGGTCACCCTGTGGTATGGTTTTTAGGCACTTTGCAAAGGTGCCACATGCTGGGATCAACCCCTCCAGTCTGATAAGTTTCCTTTCTGACAAATCGACCATGGTAAGATTTGAGCCTGGCTCTTATGGTCAGAATGCAAATGTCCTAACCACTTGGCCACACACACACACACAGGTTGCTTGACAGAATGGCAATGTATCTGCTGGGAATCTTGTAAATATACAAACTTAGTGGGATAAATTAATAATATAAATAATATATTTTATTTGCATCATGATAAGATATGAATATAGACCATAAAATTACTGGTATACTTATTAGTGCAAGTAAAATAATACAAATAGTTTTTTTTGTTTTTTGTTTTATTAACAAAAAAAAAATATTCAACTTTCAGAATTTGGGGTAAGAGTGTATACCTTTTTATTTATTTATTTATTTATTTATTATTCTAGGTTTCAGTGGTTACAACCTCTCCTGATATCATTTCAGTGACTAACCCATGTTTCTTGTGTGCTTCAAATAGTGATTTGTAGTGAAAAAAAAACGAACTCTAGCAAGCAGTCACTTAAACTCTTAAATTCTTGGAAACTGGTCCTTGTGAATAACAGCTTTCTCTTTTTAAGCAGATGCCTTCTTTTGGAAATAAAGTTTGTCCTGATGTTTGTTATTAAATATAGACAAAGGAAATGGGGGAAAATTTTAGTTCTTTTTATTGATGTAAGAAAATCCTTTCACAATTGTTGCTTTGTTTGTGTGTCACTCCATCTTGTTATGAAAGTCATTTCAGAGAGGAAATGACAAAAATAAAAGTGTTCTTTCATTAATAAATTCCTGGATCACCATTTCCTTGAAAGGCTACAGATTTATTTTGAATTCCCTCACCCACACCACACTCGTATTCATTCTCTCCAATTCTATTTCCAATGCCAACGAGTTTTGTTTTTTAAAAATAATTTTATTTTCCATTCAAATTTGAAACCTAACAGTTATTATAAAAGAAACTCAACTAAAACATGAACTATTCAAATCCGTATTTTACTCATTGTCCAGAAGTACAAGCTCTTATTTCAGAAGGTAAATATTTTTTTTCATTTCATCACCTTCTATACAAGTTTCATTGTAAGACTTCTCTACTATAATCCTACAACTTTAAAAGCATAAATAGACATAAGACTTGCTAATAATATATTTCTACTTCTGTGATAGCATCTTGTAGTTAAAAGTATCTTTCATTGTAACCTATCTTTGAGTGACTCTTGCCACTAAGCATATCAATTTTATTATGTTTAGTGATCCAGGCGTGACCAATGCTAGTAATTAAATACATATAAGCAGACACATATTTTCATGTTTACTTTGTATCTGGCTTTTACTACACAAAAGTATGGACAATTTCTATATTCTTTTAATGTATCTAAATATTACATTGAGGTTTACATATTAGTAGTATTGATATAAAGGTTAACACTGTCAAGTTATTTGAACTCCAAATAAGTTAATGTGTTGTGTAAATGGGCGGGTATGAAACCTGCACTTTAAAGGCTAGTGATTAGAATGTTCCAAGAGTTTTTGAATTATTAAATTCATTTACAGCTTTCTTCAACATGGCCACTCTTTTTACTAAACTTTATCAAGGGAACTCTCTGACATAAATTTGTATAGATAACATAAAAGTATATAAAAAAAAGTTTTTATAACAGAGACTAGGAACTAGCCGCCTCCTTAAGAAATGACATGAGCAATGTTCATAGAGGAGAAAGAAATGTTCCATATGAGAGACAATATTTGGATCCATGTTACCCTCTTCAAGATGAGGTTCAAGTAATAAATATTTTCTCACTCTTCAGTGAAGCAGTAGACATTAACCTGACACAAGTCTATAAATTAGTGTGACATAGCTTTCTTTGCTCAGCGGTGAGAGAATTAGAAAGTTTTCCTATGTAAGAAATTTGATTTATGGGATAACTTACTTGCAATGAAATTCTGTGACACTTACATTGCTGGGAATGAACTGAACCAGTCAGTATATTAGTCACCATTTCTTCTATTTCCTTCCAGTTTCTGAAGAAAAGGGACTTTTCAATCATTTTCTTTATAGCTTGTACACTTAAAGGACAAATCTGCAAAAACATTGGAATAACAACAAATGAAATGCAAAAATGAATTCAATTGTCTGAACAGTTCTTAGAATGATATTGACTCATTTTAGAATTATAGATTATAACTCCTTGCATATTGTCTGTGTTTTGTTTTTGTGTTTTTTTTTTGGGGGGGGGGGGGTCTTAAGTTTTGCTAATTGCTAGATTCAAGAAATCCTGTTCAATCATATTTAATAAAATAATTTGGCAGTGTATGAAACCTGCTGGTTAATTATTTAAAAAGCAAAAAATATCATCTTTGTTATTAAGAGTTCATTGAAAATTTGAATATTCTAAATATTCATGCATTTTTATAATGACACCAATGATTAAGAAATAATTTTATATATAAAAATTTCAATTATCACTGAATATTTGTACAGAATTTATATATTTATTGAAACAAGGAAATGTGTAGAGATAAAAAAAATTCTTGTTGCTCAAAGGGAAAATAGCTGTTACATGGATTTCTTTAACAATTATCATGTATAAATCTTCCATGCAAGCTTATAATTTGGATAAGAAAAATATTTGTGTGCTTTACAAAAAGAATATTAAAAAGATTTACACCCACTACAAATATATATTCTTTTTATATTGTTTTTTATTGGATGCCTATTTGATTTTTCATTGTTAGTAATTGCACATAATTGATGTTACTGATAATGCAACTCTACAAAATAATTTTAATTAACAAAGATGATAAAATAGGCATTCCTTAGTTATGCATTCTGTTTGATTCAACTCAGATGTAGATCAAATCTTTTATGATTTGTTTCATTAAACAGGCCAGCATGCTCTTCAAAGGAATAGTTTTATTGTCATAACCAGTCATGAGCTCTTACCTGGCAAAAGGGGTTTACGGCCACATCATGTTGAAACAAGTTTTCATATGATCACTGAAGTTAAGCAACATTGAGTCTGGTCAGTACTTAGATGGGTGACTGCTTGGGAATACCAGGTGCTGTAAACTTGGATGGTTAATTAGAGAGCCAAGTTCAAATTCCAGTTGGGTTTGTTATATTCACTTATGTGCAAATACCCTTCAGAAAGGTATGAAAATGCCTCTTCTCCTCCCATCTATGGGTTAATTAGTAAGACTTGTACTACTAGAACCATTATAATTTCCAATAAATAAATAAAATAAAATTGCATACAAAATATTTAGATTTCGGCTTTAACCTATAGAAGTTGACATTCTGTTGAACAAAACCAATCAACAATCTGGAAAAGGGTAGATGTGGAATACCAACTAACAAAAGTTATGGGAAGAAAAAAAACAACTCTAAATGAATTCAGCTAGATCTAAATAAAAAAATTTAAAAAAAAATTTAAATCCCCAGCACCCCCTCATTTATAGATGTGTAGTCATACCAACATAAATTTAGTTTGATGAAGGATGAAACACATCACAAGTAAACTTTTCCACTTTGTCACACATTTTTCCCCTGTGTGTGTGTGTGTGTGTATATATATATATATATATATATATATATATATATATATATATATATATATGATTGACAAAATATTTTAAAAAGTATTTTATATTCTCATTCTGCTCTTTTTTCTTTATTTAAAAGAAAATGGCTGATCTAAACAAAGTGATTTCAGTTCCTTTTGAATGTCTGCTTACCAAGTGAAACTATTAAGTTCACTTATTTGTGGAGTGGCAAATGACAATAAATTGGTGTGGTAATACACCAGCTGATAGATTCATTCTTGGATTGCAAAAGGTCAGAATATTTTGGTATTTTGAGAAAGCTCAAGTGGAAAAGTTAGTGAGAAAAATAGAAAAATAAAGATAAAAACAATTGTAGTTGAACCCAAATTTATTTCTTGGGTTTTATTCAGCAAAGTATATAGCAATACCCATGACAGCAATCTATATAGCCTTTCAGTAAGAAGCAAAATCCACTAACTTCACACATGAAAGTAAAGTGGCAAAATAGATGTAAAGTCTTGTCAGCCACGTTGCTAGTAATCCTGCACTGAATAACTGCAAGTGTCATTAACAATATGCAGAAAGAGAATATAACAAACAAAATTAGTTCAATTTTTCCCTGCTAAATAAGAATTATCAACATGAAATAATAAAAGTACATAAAACTCCAACTTATTACAGCAATATATTACTAAAATCATAATTTCCAGCTCTCGGGTGGTTTGCATACATCTTCTGATTGATGTAATAGAACCTACTTATGAAAAATAAATATCCCTCATGTGAGGGATCTAGGACTCCTTCACAGGAGCAATAAGATTCAGTTTTATTCTATTATGCTTTGGATAGAATCCTCATAACTGATATTGTTATTTTTTGTCTGAATTTCTGGTATGAGGAATTATCATTATTTACACTATTTATATTCAGACTATTGTCCTCATCTTTGTTGCTGTCACAATGTTTTGGCCATTGTTTCCTCCAGCCATCCTCTGCTGTCTATCGATAAGCTTACTACAGCAAATTGTCCTAAGGCATGTGTACTTGCATTCAGTGGCAACAGGGAAGCAATAACAGAACAGTATTAAATAAAAAGAACTAGATGGTATCTCTATACATGAGCAGTGGAACAAGAACAGTCTACCCCTGGAGATTAAATAAAGGGTTCACTTCAGAATTCCTCATAGGTTACCCAGATCAATAGATATCTGAGGAAGGCTGAAGGGCACAAGGGCCAAAACAGATGAGGATAATAGTCCAAATATAAATAGTGTAAATTATATTGTTATCTAATGCATTCATGTTATCAGAAGTCATGACTGAATTCAGACAGGCTTTTATAAATGATCAACTGGAGATAAATCTTGAAGTGTCTCCTTGCCATTATCAGGACAAATATGGTCATAAATATGATTTGCCTCAAGGTGTTCTGCTTCTTCAACAGTTGGGTTATACTTTGTCTGACATGTTACTCAAAAAGATAGTTTTGAAAAAAATGTAATAAACAAGTTCAATTCTCATCTTTGAATTTTGTTGGCATTAGATCAAATATGAATGTCACTGATTTCTAAACAGTTATGAGAGTAATGTTTCCAGTTGCATATGGCCTCAAGTATAGCATATACTTCTTTTTCTATTTGCCCACTGTTTTTGTTCACTAGCATTTAATTTTCTTGAAAAGAAAACCACTGATCCGCCAGTTTGATTTTAGATGAAAGTGGCAGTGTGATCAGATACATGTATTTATACACAAAAGGAATTGTTTCATCAATAGTATACATCAGCTATCAAGCATTTGAATGCCTTTTCTGCTATTTTGGGTTGTGGAAATGTCTTAACTTGTACAAGAGGAACAATCTTATCAAAATAATTTGCAATCCAATAGAAATAGTGTAAAAACATACCTAAAACTCAAGTAGGTTCACACACATCATAGAATGTACACTTATGATTGTAGGTCAAATCTAAGATTTACTGAAACTGCACTTAACATTGAGAAAGGACAAAGATAACTCTAAGTGATTACTAGGCTGGCAACATGGATGTAATTGTCATGACATCTCTTTGACACCGACAATAGTAGGCCAATATAGACTTATATATATTCACACACACACACACGAGGCTAAGTCAAAACTTATCCACACTTTTGCCCTAACAATTCTTTAGCTTTGTCACACTGCCTTCTGCACATGCATGTTTATAGTTTTTATACTATTTACATTGTTTTCTGCTCTTCATTCCTCCTTGGTGCACACTGCTAGTGGAGTGGTCATGTTTACACTGTAACAGCAGCAAGAAAACTGGTGCAACCAAGCTCAAACTTCAATCACATGGTCAAAATAGTACCAAATATAAGCATGCACGAGCAGAAAGCAGTGTGACAAACCTAAAGATATGTTACAATGAAAGTGTGGATAATTTTTTTTATTTATCTTGTGTGTGTGTGTGTGTGTGTGTGTGTGTATATATATATATATATATATATATATATATATATATATATATATATATATATATATACACACACACACATACATATAGAGCAATATTTTGTTAGTGATATAAACTCTGTTACATATTAGTTTCATTGGACCTAAGATATAACTTGCTTTCATACATACCATCACAAATATAGCAATGCACCTGCATCCCCACTACCAAGTTAACATCTAGTTTTCCTGTATCGTATGCACCCCTAACTTTTAGGCTTGAAAATTTTGGGGCAATTTAATCTTGGCAGTAGGCAAAATTTCTGCAATAGCTGCCATCATAGCAAGAATTGAAGTACAACAGATGTTCCAGGCCTTGCTGAATGATGTACCTTTTGAAAATGGATTCTTTTTTTCTAACCTCTGTTAGATATAATTTCCTGTGCTGAACAATTCTAATAAAGCTGCCTCTTATTTAGACAGAAACATTGCCATCTTTTAGAGACAGCAGCTGATGTTCAGATTTCAGATGATCCCACACTACGTATACATGCATGTTTGCATCATCACTGGAAGAATCTACATTGCATTAAAAGTTGCCCATATAAATTTGAACTCTTTTGGGGCCTGTTCTCCAGCTCTTACTTGATAAAAAGAAGTTGCAATATAAAATTGTGTTATGCACTGGTAAAACTGGGATGGTGCAATATCAGGATGTTGACTGTACTACAAAATAAGAGAGCTATCATATACTGTAATTCCCCATACATATTTTTTTCTAAAAAAAATTGTAAGCAAAATCAGGAGTGTTATTATACACAGCTACAAAAAAAATCTTTAAAAATTTGCTGTAAAATAAAATAAAAATTATCATAAAACTAAATTAGAATAATATTATTCTATGCTTAAAATCATTTTTTTAAATAAGAGTAGGAAACCCTGGCTGTAATGAAATTAGAGAGGTACAATTTATAGGGTTTGATTACCAAACAAGAGGTGTGTATTTTGCATGAATAGAAGCATTTTCCCACACTTTCAGCACAATTTTAGGCATGTGTATTATGGATGGAGGTATATTATACATGGGGAATTATGTTATATTATTACTCATGATGCTAATAATCCTGTACAGAATAACCAGAAGTGTCATGACAATATAGAAGAATAATAACATTTAAATTTTTCTAATATTTATCACAATTGAGTATCACAAATTTTGCATTATGAGAATAAAGAGTACAAATTTTTATTTTAATATCAAGTTTTAGACACAAGTTCCATCAGCTGTTTGTAAAAAAGTAATTTATTAAAAGCACTATAATCAATAAGTATTTGCTCGATGGCCTTTTTAAAATGAGAAAAAAATATACAAAGATATTGTAAGATGTATGATAACTCCAATAAAGAAACTGAAAAAAATTCAAATTGTCTCAATCTTATTAAAATACTTCAGATTTAAATCAGTAAACCATTCTTCTATCTCCATATTAAAAAAAAGTCTCTCTTTTTTACTTGAGTATACTGGCCATGTTAGACTACTGATCACAGCAAATTATATCCTCTCTCCCAAAAAAACAGTAACTAAGGTCAGTTCAGCATAGTTGCAGTATAAACAACAACTTAGCACTGTGGATGTTAAAAACACAATGTGCCTGAGTAAACATCTATAACAAGGATTAGCTAACCATAGTTTCCCAAAACTGAGGGATGCATACATGTTGTTATTGCTTTCATCTGTTTAATAATGAAGTTGTTCTCTCTCTCTTATTAATTAACTTTGCCTGTCTATGCCTATATGTTTTCTCTCTCTCTCACTCTTATTAATTAATTTACTTTGCCTGTCTATGCCTATATGCTTGCAGCAATAAAATGAGCTTGTATAGACTTCATAATTATGCATTTATTAATATTCTAAAACTTACATTGTGTGTATTTAAGTTTTCTATTTCTATACAATGTTAATGTCAACACAAATGGATGTTTTAATGCATGTATATGATAATATAAATGTGTATTTGAATATGCTTGTGGGTTAGTGCTTCCAAATACGAGCAGTGTCCATATATGTCAATTGAATTGTATGTGTGCATGTGTAAGAGAGCCTTTATTTATGCAGGGTAGGGACATTACTGTCATTTTGTTATACGGTTTAATGATTTTGATATCCTTTCTATTGGCTTTTTTTGTTGTTGTTGATAAAGTAGGGAATCCTCATTTCTTTCAACTCTCTGATCTCTTTCTCTTCTCTTTGAAGCTGCCTGTCCCATCTCGGGTGACAGTCTGCTCCAATTCCCAGACAGACATAAAACCAAAAAGAGATGGCCACAAAGCAATGGGCAAAATTGGTTCCTGCAAAGGCTTTTGAATTTCCATCTAACTTTGTTCTTTAGTTGTCCTGTGTGTGTGTGTGTGTGTTAGCTGAGAGAGAGGAATGAACAGAAAGACAAACTGATGGTGTTGCTGATGGAGGTGACAAACCAAGGATCCTAATGCAGAGACTGAGGAAATAAGGGCAGGATGCAAGATAGAAGACACTGATGACTGAGTCACCAGACTGAATCTTTTAATAGGAAGGAAGCATGGTAATATATGAGTCATCTCCTTACCCCTCCTTCCATAATTTAACTCTCTCCCAGCATGCTCTCTTGTAACCCTTCTCAGCCTTACACTCATCATTACTGTCACCCATATACCTTTTAATGACAGAGAAACAGAGGAAGAGGCTTAATTAAGAATTGTTGGTATTGGATGGAAGAAGGTTGGTGCATAAGACAAAAGGAGCTTGCAATTTCCTATAAGGAGGGTTGAATGGCAAGTTGTCTATTGTCAAACTTTGTTGACAACCCATCCTTTTCCTGCATATTCCTTAGAGAGTGACATCTTTCCAAGAAAGATGTCATACAGACTGCCTCCCCACCAACTCAATGACTATAACAGCCAGTTTATTTTGGCAGATGATGTTTTATTACAAGTGCTTGCATTTCATTCATGTGCACAGGTTTTGAATTAATAAAGACCAAAAACAATATCTTATATTGGTGTCTCTTGCTTTAATTAAAGATTAACTGTGTGGAGACTTTTTTTTTTTTTTTAAATAAAGCAAAGTTCAAACAAATTTAGGAATGATTGTTGGTTTAAAGTTAAAAAAAAATATCTTGTAATCCTTTGTCCTCACTTTATTTTTTAGCATCCTTTGTCATTTGTTTGTTTTTGTTAATCATATTTGAATGTTTGCTTTTCTAAGCTTCTGTATTAGAACTTTTAATTTAAAAAAAAGATTGAATCATTAATTTTATTTTTGAGATTTCTAGAATAATATATATATATATATATATATATATATATATGTACAATAAGTACTACTTGTGATTGGTAGGCTCTCCTCTTTGGAAATTTAATATAGAATAATCTTTATTTTATCCTTTTGGCCAAATATCATATGAAAATTAATAAATATCAAGAATAATTTCTATTTTTTGGCCAAAATCTTGTTTGCAGAATATAACTAAGAATTATTTTCAATCAATTTACATTACAGCTGAATACACCTTAATTTAAGCAAAATTTTGGTGTATTTTTTATATTCAAAGAAATCCTGTATAAAACAAAGCATTTACCATATATGAAAAATAATTTTTGATTTTATTAATGAATTTATCTTGTCACATACATGCTATTTATTCATTTACATCTTAATATTTCTATCCTGAGAACGAAGAAAAATGTATGTTTCTAAAAATGTTTTTTCTGATAATTTTCACAAGTTAACACGTGTATTTAGGCAGAAATGCTTTAATGCATCTTTTGTTAAAAGATCACAGACAAGAAAGGTTTTTTTATTATTATTATTATTATTTAACCTCTCCTGTTATACATAAATGTGTTTTCATTCACACACACACACACACAAAATAGCAAGCAATGTATTTTATGAAAAATTAACCCTAGTCTTTATTCCTACCATTTTTCCTTTCTCTTTTTACTCCTGAGTAATTTTTACAAATGTGCTTACTGTTACAGTAAGACTACTTTTAATTATTAATGGTGTCAAGTCTTTTCCCAAGCATAGAATTACATTGCCACATGCAAATTTAACGATTTGGTTATGTGTCTACTTTGAGAACTGTTAATGGAATGAAGTTGTAATTAAAATGCTATGAGCAGAATTACTATCAGCCACATTGTTATTAATTAATAAATTGTCTACAGAATATTAGTTCAGAGACATTTTCTTATTGAATATTTTCCCAGAATTATCACAAATTTTTCCTTAGTTTCTTTTTGTAATTCAGATTTTATTAAATATTTAGCTGTTTTTGGCACAATTTTCTGTAAAGATGTCTATATGAAAGAATGTTTGAGTTGTAGAATAATAATAATTTGAGAGTTGCAACAAGAAAGCAACAAAAATAACATGAAATACAAATTTTGAATAAATGAAAATGTTCATTCCTTTGCAATTTTCTATCTCATTTTCATTTTCTATTGGTCATGTTGGGTGGTGTAGCAGTTACATCATTTTGGATATGATTTTTTTTTTTCTTTCTTTTTTTTTAAAATTCTATTTGTATTTTTCTTTTCTCTTTGAATATCAAACCAATTACTTCACTGAGTTTATTTGTTCACTTTTCTTCCACCTCCACACCTTCTTCATTGCCATCCAGTTTTTAAAATCTGAAACCATTCATGTTTATCACTGTCCATAGAAGATCGTGCTTATTCATTTTTATCATCTGCTGTCCCCATTTCTTGTCTCTTTCATTTCTGGGACATGTTTATTTGCTTCCAATAACAGAATGTGCTTCCAAGACATATTTCATCAATCTGATCTTTCCAAACATGAACCCTATCACTTTTTTAGAATGTTAGTAGCTTGCTATTCAAAGCACACAATTATAAAGAATATTTATTTTTCTTCCATTTTTCTTTGTAAAACGTTTTTGTCCTTCACCTTTTAATTCTGGTTGAAGTTTATTTTCTTATCTTATTTTTTTTTTCATTTATTGATGGAGTAATATTTTTTAATACATAAACTTAAACTAATAAATATTTCTAAATTGAATTGAAAACTATATTGCTGTCAATTTGGGTCAAGCAGAATATTTCTTTCTCTCATCAGCATTTTTTGCAACACATTTATTTTATTAAAAAAAACACTTTTGTTCTATTCTATCAATAGTAGGTATAACTTAAGATTAATAAAATAATTTACAGAAACTGTTCTTTTAAAACAAAAATGACTTTTTTTCTTTTAGACATTTACTGAAATGGTCAGAAGCAAGTGACAGTGTTTGTCCAAGCACTAAGTGAAAATGTCCAGCTGGCGGAAGCTGTGCTTAGTGGCCTTACTTGTCACAGTCCTACAGATGTGTGAAGGTCAGTTTATTTTTTTTATTATACACATACATACAATGGTACATTGTTTGACTTGAAAAAATATAAAAATTATTAGCATAAAGAACTTTTCTAAATTGTATATTTATTGCAAAATATCCTAAGCTCAAATTCTTTCATAGAATTGAATTAATTTCAGGATATTTGTAAGGCACTACCAGATTTTATGTTGCAAGTCAAAATTTCCACAATAAAATTGGTATTAACTAACCAATATTGGTAATTTTTTTGTTTTCTGATCAACTTTTTTTTGCAAATGCTAATGTTCTATTCCATCACTATAACTTTACAATATTTTGTTTCTCTTTTAAGTTTGCCTTTCTTATTATCCATGTTAAAAAAATATCACTATTATATATTTGTTTACAATATGAACAACACTTGAGTTGCACAATAATATCTAATACCACCAAGTAAGTTATTTTAAATATTTATACTAAAATTAGATTATAAATAGAAATTTGCATGGCATATTCCTCATAAATATATCCTGAAATTTTTACCTACATAGGTTGCTCAATACCAGTTTTATTGTGAAAATATTGACTTGTATAATACAGTGTCCAAAAATAAAATTTATGCACTTTGTTCATTTTTAGATATAAGCTTTTCAATTTTCTAGTAAAACTTTCCATTGATCAATCATAAATCTGTTATCCTGGGGCACCTCGATGTTCTGTAACAGTTAGCAAGCTTGTCTTGTTAGATCAATTATGACTGAAAAGTGTGTTTGATCCTCACTGGGTGTCTCCAATCTTTTGGCCTTGTGCCACATCTGAGCTACACTTAGAAAATCATAAGTCTGTTATCTATTTGTAAAGCAAATTTTCACTTTAAGACCAAAATATCTTACAGAATTAAGGACTAATATATATTTTCAAAAATTTCAAATTGCCACAAGGCAAGATATGAACATTGATATTGTCTTGGATTAAAATTGCATTAACCTTATATAAAACTTAGAAGTCATTTTTAGACTCATATCAAGGAAAAAAATATTCAATGTTTGTAGCATGACCTGTTTAATTTTGATTTTAAACTTTTACTGTGTAACTTATGAATTAAGTCTATTGACAAGGAATCACATTAGGAGACCTTCTTAGCTAATATGATGTTCACTGAAGATGCTTTTCATTATCCCTTTCTCACCAGCTGAAGGGGTGATTTTGTTTTTATTTTGTTTTTTTTAAAGATATCTTTAGCTAATGTTGTGTTCACTTTGTCAGTCAGTTACATGCCATGCATGATACATGCTTAGGTGATCATGTATCTTTCAATACATGACTGACAAAACAAATTTTTTCATGTAGTAGGTTGCCATCCAAAGCTATAAAACCCAGTCTGTCCTGATATTTACCTCCATAGCTGGCAGGGAGGATTCATACTTTTCCCAAGGGTATTAGCACTTAAGTGAATGTAATGGGTTTGATTGGAATTCAAACTCTGCTCTCCAATTCCTCAATCTGAGCCACTATCCATTACTCCACCGTGCCTCCTCTTTGTACTAAAGCTTTTTTTCAGAAAGGCATGAACCCATTTCCATTTCTTCCTCTCTCAACTATGAATTAAAAATTTTCAAAGTTATCAAAGGTTCCATGTCAAGATACACTTTTGCCTTTAAATTGTAAAGACTGAAGAAACCTGATTTTGTTATAAAATTTTACACCTTATCATAGAATCTTAATAAAAAAAAAAATGCTTGCTTTTTCAATTATGTTAAAAAATATTTGTGTAAAAATGAAATCTTTCATTCATTAGGCTATGAATTTATTGCTGTATCCACATTTTGTTCTTTTAGGACACAGTATATCTTAAGGAATTTAACAAAAATTAATTTATTTTGAGAGAGCCCTTCAGTATATTAATAACAGCAGTAATATCTTGACTGTGGCATTTGTCCATCTGAATGATTCTAGTATTAAATAAACAAAAATAATCTATCAATTATCAGTTGAAGCCATTATCAATCCTTTCCAGTTCCAGAAATTCTCACAAATTAGGTTTTCAGAAATGTGTTGATCTGTACAGATTATTAGTTGTTAATTAGGCAATCTTCACTGAAAATGCTTTTCATTATCCCTTTTTCACCAGCTGAGAGATGTTTTTGTTGTTTTTTTTTTTTTGTTTTTTTTTAAGATATCTTCAGCTATGTTTATGTTCACTTTGTATTATAGCTTTTTCAGAAAGGCATGAACCATTTCCATTTCTTTTCCTCCCAACTATGAATTAAACAACAGAATAAATTTGGCAACAGTCAGTCTAGAAGTTCAACTCTGAATTCAAAAACATGGAGAAGGCAATGGGAACCACTCCACTACCTATTCTCAAGAAGTTGTGGCAATTCATATATAAAAAAGGACTTTGCATAGAGCCATTATTGTCTGTATCTTGAAGGAACATGACATTTTAAAAGACCCACCCAAATTCTAAAAGAGTGGATTTCTTTTTGTACTCTTTTGATAGTGCAAGTAACAAAACCCTGATTAAGTTGACTGAGGGTGGGACAATTTAGGAATCTTGGATTCATCTCTTAAGGATACATTAAAGTGATATAAGCAGCTGCAACCAAATTCTGTTTGTGGTTTCCATTTTCCAAACTAATATTAAGTTGGTGCAAAAATAATGACGTAATAATGTCGTTTTTTGACGTATTTTTTAACGTCAAAAAACGACATTATTACGTCATTATTTTTGCACCAACCTAATAATTGGTCTCGCTTCCACCAATACAATAAAGGCATGAGGAAGCATATATACACCGTTTTGCCTTTAATTTGTAAGAGCTGAAGAAACATGATTTTGTTATAAAATGTTGATTTCAATCTTGTTTTGGAATTACTGCAAAACACTTTCCCCTTCCCTTTTATACGCAGAAGCACGCAAATACATGCTGGGATCATTTTTTTCCTAAATCTATCCCCATTTTCCTGTTTGTTGGACAGTTCTGTTATTTGACTATGGCTACACATTCCACATAAAATTTTTCACCTTAGAATCTTAATAAAATAAACCTGCTTTTCATGTTGATAAATGGATTATCATTCTAGATCTCTATCTTAAACACACTTTATGCTTTTAGAAATCTATGAACTAGACTTAAATATTTATACTCTTATTTATTTTTCTTACTAAGAATATCAAGGTTAAAAATTTAATGTTATCTTGTCATGCAATATCTTAAGGATTGTTTTGCTTTCTCTATTTTTCCTTTTGCAAATGTCCCTCATACTGAACATCTACCATTTTCCTCACTGACTTCTCTACTTGATCTTTTTTTCATGCATCAGGAGACCTCCTTAGCTAGTATGTTGTCAAACACTAAATCATTTGTCAATTTAAAACACTAAAAATAAAAGTTTTTGTCTTATTTGCAATGAACTATTGGCTTTCTTATCTTTTTGTACATGCAGCTCAATACAACCAAGGTGAAGAATTGAAAGCGTTCACATGTGAAGGAAGCACACTGTCCATCAGTTGTTTACACAAGGGACTCATTCGTATTGTGCGTGCCAACTATGGCCGATTTACCATAACACAGTGCAATTTCTACGCACAAACGGAGGGTTGGGACATGCAATGTCACTCTCCCAACTCTGACATTGTGGTTCGACAAAGGTGTGTATAGTGATTTAATGTTGATTCAGCAAATTCTTCTTATATATATATATATATATATATTTTTTTTTTTTTTTTTTTTTTTGCTTTTTTTATCACTAAAGATATACACAAGTTGTTTGAAAAATAATTTGCTACTTTAAATTATTTACAAATATAAAGTTTTATATAAAATTCAAAATAGTTCCTAAACACTTTATTATTTAATATCTGATACTTTTTAGCTGACAATCACAAATATGAAACAAAAACTTTTTACACAGTTAAATTCTTGTAAAAACTTGACTATCATAATTTTGTGTTTTCTATACACCATTTTTATAAATAGGTTAATTTCTAAAATAGGTATTCCCAATGTATCTGAAATGTTGTGGTCTCAAGAATTTAAAAAAACTTAAATCTTTTTATCAATGAACATTTCTTCAACAGCTAAAATGTTTGGCTAGAATTATTTTAAACAAGGTGTTTTATTCATTGTATTTTGGTTAGGATTAATTTATTTTTATTACATTATTTTAACATCTCTACTTTGATTGAAGTAAAACCAACAGTACTTAACACTTTGCCTGCCCAGGGTATTTTCTTGTGTACTATCCAAACGTTCATAATAAAAACATACAATTCATAAATTATTTACACTATGCTCTATTCTATTTGCCAAATAAGCTAAGTTGTTTTGCAGAAGTTATAAATCTGAAAACAAGCAAGCATCTTGTGATTTTTATATGATGCTCAAAATATTAGGTCTTTACTCAAATGTCGTGCTCAATAGTAGATTCTTTTCTTAAACGTCCTTAATTTTTACCAATCATGGCTCATGTGTACGACACATGATGCATAGACAAGGAAATCACATGTCCTGTGCATCACATATGATGCACAGGACTGACAAAGGGTTAAATCGTCCTACATCAAAAACAATTTATCAAAGGTTTTCAAAGTTCTCATGAGAGAGTAACTCTGTCAAATCAAGAAGGTTGTCGAACCATGGCTAAAATGTTCAAAATCCCTCAACTTTTCATTTGGTATTAGCTACAATATTTACCTTTTTTATTATTTATAATTCATGTTTATATGATTTAACCTAAAGTAATCTATTCAAGAGAGGTAACTCGAAAAATCCTTCACTTTAAATTAATTTACCTTTTTAGATATTGCACCATAATTTATTAAAATCATTAAAGCCCAAATTTCCATTTGTTCCCTAACATGACATTTTCCATATATGTCAATGGTCAGATCAGTTATTTACCAAATGCAGAAAAAATTGGTTGATGGGTTAAATGGATTAAAGAGGGTCAAGTTCAAAGTCAAATTTTACTTGACCTTTGAAATAAAAAATCAAATGAGTTTTAGAACGATATGTAATTCAATTTTCTAGGTATTAAAACAACAGATAATGACTTTTAAACTTTGTCATTACCTTCAAAAATCCACGTTTTTGGTAAATTTCAGAGGGCCATATCTTCAGAAACCTTTTGAAAAAGTTGATATTCAATTTAAAACCAGATCAGGGATAGTAATGATATTTTTGTCCATAACTTTTAATTTGGAATGGAATTGCTTAGGAGTTTTCTTTTTTTTCGACTTTAGTGTTAAAAATAAAAAAAGATCTCATGTTTGATAATTTAATCCCAAACCTGGACAAAGAATAAAAATAGACCTCTATTCACTAGTTTTAAACCTGATTTAATATAAACAAGTCATGTTTTCTCCACTGTTCTCTTGTAGAGCAATCCTTAACTATTGTCAACATATTAAGGATGTCTGTTTGAATTTCTGGAATAAGGTAACTTTCAGAAAATTTTAAACTGAACCCTTTATTTAATCTATGGGGATGGATTGTTCTTGTTTCCTTGTCCATGTCTAGAGATGTCTTGTTCTTATTTAGGACTGTTTAGTAATTGCTTGCCGTGTTCTACTGTGTCCAAGTCTGTACTACCCAGGAATTGAACTTACAATTACTGTCACCAAATTCATGAACCAACACTTTAATCCCCTAGACTATTGTCCTATAACATTTTGATCTGCTTCTAAAAGATAATTACATGAAAAGTTATCCAGAGAAACTTTTAAAAATTCCTCTCTTGTGAAATGGCACATTGACAGCAAAAGCCAATATTCCCTGTCATTGAAGGGAATTCTTAAATACAGCTTTAAAGATTTTTTTTTTTTTTAAGGTTTCATATTGAAATTAACATCTTCTGTATGTTTATAGATTTCCATATTTCTTTTGGCTGCAATTTATCCACCAAAGATTACTTTCTATTCAAAACATTTTGAAGGAACATTAAACATGTTTGTGTGCACATTGTATAATGGCCAGAAGTTGATCAGTATTCTACAAGATTCTCATTCTTCTGGTAGACAATCAAGTTTTAATGTTTTTGTGGATTAGTCACTATTCAGATAGAGGCTACAACAAACTAATAGCCCTTGGGTGTCTGTAGTTGGTAAACAAAAAAATCTATAATTTCTATTTAAATTGTTTTTCATAAAAGACTTTAATATTAGGTTGGTGCAAAAATAATTTCGTTTTCTCACATAGTAACATATGTTAGGAAACGAAATTATTTTTGCACCAACCTAATAAAACACAAGATCTCTGGAGAAACACTTTAGAAAAGTAAAAGTATTACTTCTGGTGTTATCCAATTCACCTGTTCCTTCCAAATCTCACAAATATCTATCTAAATGAGCAAATATTTTCTACTTTTAGCTTTTAAGAAACTTAATTTTTTTTTTTTTTTTTTTTTTTTTTTTTTTTTTTTAATGTATTTACAACTTTTTGATTTTATAAACAAACTAGACAAGATAATTTTACAATTTCTTGAAGATGTTATTTCTAAGTTACTTACAGCAACTACATATCCTGTATTTTATATCCAGAAAACTGAATGACATTGTTGCTAGTTGAGGAAAAACAGGAATAGCAATTTGAAACTGCTGTGTTCCAGTAAACATAGCAAGAGAATATGAAAGGAGAAACTATTTGAAATGTGACATAAACCTGTTAAAAAGAAATAGAATATTTACAAAAAAAGATTTTAAAAGTAAACACTGAGTGGAGGAAAAAATACTTTGATTAACTTTAAAGCAACTTCCAGAGAATCATTTTCCTTCTTTCAACCTACCATATTTTTTACACTGCTTTTTCTTAATTTAACTAAAACTTCATCAAAGGAAGGAATTTTTTTTACCTGGCTCATCTTTGTTAATAAACTGTCAAGACCTTATCTAAAGCCAGTTTCTGATAAGAAAGAAAAATTCTGTCATGACTATTAAAGTTTGACTAGTTAGATTTTTTTTTTTTTTTTCTTTGCTTTGTTTCAGCTTCCTATCCAAGAAAATGTCAAAAATAATTGTTTTTTTTTTGTTTTGTTTTTTTTTTGTTTTTGTTGTTGTTGTTTTCATTTTGTTTTGTTTTTTTGTTTTTTGTTTTTTAACTGACTCAAATTTATTTTCTTCTTTTTCCCCTTTTTTTTTTTTTTTTTTTTTTTGTTAATGTTTGCTTATTAAATGAAATTAGCCTGGTTTTATGAAAATGATAAATTGAACAGTAATTAATACAAAACTGTTGTATATTTTTTTCTGTTTTTTTTTTTTTTTTTTTTTTTTTTTTTTGCTTTCACTGAAATGAGTGTTGTATGATTAATCTTGGAAATATTTCTACAGTTAAAATTTTTCTTGTTTCATATATTTGCAAAAATTTCTAATGTATTGATTTTCTTTTATAATTAAACTATTCTTCCTTTCTTACAAACTATTATAAAAATAACATTGCCTTATTACATTATCTTTACAAATTGTTTTGTTATTACTGTTTTGGGTTTTTTTTTTTTTTTTTTTTCCAAGAAAATTAAAAAAATTTATAACTAGCTTCATCCCAGAATTGAACTGTGGGACTTAACATCTTCAGACCAATAATCTACTTTAAAAATCTCTCCCTGCACATTTTTATCATTTATTTTGTTTTTTTCTTTTCATGTATTTATTTTATTTTCCCTTTCTTTTTTTCTTTTTTTATGTGTTATTAGGATTATTTTTTGTTTTGTTTCTTTTTTTCTCTATCTCTCTCTCTCACCCCATAACTTAGGTGTGATAATAAGACGTCTTGTAGTGTTCAAGCCTCCAACGATTTATTTGAGGATCCGTGCAGCGGCACACCTAAGTATCTTGAGATAATATATTGGTGCAGTTATGGTAAGAGGACAGACTGTTCTGAGCACCTGCATGTCTCTGCCGTCATAATGTTTTGATAACCTACCTACCTACCCTTTGTCCCCATCCCACCCTCTCCTACTGCTCCTACCCTACCTTCAATAATTCTACCTAACCCCTATGCATATTGCAATCATCCATCATGAAGATACCATATAATCCAAAAATGCACTATAAATCCTTTGTCCATTATACATTTGACAGAAAAATAATTACCTTGATAAAGTTCTTCAAGAGACAAAACTCGTTAGTATAAAAAAAGTTTTCCTTTTGTTTTATATATATATATATATATATATATATATATATATATATATATATATATATATATAATACAAATATAAAATATGTCATTTAGCTGATTGATGTTATTTTCAGCATCTTGACTCCCTCCAGCCTTTAAAATAAATAGGGTTTATTCCTCAGATTAATCACTGGGCTTCACTTTTACATGTTCTGGCAGTAATAGCATCACACAACTTAATTTTTGTATTTAAAGAATTTCTGTATTCATAATCCATCAACTGAAATATTAGGCATTTTTCACTCAGTTACCGTTGTTAAATCTTAACTGTAGCAGGAGTTTTACCCTTAATTCAAATTATTAGGAGCATTAACTTTTACTGCTAGATGCCCTTTCTGACAAAAGAATAACTGATTTCTAATTTTGAATCCTCAGTTGAGTTATGTCTGCTTGAGTATTTGTCTTGATGTTATGTTTCATTCTTTATGCAATCAGATTAAAAAGCACTGAACATAACCATTAGGATTTAATATTTTCCACTTTAAATACTAGCTTGTTGACCTTGACATTTCAGTTCAGATGTTTTTAAGTAATGGTCAAACTTACATTCTTACTTTTTAATTTTTTGTTAAGTATGTGGGTGAAAGTTTCATTTTTTTTAATGAGTAAATTCATCTGGAATATATTTTAATATTTCTGTTAGTTTCTTTAAATTGTTTTATTTTAATATAACTTGTCTTTATTACACATTTTGCTTTTTAACTCACTGGGTCATTGAACTCCTACAATTATTTTCTGACAATTTGAAATTTTATAGTTTTTCACTATCAAATCCATCTACTAGTCTTTCTAGAATAGTAATTCATGTTTTGGATAAGAGCAGAATGACTGTCATTGTAGCTATGAATCAGAAACTTGAAAGTTTTTCACTTCTAAATCAAAAAGTAGTTATTTAAGTTTTTAAATCTATTTTTATCAGTGCTTTTGTTTAGTATTATGCCTTCAAATTAAATTGCAGGCATTTGGAAGGGTTAGAGAACTTGTTATTCACACTCTACCCTGGTCTTTTGAACAGAAATGGAGGTTTATCCCTTGTTTCCTGTTTAGGATTAGTTTTCTGATTCCATCTATAAAAAAAATTTACTTCAACTCTATATGCCTAACATCTAGACCTGAACTCTGAAATCTTATTCACTGATTAAATCTTGACCTCTTCAAGTCTAGAGTTAGCTGTTATATTTTCTGCATAGACCCAAGTACTTCACTTCTTATGCTAATACAACACTCCACAGTAAGCATCTATCTTGAGTGGCTCTTGGGCTTTGTATTAGGTAAATATTAGTTTTTAAAAAAATAATGCTATGTAACAATGCCTATAACATTTTGGCTATAAAAGCTACTGTTGTCAGTTGAGACCCATATCATTGATTTCCATCTTGAACCATACCACGTGGTTGGTGACTATCTAACACTACTGTTATTAGGCTGGTGCAAAAATAATGCCGTAATAATGTCGTTTTTTGACGTATTTTTTAACATCAAAAAACAACATTATTACGTCATTATTTTTGCACCAACCTAATACATATCAAAATCCTGTACTAGGATGAGGTTTTGGATATTCTTTGAAATTAAATTTGTTATAATTTAATTCAAAAGCTAAAGAATATATAGGACAAAAATGTTAAAGGCAACAAAGAGATAGCTACTTGTTAAAAAAATTACACAATAGTAAAAGTACTTTCTTAGAATCTTAAACTTAATATAACTATTTTGGTATTTATAAAAATGAATAATTTCAGCATTTAGTACTTTATTTTTTAAAAGATGAATCATTTGATTTAGCTTTAAAATGCTTATAAAATATGATGAGGGCTCTTGTCCAGTGCTCTGTATCATAAGCTATTTACCCCAGCAATCTGTGTATTCATTGAAAAGTTTCTATTTAGAAACTTTTCTGTCTATATTCATGATTCTGGTATTGTTATTACAACTTGAAACCTTTATTAAATATCAATTTATGATCTCTCTCTCTCTCTCTCTCTATTATTTCCAGACAAAAATGCATAACATAAGGCCTAGATGGCGCCATCAGAAAGGGTTCTAACACTTCACTCCCAGAAGCTTCTCTTTTTTTTCTTTTTTGTCTCTTTCTGTTGGATTAAACCAGAATACAACAAAACTATTCAAATTCTGTTGTCTTTCTCACAGTAGCCATGGCAGCCATCTTGTCTCCTTATATTTACTCCAACAGCTGTGGACAAGGATTTCTTGAGGGTGGATTTGGATACTTGATAAATATCATTTGGTCAGATATCCAGGATTTATGCACCATTTCTAATCATTTGATCACTATAAAGAGGAAAAATATCATATAATTGCTTTTTAATTTGTTATGAATATAAAGTATATTGTCTTCCCAAATATGAATATTCAATGTATATTTTTCAACAGCTACAACTTACTGATTTAACTTTAAGTCTGTAATTACTAAAACTTTATTGGTATAGAGAATTAGTTTTAGTACAGAGAATTATTAAGTGTACTAGTTTTATTCACATTGTCAGTTATATGGATGTTAAATTGTGGTTTTTAATATATTATCCTCTAGATAATCAAATATTCTTGTATAAATATCTGCATTGTTAATAGACATGATAATATCAAAACAAATTGATAAATGTATTCAGCTGCAGCAAAAAGAATCCGTCATACCAATTTTCTTTATGCTTTAAAAACTACAAAGGAATGATTTCTAAATATTCTTTAAAAAAAGAAAAAAAAAGGAGGCAATGACAAATTCTATAGAACATACAATACAGAGTAGCTTAATTATTACTATCCTGAAAACTTATCAATTAGTTATGCTTTTTGGTGGGGAAGAATAGGTAACTCTGGTAAATTTGCAGGGTTTCCTTCTCTACTTATCACAAGTGTTCAGTTATCTTGGGTGAAGTGGAAAATAATCATCCATGATATGTATTAGTAATGCCCAACAATTGTTATAATTTGTGGAAAGTGGTAACTGTAGAATAATTGGCCATGGTTAAATGGAATTGGCAGAAATGCTCAACAAATAGAATTGAAAAAGTTTCCAATAAACAATAAGAAAAGAACAGGGCAAAAGTAATACTAAGCAAACAATATATTCGAGACAAAAGTAGTCAAAACAACAGTAAGGCAAAAAGTTCACAAACTAAGAATGATGTTAACACAAAATCGATCGCAGCATTCTGACTTCAAGACAAAGAACAGAACTAAGTTGGATGAAACCGAGAAATTACCTATTTTATTGGCTAGGAAGAAATCCCAGTATGCATTTATGTTTTGTCTATAAATTTGCGGGGGGGAATGTTTTTGTAGTCCTTCCTACAAGCATTGGAACCAACAGTAACTACCTTGAAGAAAAATTTAGTCACTAAAAAAAACTACACAAAGGTGCTTGGAGGGACAATAAAAATTTAGAAAACCATTCTAAAATTAATGAAAATATGATTCCAGAATTACAAAAAAACAAAACTCAGTCTTTTTGTTAATACTTTTCTTTAAATGCCTTATCCTATCAGGATGTAAGTGATCATGGCTCTCCACTGACTGCTTTTTCTTTATCATCAGTGAATTGCTTTGGTTTCTTGCAAAGGATAGTGGAGCAGTTTCCCCATTACCTTCTCCAAAGTTTTTAATCCATAGTAATCCTTCTATGAGATTGGCTACCATTCAAGGTAAGAGAGCTCACTATACTATACTCTTTAGCCCATAGCTGGCGGGAGTTTCAAGTTTTGTCGGATGCTTTATACTGATTTAACACTGCTTAAGTCAGTCAGGGTATGTCATTCTGATGTTGGAGCTTATGCCACTGACCAGAAATATGTTTAAGGAATAAATATTGTCCTTAGCTTTGCTTTCTACTTTTACCAATACAAGTTTACATTTGTAACACTCACAAATTTATATAAGGATATTATATATTAGATTGTGATATTTTATGTTTTTTTGGGTTTTTTTTTTATCAGTTTTATGTTTTTGCTCTTACATTGACTGCTTAATGACTATATCTGCTCCATTTTATTCAAGATTTGGTAAACATAAGATACTTCTTATAGCCTTGATTTAATTAAATGTGGTAATTAACATTGATCATTCAAATAACAACTTAAAAACCTTGACAAGATTTACTCTTTAAGATAACAATGGAGTTTGTTGCCAGAATCTTGACAAATGCACACTCAGTGGAAACCACTTCAAAACTCAGCAGGACAATTTGATATCTTAAACCATCTATTCCTTTACTATTTTGCTCATAGTGTTTATCAAGGGCCCTAATCTGACAATCTTGTTTCTCTGAACAACATATTAAATCTAGATTTGTAACAGCAGGAGATAAGGATTGAAATTAAAAATAAGGTTCTATGTTGCTAGTATTAGAAGTGACAGCCAATCTAGAAACTAATTTTGGTCTCACATGGTACACAGCTGTGGGGGTTTAAACCCACTGCTAAATGAACCGCTCGGAATTATATAATGTGTGTAAAAGGAATCTTTACATTGTCTGAGGTGTCCAAACCATTCCAAGTAAAATTCTCCAAAGTCTATCAATTAAGAATTCTCTCTGGAAGGATCATTTTATAAATATTTTATGGAATTATTGATCATAGGATACCATAAAAACATTAATTTGCTAAATTTGATTTTCAACAAAGTGCTTCCATATGTACAAAGAGAATAATCAGTTTACTAGTTTCATTGTTTACTATTTTTTTCTCTCTCAAGTGGTTTTTTTTCTTGGGTCTAATCAGGATGTTTTCCCCCATCAAAATGTCGGCTTGTAACTTTCAGATTGCCATAATTTATACTGGCATCAACACTATCTTTATTTTGCCCCTAAAAGGAAAAAATACAGTAACATAAGTCAGTTCATAGTTAGTAAGGCATTCTCTGAGGGAGAAAGGATATAGGTTTTCAATTAGTTCTTGAGAACAAGCCCTCCCTTTATCAATATAGATTAACTTTGTTTTTTCTAAAGTATAATTTTTTTTTAGATCACATGAGAAAGTAGCTACATGAAAAACATTTGAAAGCCCTTCAAATTATAAAGAAAATATCCAGAAATTAAACTGAAATAAGGTTAAAAATAAAAAAATTCATTTTTTTTTTTTTTTTTTTTTTTTTTTAAATTAAGAAAGATATTTTTGCTCAAATTCATAATTTTTTTTTCTATAAATATTAAATTTTTGTTTTTGTCTCCTACCTTTTGTCTTTTTTTCTACTGTAGGGCTCTTTCCAAAATTGAAACACTTCTTCCCTAACTTATTTTTCTTCATTTTAATTTTAAAATTGTCTCTATTATTTTGCTAACTTCCTTTTAAATGATGTATTAGAAATTACAACTTTTTTTTTTTTTTTTTTTTTTTTTTTTTTTTTTTACAATGATGTTCACTAGGTACAAGGTCCAAGAGCCACTCAAGGTAGAGGGTTACAGAGTAAGTGGCACAGTTTATGGTCATATGCGGGGAAGATAAGTCAACCTTAGACTTGAACAGATTAAGCTTGTAGTGATTAGGGAAGCATCTTCTTGGGAATCAGTTCCACAAAATCTATTTTTATTGTTACTCTCTTCTTTTTGTTTTTGGTGCTTTGAATAGCTTTTTATCCAAGTCAAAAGTTGTATACAAAAATAGATTAGATAAAAATAAAAGGTAGAATAGATTTAACATCCATTTATTACATACTGCACAAACTGATACGAATAAGCATTGTTCAAGATATTTACATTTGCTATTGTTTATTTGATGAACATAAAAATGAATCACAAATCATTATTAAATTACAGAAAAATGTTCCTTCTCAATAAATACATATTGTAGATTTTACAAATATAAAAATAGATTAACTTGTAATTATTTAAATGTACTTTTCAAACCTTGGACTTGGCATTATTTTCAAACTTAAAATTATCAAATCTTCCAATTTCATTGTCATTATTTTGTCACATTAGTTATTCAAAGTCATTAAATTTACACCTCCTCCACCAAACAAAAAGGAAGAAAAATTTTTTTGATTAATGGTGTGCATTGTCGATATCATGAAGGCAAATGGCAAAATCCTGGGAGGCATGGAATATTTAAATTACAGACATTGGGTTAAACAGTTTTTCTATATCTTGAATTAACTTAAAATATTGTTAATAAAAATGATATATAATAAAATATCTAGTGATAAAGACATGACCATTAAAGTATTGATCTTTCTTCTTCTTTTTTTCTTTTTTTTCTTTTTTTCTTTTTTTTTTTTAAGAGCTTACCATTTTAAATTTATTCTTTTTCTCTCTTTGATGCTCAAAATTCTATAAAAGTGTTATAAGTTTATAATGATTAACTAATTTCTACCAAAGTAAAGGTATATAGCCAATGCTATCAAGCATTTAGGTAATTTCAGGAAAAGTGAGTAATACAATGTTAAATTGTTAATGTTGGAGATAAAAATACAAAAGGAATTGAAATTTTTTTTTTTTTTTTTTTTAAGCAAGAATTTTAGTACATGCAAGATGGGTGTACATATTTTTTCATAAGATTGAACAACTTTGTAATTTAAAATGTAATGCACAATTTTAGGAGCATCAAGTTTCTATAAATTTTGAGTGTTTTAAATTAAACTGTAAAGATTAAGTCATTATATTTAGTTTTGATGCTAAAAAAAAGTTAGAGTATTAATTGCATAACCCCAATAGAAAGCTTCAATTAGTTGAATAGATTTTGTTTTTAAGAAAACTTATATTTATCATGCCAGGAAGCTAATTTTTGTGGGTTTTAACTTCTTAAAGTCTGTTATCTTTATGGAGAGTTATAAAATTCCACTGACTTGTTAACCTGAGACTTCAATACCTTTGTTTCATTACTACTTTGCTGATCTTTCAAAAAAATATACTTTTGTATATGGCAGCCTCTCAAAATAATTAGTTGGTATTATAATGTTTATGACAATGCCTAATCATCTTAGATTCTTCATGTGTAGCAGTTAATGTTAGTGATTCCAAATATGGAGTAATTTGAATATTTTGGGGAGTAATTTGGAAATTCAATGATGAGAGAAAAGCATACCATGTCCAAGAACCAAGTCATGTTAAGGCTTAACTGATTAATTTTCAGATATATTCAGGTATTTTTTTTTTTTTTTCAGTATCAGGTGTGGAGTAACAAAAAAAATGATTAGGCACAATTAGTTTAGGTGAAACTTTACTGAGGCTTTCTAAGAAAAATAAATGTCCTATCAGTCAATTAAATATTAATTTATTTTGATCCTAAGACCAAAGGAATTTATTGCCTCAGTTCCCATTCATTTAGAATTATTGTTTGTGCATTTATACATTACTATTGCATTGCTGCAAAACATTTTCTTTCACTTAAGTACAAATTTTGTTAAGAGACTATCTGAAATTTGATAGCGCTCAGAGGTAAAATGTTCATGCAAATGTTATTTTTTAATCCATATTATTTTCAAGAAAAACTAATAATAGTAAAAAGACATACTGCTAAGATCTGCAAATGATAGGACATTGTGGAGAGCTATGATCGCCCACATCCTGACAAGACACAGCACAGAAGAATATTTTCAAAAAATTATGAGAAATTAATTTCATAAGAATGCCAGTTAAGACATTTTTTGCTAAGTATTAAAAATTTCTTTTATGAATGTTGCATTACATACTTGTTAAATCATTTAATTTTAAAATTTCTTAAATATTTGTTACAATAGATGCTATTCTTTCTTAAATTTTAAATAAATACTCAAAATGTATTCCAGATAAAACATTTTAGTCTAAAAAAAGAAAACTTATAAAGACTGAAAAATTTAATTATTTAACAATAGTTAAAATGAAAAAAAGAGAACTGAACTTCAATTTGCATTATCTAGAATATTACCATTTTTAGAGTTTACTCACCAAGACAATTATATTTTAAGCTGATATTGATAGTAAATAGCTTCTGGCTCCTAACATTAAACCAAGAACATTTTCAGATAAATTGATCCATTGTAAATGCAGTGTGTTATGGAAAAGCTTAGAAATAATTGATAATTATACTAATAGTTTAATATTATGGTTATTTCTGACTATAACTTGTTCCTAAATTTACAACTTTACCAGAAATGATAAAGAAATAATAAACTAGAAGGAATTGTTAACTCTAATATTAGCTTTTCAACAGTCAGTTGATTACCATTATCAAATTTTAATAGAAACCACCATTTTTTTTTTTTTTTTTTTTTTTTCTTTTTTTGGTTGGGTATTATAATTTAAAATTTGACAATTTTAATCTATATCAATCATTATTATGGTAGTACAACAGATCTAGTTTAATAACTTAGTGACTAATTTTGTTTTAGTGAACTTGTTCAATAGTTTTATTGAATTGCTAAACTATGGTGTGAATCAGTCATGGGCAAACTGTGGCCTACAGACCACACACATTTGATTTGCTCTTTTGAATGGCACACTTTATTTAATGAGGGAAATAATGTTTATTAAAATTTTGTTTTGTTTCATTTTCACTTGTTCACTCACATTTTCTCTCATGCAAAGAGGTTTAAAAAAAGCCGGTGTCAAAGAATAATAACTATTAAATGCCTGAGTAACCTCCATTACAGCTGTTGTATTGTGGGTATGGTTCATCTAGAGTATATTCATAATAATGATTAAATACAATGTTTCTTGAATTTTGTAACCTTTTTTTGAAGGTAACATTCTCAGCATTATGAACCATTGACAATTTTCATGAAGGAAAATCATATGTAAAAATATTTTGCTTTAGAAATGAGAAACCTTCATATTAATTTTTAAAAATTTTTTTAATATATTTTTTCTTTTAAGAAAATATTGTATTTTTGTATTTTCAAGTGAATAAATTAAAAAAATCACACACAGAGCTGCATATGTTAATCACAGTGTCATCAATGATAATACAGGGTGCATCAGAAATACCTCCTCCCACATAATGGTAAGACAATAGCCAGATGAAGACACCATTGCCACTAATGTCTTAGCATTATATAGGAGGTATTTCTGCCACACTCTGTATTATACCAAATCTTCAATTTTTATATTGTAGAAAAATCTTTCCCCAATTAAAAAAAATATCAGCTTTTTTCCCCCCATTTCTATATGCAGTTGCTTACATGTATGATCTGTAGTGAAAATGGCTGTTTTACTTTCAATGAAAAATTACTTTGAATTTTTTTCTTAGTGCAGCCTGCCTTATGATGAGCTATATCTCATGTGGCCCACTGATCAGAAAAGGTTACCCATGCCTGGTGTAAATAAACTAAAGTCAATATTTGACTTAGTATTAACAACAGAAAGTGTTGTTCTGTAAATTTCCCCTTTGCATTTTTAGGTATGTTAGTATTGTTCTATACTATTAGTTTAAAAGAATTTTTATTTTAAAAAAATAATCCCCACTAGAATCTCTATTGTAAAAGAAAAAAAATGAAAATATACTAATTTTTTAGCTACTTTATTTTTCTCTCAAACTCTAAGAATCCCCACTTCTTTATTTTTTCTTGAGAAAAACATTTGAATTTGTTTGCAATACATGCAAGATTCTCTTCATTTGTGTCTGCGTGCATATATATATATCTATATATATATGCAAACATAAGCATGACAAATGGAATGTTTAGGGTAGTAGGCATGAAATTCCTATGGGCATCTTTGTCATTTAAATCCCCTTCAATGCCCTTCTCCAGTTTCTTCATGCTGCCTAAAACCAGATTCCTTTATACTTTGCATTGAAGTTTCTTAATACATAATGCACGTCATAAAAAAGTAGGTTTATGCTCTTTTTCTTGCACTTAAATCTTTTTCCCATTTTCAATGATCTTTTTTTTTTTTTTTTTCCTTGATTTTGAAGTAAGTTTAATTTCCAGTTTTCACTTTCAAACATTTGCATACATACTATTCCTATATCACAAGACAACATTAAACAGTGAATCTTTGCTCTTAGAATAAAGCAGGTGCTAAATTCTAAAACATAGCTTTTGTGCTAATTCAGGAGGAATAACTAAGCATTTATTACCAAAGAATTAGCAAGAATGGTTACTGCATTTATTCATCTCAACCAGCCTCCAACAGGAAATAATAGATGTACTTATAAAAATTTATTGTAGGTCATTTTTAGACTAACTTCAACAAGGACGTATTGTAAAACCATATGTGCATTGATGTGCTCACTGTCTAATTATCATTGATTATAAATAAAAATTCTACTGAATCTTCTATAAATTTTTTCATTGATATTTTTTAACTAGAATTTTGCTCTACTTGAAATTTTTGGATTAATTTGAAATGCATACATGTCTTATAAAGCAAAGATGAGAATGGTAGTTTTCAGACTCCTGCTTCCAAATATATCAGTTTCAATTTTCTTCTCTCAAATATCTTATAAAACTGATCACAAAACCACCATTTACTGTATTTGCCAATCGTCAAGAATTCCTGAAATCATATCAACATTTGTATAATTCTGTCTTTATTGTATCAAGTTCACATACACTACTCCAAAAGTAATACCTCTTATTTTATGTTGGTAGTATGTCAGTAGTGTTTGAACCTCCCAACTAATAACCCATATTTTTTTCTCTCTGGGCCTTGTTACAGATAATAGCTGTGTAGTAGTCTAACAAAATGTACTAAACACAAGTGTATATAAAGCAGAAGTGTGTCATTAAATTCCTCTATGCAGAAAAAACTGCACTCTGCTTGCTGAATATTTATGGAGACCAAACAATGGATGTGAAAAAGTCAGTGCATAATACATTTCAGCAGTGGTATATATGAAGAAGTAGGTCACTGCTACTGGTGTAAATTTTTATGTGTGCAATATGCAGGTTCGTTTTCATTACTGAGGAAATATTCATCACCACTAGTGGTGGTGGTAACTGCATGAAAGTGCTGTGAATTTAAAATTTTCTCTGTCCAATAGTGTTATTGTATTCCTTGCATCTGTTGTAGTTTCTGTAGAAAGTAGGTTGCATTTCTTTTGGAACATTCTTCATATTTATGTGGGGGATGTTGAAAAGAACAAGGAGCCTTTCCAAAAGAAAAAGAAATGAGTCAGGTGCTGAGAATATTTCAGTACCCCCTTTATACATTTTTTAAATTCAATTCTAAACAATTTCATTCTGTATTCTTAGGATACAAAGAGTAAGAAAAAATACTAGCTTTTATTTTCATTTTATTTTTATTTTCACTCTCAATTCCATTTTTATTCATATTTAGAAAGTCCCAAATTTCCAAATCATATTTCTCAATGTAAAAGAAAAAGTTGGTCTTTTTAATGTTTTTAATATCAAGTCAGCAAAACAAACAGTTGAACATGCAAATTACAAATTGGAGATACCAAAATCAAACAAGTACAACAATTTAAATAGCTGGGAAATGTCTTAACAATGGACGGAAAGTCTGACACTGAAATTCTAAGGTGCATTGGGATAGCAAAATATGCCTTTCAAAAGCTAAGCAAAGGAATAAGAAACAGAATTTTATTAGAAACAAAGAAAAGTGTACTGAACTGTTATGTGGTATCTGTTTAGAATTCACAGTGCTTTGTTATCCAAGTTTACAAAATTTTGTATAATGACAATAGATTTAACCAAAATTAAAACTATCTGTAAAATTTACTGAGTGATTGTTTTAGTTTTTCACTCAACTAAACTTTCTGCTTGGAAATGATGAACCCATTAATATTCTATTTTTCAAGAGCATTTTCAATCAGTCAATTTCCTTAAAGAATCTTATAAAATCTAAGTAAAAAAATATGGTTATTTCTATGTTGTCTTAACTATATTTTATGCATTCATTTTCATGCCAATTTTCTTTTTTCATCAACCTATTATATCTAATGCCTTCCAATGATAGTTCAAAAGTGATTTAATCCTCTGCAAACATCAGTAGGTACAAGGAAGATAATTATGGTCAGTTCAGATTTCATCTGTCTCATATTGTTAATGTAGCCAGAATAATTTATTCTTCAGCCATAGTGGTTTAATTAACTTGCTTAATTTTTATTGAACATTATACTGGAAAATAAGGTGGTTTTAAATGCAGCAGAGTGGATACTGAGAAAAGCAAAAAAAAATTTAAAGAATAAAACATCAACTTGAAAAAAACTTCTTTGATAAATATTCTGTATCATTTAGATACAAAAACTTTGATCCATTCTGCTTAGAAACATTTTCTCTGCGCATTTACTCAAATAATCTCAGATAGGTCCAAAGGGACATAAATGTAGTAAATGAATGAATAAAACAAACTACATTATACTTTATCCTTTTTGATTTGTGTTTTCAAGTACTATTCTACCATATATTTTCATCCAATCACAATTAACTTCATGCCTAACAGACTTGTTTAAAGTTTAAATACTTTATATTTGACTCAGTTTAAACATTTTCATATAAGTAATTTAACTAATAGTCATCTGAGCTTTCAAATATTAAACAACTGTAGAAAATGGTTAAGTATATGGATCATTTAATGAGTTTGAGTAGCTTGCAAAATCATAATTTTATGGATTCTCAGACAAGTTTTTTGAATCTGATTTTTCTCATTAAAGAGTTTATAATATTTATTCATTGAATAGTGTAGATTTTACAACTGTTTATAAGGATTTAGTTATTAGTTGTTCTTATCCAGTGCTTTTTTTAAATCCGTTTTTCTTGCACATAAACTGTTATCAACATAAAAGGAACATACAAAACATGATATTAAAGAAAATATAACAATATATATTTATGTACAAACTTATACATTTTTTTGATCAACATTAAATTTAATAAAATATTGGTTGCTGGTAACCAAAGTTATCAAATGGTTATTCATACCCATCAGCCAACTTGTACTTGAGCAATATTATTATTAATTAAAAACTAAAGCAATCTTAGATGACTATGAATTTTAAAACATCTTAAGAGGTATATCAATTGTAACACTGATCTCAAAAGTTAAAGTAATTATTACAAAGTACTTTTTTTTATATACAATAGATTAAAAAAATGCTATTTTAATTTCTATCCTTCAATAAAACTTTTAACCACAAAAGTCTAGTAATATAAAGTAATTTTTTTTTAGAGTAAAAAAGATTGTACATGAAACTCGGCAATATGTTACAGGACAACAAGAATATTTTATATTTTCATCAGTTCCATAAAATATAAATTTTCAATTAATCACTCATTAAAAACTTACTATGTTCATCATTGCTTATCTCTTGATTCTTAAACAAAAACTGCATTTAGAAATGCAGGATATACATGTCCTTGACTTATTTAAGCTTTATTACATTATATCATTCAGATTGTTCAGAACTCATTCTTTTGTTTTGCTTTCTTAAATTTTCACAGGACAAATTTAAAAAAAAATCTTCTGCATTCAAACATTACATTCTTGTTTTCACAGTGATCCTAAATTGTATGAAAACAAAACATTGATGATTGATGGGGTATCTTCTGTTATATCTCATATATTTTTTATTTATTTATTTAATCGTACCTAATTTTTTTTTTTTTTTTTTTTTACAGCTTCTGATTATCTTTCGTTATAATTAGAATAAAGTTACTTTTTTAAAAAAATGAAACATTTCTTGTACAAAAGATATTTTTTCTTTTTAAATTTTCAATTGAGTCTATTGAATTATTGGAATGTGATATTGCATGATACTTCATATCATTTTCCAAGTCTGTGCCTTGGCAAGCAATGTAACTGATCTGCTCTCTTAATTTGTCTAGAAAGACTTCTGATTAGATTTTTTTTTTCACTTCACCTCCACACCCCAGAAAACCTATACTTCCCAACTTCTAAACCTATCCTATCTTATAATCAAATAGCTGTAGTGAACAAAATGTTAGCAAATATTAATTCAAACCAGTTCTTACTTTGTAGTCTTCTTTTATTAGTATAATCATTTTCTTTTTCCTTTCTTTGTATTTCTGACACTATTTTTCCAGATCTTCACTGATGTAAAACCTTAAAAAATAATAGTTAAATAATTTGTTTTGTTCTTTTTTTATTTCCTACTTTAAATTAGTATACATAGTGGGGATTAAATAGTCACCATAAAAAGTGAAATAATTATAATAGCAACTGTAATCTTATATATGAAATTTTAAATAGAAAATTTAAAAATTAAAACATTTTCCATTATGTGCTCTATTTTTCAAAGTGCTTTTATTAGAAAATTTTTTAATTTAATATAAAATACTAGGTAATAAAAAAAAAATAATAGAACTACAAAATATTTTATTTCTTCAGACACTTTGCTCAAGTGCTCAATATTAAAAGAAAAGTAAATTTACTTGAGTTATAAAACATTGCTAGCGGCTCAACCAATGTTATCTAGCTAAAGAAAAACAGCTGCTTTTGGTTTTAAGATTTTAATTATCTTTGAAAAGAATTAATGGCTTTTTAATTTATAACCCAACATATTTTTATTACTTTAAACATTATTTTTAGTGGATACCTATATTCGAGTAGATGTTCCATTTATTATAAACTGTATTATATTTTTTTTGTTTACCAACCTACACATTTGAGAAAACTTATTAAAGAAAATGCACCTTCCAACAGGACTTAAACCTGCATCCCCCTTTGCAAGAAAAACAATCATTAGATCTGACATGCTTTGACCATTTGACTACAAAAAGCTTCACAATCAATTAAGGTTCTATTTGCCTTTGAAGCACATTTTACTTATTCGGATTTTCTCAAGTTATTACTATACAGTTTTGTATCTGAAACATAAACAAAGCAATTTCTAGAGAATTAATGGATTTTTAATTTATAATCTGACGCAGTTTTATTACTTTAAATGTTATTTTTAGTGGATACTCATTTGAATAGATGCTCCCTCTGTTATAAACAGTATTATAGTTCATCTACCAGTCTGAACATTCAAGAAAACATTAAAATATGCTTCAAAGGCAAATAGGACCTTGCTTGATTGCGAAGCTCTTCGTAGCCAAGTGGTCAAAGTACTCCAGATTAAACGTCAGTTTGTCCCACAGAGGGAGATGCAGGTTCAGAATTCTACTTGGGTCACATTTTCTTTAATAAATTTTCTCAAATCTGCAAACCAGAAGACAATAAATACTGTTTAAAATAAATGGGGTGTCTACTCAAATATGGATATCTACTAATAAATGATTAAAGTCATAAAAATTCTCTTTTAGTAAATCATGGTTTAAATCAATGTTTTATAATATTTGCTAATTCATGACAAGCCAAAAACCTAGATTTCTGTCATCCTGAGTATGTTCTACATCCAGTAGAAAGGCATCTGATTAGGAGGTTTTGAGGAGCAGGGAACTACCTCTTAATTCCTGTTGTTCCCATAGTAAAATAAAAATAAAAAAAAGTACCAGCAATACATTATTGAAAAAAAAAAAAATTACCAAAGCTCACATGAAAATTAAATTTCGGCATTAAATGATTCCTAAGGAGTTAATATGTTGTTAAACAACCAAACCAGACCTACATTTTTAGACTGTCATCCTATGAAATTCTTCCCAATAGCCTTTTCTCACTCAAACAGTTATAGCTACCTAACTTAAAAAATTAAAACTGCTGAGCCATCATTGTTTAACCTTTTCTCCACAAGAACATCACTTGCTACATCCTCAAAAGCATAGATTGCTAGAATAATTTTAAAATAAAGTTAAAGGGAGATAACTCAGGGTTCAGATTTTTTAACTAGATTACAAATTTTGCCAGTTTTACAAGTCATTGCAAGTGGGTTCATATCTTGCTATTAAGCTAGATTAGGTTAATTTTGATATATATTCTGAAAATAAACACGCTACTGTGGTGCAATGATTAATGAGCTAATGAAGCTGACCATTAATACTGGGTAGTGAGTTCAACCTTCACTGGGTGCTCCCATATAAATAGCTTTATCATACTAAGCTCAGCTAATGTTTCTTACTGTCTGGTAATGGTCAACAAGTACACTGATGTGTAACAAGTTCATTCCTAACCAAGTACTCCGAAATTTGTCACCTTGTGTAAGACTAGGCTAAACTTAATAAATACCAATATGCCCTGAGGATTGATTTCTCTTAATGCACATCTCTTGATAGAATTGGTTTAATGTGGAGCATTATTTTTTTCCCTACTCCCATCCTTGTAGATATTCCATCCTGGCATTAAATTTCAAAGAAGTAGCCCTCCCTTCACTCTACACAAATACCCCTCCACTCTTTTTCTGAATGTCTTCACCTGTAAAAGGTAAGTATATAAAGAATTAGTCTTTGAGAGATGAAGAGCATGTGACTTACTACTTGCCTTGGCCATTATTGCATCCCTGAATGATGATGATTACTAATGGCATGCTAACTACTACTACACTTAGGTGCGATGGGCGTGTCACTTGTAACATCGCTGCGGAAAATGATGTGTTTGGAGCTGACCCATGTCCTAGCACTTACAAGTACCTGGACGTGCATTACATATGTGAGAAAGGTAGGTTTTCCCTAAATTCTTTACTTGAAAAAAAAAAAAATGTTTCACTTTCATCTAGAGCAGGATCAATCATCCTCACATACATGGATGGACATATGTATTCACATGTAGATAAATGCATAAATGTGTGTTGATTTACTACTGGATTCATTGTCATCATCTGAAACCTTAAATTGTCAGCAAGGACCATTTTTGGGAATAAGGCAGGCTCAGTGTAGGTAAAAATATACTTTCTATCCAGATAACAGTTGAAGTTTCTTAAGTTGATTAAAAAAAACTTCCTACAATTTAAAAAAAAAATAATATAAAATAAAATTTATTCATAAAAATTCATATTATTATGTCATTAAAGTGTTTTCCTTGGCTTTTCTATGATATGCTACTTTTCAACCATTTTATGTATTCGATCATAAAAGAATGATTCCTCACTGTAGCGTTGTACAGTTTGTCCAGATTCTAGAAATTCATCATAAAGAATTTTTTGAATTTCAACAAACATTTTGGATCCTTATAATAAATCTTTCTTATTGCAAGTGATTATCTTTTCCAAAAGGTGTTTTCTGTGTTGAGCAAGATGTGTTCCTTTCAAAATGTTAATATGGTATCACTTTTTCTAGCTTTAGAATTTTTCCTCGTGCTTGTAAATGGCATACTATAGTTGATTGATTGCACAAAATAATAAAGAGCTCATTGAAAATCTTAACATTATATAGATGACATTGGAAATTCTTAATGAACTTAAACCACATTCTGAAGAGCAGCTTGTATATGAAAAAAAAATATGCCTAGAACAAATCAAATAATGAAATTAGTTACTTTTGGGCTTTTAACAACTAGCATAAAACTGATATAAATAAATGAAACCACAGGAAGATTGATTCATTTGCATATTATTGACACTTATTCACAGTGCAATGTTGGATATGCTGATCTTGTAAGCCATTGTGTTAGTATGACCTTTGGATTACTTCAGTGAATTAAAATAAATCTTTACTCACTGTGCTATAAAGTATTTGTTGTATTTACTTAGCTATTCTTAAAGAAAAGCACTTGTTTGAAAATAATTTTTTTAAAGTAATTTTCCTGTTTATTGTTGTTTTTTCCCGGTTTTGGTCTTTGAGCCGTTTTAGAGAAGTTTGAAATTTTTGTGGATTTTCTTTGAAATAAATATATATATATATATATATATATATATATATATATATATATATATATATATATATATATATAGAAATGTGACCATCACTTTTGCAAGGTTCTGTATAGAGACAGACTTCTGAAATATTGCTGATGGTAATAAAACAACTGTATGTGGTTCCAGTTTTAGTACATTTAATAATTGTAATACTCAATAGTTAAGTCCAATGAACCAATTGTTAAATATGAAGTGCTTATAATAAAACGGCTAATATTAGAAATATCTTAAACCGGAATTATAAGAACTACTTGATAATAGAATACTTTTTAAAATATCTATAACATTTAATCTTGTGGCAGAATGGACCAAACTCCTAAAGTGAAAAGTCAATGCTATGAAATACAGAACATTGTAAAAAGACTTGCTTGACATAAATGAAAAGTTGTTTTCTAACGAGGAATGATCAGAAGTTATTTTTCAACAATACAACATTGCAAAAAATACCAAAAATTAGCTTGAGAGAAAATCCCTCATGTTAGCCTAATCAGAATCCAGATTTAAAAACCAGGAGACATTTTTCAACTCCTCTTCAACTGTTTGAAGTTAATGAATGTAACAATGTTGACTTTTTTCTAGAAAAAATGCTATCTGCAAGTTTAGCTACAAAACTTAAAAATTTAAAGCAATCAAACAGTAAAACTATGTTACCTAATCAATTTATTTAATTCCTTCTTATTTCCTGACCAATGATTTAATATTATCAAAAGCTTAATATTTAAGAGATTAGGTTGTGTAGCCATTCTTTACATGTGATAATTGTTTAAAAAAATACAATCTCCTTTTTACCAGATCAAACCAAGAAATATGTTTTTCTACTGTTTTAAATTTTAAATATTTTCCACTAATTAGATAACTGGGCTAGTAGAATCTAGCTTAAAGTTTATTTTGGTACAGCAAAAAGCTAGGTAGATAGGGGTAGGAATATTGTGTTTCCAGTCTTTCAAGTAGAGAGAACCTAGAAAATCAGCATTTCAAATCCAGGGTTTACCTGGGTTCAAACACAGACTGCTGACACCAGTGAGAAATGCATAACTATTTTACTTACAACCAGTTATCAAAACATACACACACAACTTTTTAATAGCTTCACATATATAATTGAAACTTATCCTGTATAAGCACTAATTTTTAAGATAAGTATTGATTCCAGATAAAACTTCAGGCAACATAAAAATAGTTTATTGATGCAACATAGCTACAATTGAAGACTAGTTGTAAAAAGTAACTAAATAGCAATTGAAGAATGGTCAAAATAGTTGACAATGCCTAAAACTTGACTTTCAGTGGTGGCAATGAAATTAGTTGTTTCAAATAGAGCTGTTGTTTTTTGTTTTTTTTATAATCCTCAAGTTATTGTGTATTTATTTTGTTTTTTTTTTTTGCGTTTTTACATATTTTTTCTGTTTTTTGTTTTTTTTTTTTGTTTTTTTTTTTTTTGTTTCCCTACCTCTATTTGTTTTGAAAGCTTAATCCCCAAAATAGAATTTGTTTGAGAATCTCAGAATTTGTAATGGAAAGGTATTGAATAAATAAAAAAAATCTATAAACCTTTTGTTTTAGGAAAGTTGGTCCCATTAATACTGCTATTTTTCTTTTGAGTTTAGTTTCTATTTAACTCATTTTCCTTATTTTACCAATTTTAGATGCTTAAAATTTCTTTTTCACATTGCCCAAATTCAAATATTCTTGTAATATTTCTGATTTTTCATTTGAAATTTTTCCTTTTAAACCTGCAAAAGATAACTTACAATATATACAAACTTATATAAACGTTTATTTCTGAAAAAATGTAAATTTAGTTTTCTATTTTTGCCTATTTGTAAAAATATTAGCTGACGTACACAATTTTATCTGATCATTTAGGTGGAACTAGTTTATTCTTGACAATAGAATTTCTGGTGAGCCAAGATAAGTATAAAAATCTAGCAGACTTGTGGAGACATAGCCAAGATTTTTCTGCTATTCTTTCAGAAAATTATTTTCTATTTTGTGTTTGTCAAGGAGAATTTTGTCTATTTTTTATACAGCCACTAATATCTACAGATACAAACTTTTATTAATGATGTTTTAAAATGGAATTTTTAAAAAATATTATGTGTATACTAACAATTGATGTCAAAGACTTGTTTTTATTATTTGTACAAATAAAGGATATTTCTCTTTTCATGCTAGCTCTCATATTATGTATTTGACTGTGACTTAGTAATGAAACAATGAACATCTTAAAATTTCAAGTGTTATCTTCAAGGCTGTCCCATACTTATCATGAGAACTATCATCTGAGAACTTGTTTTTATTATTATTATTATTTACTGTTTTGCTGAACACTTTTTTAGCAAAAGGAAGCCAATTTAAAACAATTCTTTTTTTCCCTACCAGATATAAGTTAAGCAATTTGCTTTCAAGTCTGTAAATGAGTAACTGCCAAGATGCTATGATTTTGAAATAAAAATTGATTTAAAATGAGGTCTAAATGGTTTTTCTCAGTCAATTCAATATTTGTGACAGTGAATTATCTTTTTTTTACAAGTATCTACATTGTTATAGCTTACTTAAAATAATTCTTTAGTAAATTGATTAGTATCTAAATTTTCACCAAATTTTACAGACACTGATTTCTATTATGTTGCTAGAATATATTTTACTTGGATTATATTTTTATGGAATAAGTGGTTTCATTCAATTACACTAGTTTCTGATTTTGATTTCACATTCATCAAGAGGTAAAATTGATGGCCATTTCTGTAAATATTGAGTACTAGCTTAAAAGCCAACATATCAGGTAGCATTTAAGCTAGCTCCTGCAGATTCGGCCTTCTTCACAATAGGTAGGTAGGGAGGAGTAGTTGTGATAAGCAACAATAAACTACAGAAGAAATTGATCACTTCCTTTTAGTATTGCATTTATAAGTTTACTTTTTAAATGTTCAACAATAATTCTTCTGCCACCATTTAAAGACAATTTAATATACGTAGGTCCTTACTTTCTGTAAAAAAAAAAAAATTTTTATTTCACAGGTGACTTCCACTGGATTTCACAATTTCTATTATTCCCAAATTTATTTCCAAGTTATAAAAATTATCATACCAAAAAATTTGTCACAAAAAAAAAAAAAAAAAAAAATCGCTGTAATGAAACTTGGGAATCCAAAATTTCAGAATTGCAGATCTGGATCTTGCCCAGAATGTGTTTAATTTGCTCACAGAGTTGACCTGATTCCAAACTGGTATGATATGTTGGGCTACCGCCTCTAGGTGTAAAGTTGAAAACATGGACAATTTTATTTTGAAACACTCTGATTTGAGAACAGTGTTTTTTCATTTGAATGATTATTGAAAGTTACAGAGTTGTGTCCCTTTTAATTGAAAAAGTGTGACACAGTGACATTCGCATTTATATCAATTTTTGATTTGTTCAGTCAAGTTGTGGTAGGTCATTATACTTATGCTTTCACACACAATATCTTTACAAACAAACCATATGAATGGGAAATGCAGCTCTATATTCAGGGCAATTTCAAACACTTGAAAATTCTTCAGTTTCAGCCCATCCCCAGATTTTTTTTTTTTTTTCATCCAATTTAGTATGACGATGACAAGCAAAAATATATACCACAAAGCTTTCTTGAAAGATCTATTCAAATTCCCCAAGAATGTAAAATTGCATGAATATCAAGCCTGACTTCCATTTCTTTTGAGAATTTTTGTGCATTACCAACATAACCTCTCTCTCTCTCTCTCTCTCTCTCATTTGCATTTTTTTTATTCACATGTCTGCATTTGCTACTTAAAAATGCATGTTTGCATCTCTTGGTTATGACTTGACCATGCTTCTTTGATTCTTTCCCCATATCCTGCCACCTTCCCCACCCAAAAAAGACAAAAATAAAATCAAGGTAGGTCTGTAAATGTATTATTGTATAATGTGAATTTTTGAAATCTACTGAGAATTTTTTTCTGTTTGCTGCATCTGTTCCAATTGTACTTGTTTACTATATTTGAATTGTCATTTCAGATTCAATGTTATGCAAATACGAATGCAAGGGGTGGGTGTATCGGGGTTTGTTTGTTTTTTTTATCTAATCCATGATATCTAACATAATTTCAACCAAACTTTGTATTATGTATTCTCTGCTCAAATTTCCACATAATTTTAAAAAAAATTAGATTACTTTGGAGAGGAATAATAAAACTAAAAAGTATTAAAAAAAAAATAATTTTAATTAAAGTTGCATAGAAAAAACTTTGTAATAACTCGATATCTGAGGTTTGTCTGTAATTGACTTCATGTTCAATTGTTCAAACTTTCTTTAAACCATCTAAAATTAAAAACTTTGAGAAACTTGGGTAATCTGTAAGCAGAAGAGCCTGTAATCAATTGAAGTATCTCATAAATAAATCTGTGCATAGAAATACATGTGTATAATGTATAGATTTGATTAAAATGAATGAATAGAAAATTAACTTGGTAAATAACATAATTATGACCTCCTTAAAAGATTCTCTAAGAGAAATATTGGATAAATCAGATAAAGAGAATGGCTTAATATACTGTATTTTCTTGTGTATAATACTACTTTAGTATGACACCATACTTCTGAAACTAAGGGAATAAATTACATTCTTAAGTGTGTTTGTGTGTGTATATATATATATATATATATATATATATATTTCACTAAAATAATTAATTTTTCACAATATTAATAAAAATGAACTAGCCTGTACATGTTTCTTCTCCTGATTTCTGTTACAAAACTTATTTTTGAATTTTTTCTGTGCTAACTCAGTGTATTTGCAATCTTGCTGTTTCAAATAAAAGTTTTTTTAAATTGAGTACAAATTTCTGAAAATGTGTACTTTTGTCTAATACACCCACCTTTATTAGCCTTTAATTTTCGTTCAAAAGTTCTTGTACACAAAAATGATAATAATCCGTTCTTCTTAGATAATATTTATTACCAGTTGAAATCTATAACAATCTTTCTTAGCTTTGATCACATGAGTCAAAAAAATTGTTTTTTGGTATTGGCTGGTATTGATTCTGGTAGAGCCGAAGTGTTTGTAATAACTTGAATATTCTATCCCGAAATATGAATATTTCAGTATAGGAAAATTTAAAAAAGAATTTGATCATTCCTGTTAATCTCAATTTCAGACAGAATTGCCTTGAGGGCATAAATCAAAAAACAGATCATAATCATTTCTCATCATTTACATTACAAATGTAGAGATTATCAGAGATTATTATTTGATACTTGAATATAAGATTTCCTTTTTAAATAAGCACTGTTTTTGCATAACCATTTTAACAACTACATAACACTCTGTCCTATAACTAAGTTATTCATTTGATGAATGTATTAAATCTTATGACCAATTTTGCATTTTTATCTTTTTGCACCTTGAACACAAATTAAGCTGAGGAGAATCTTAACATCTAAACCGATTCTACATAAATTGGCTTTTAGATTATTATTTTTAAAAATTTAGTAAGTGGTGGGGGGAACCTCGCTTGCAAGTGACTAAATGCATTGGATGAATGTTTTATTTAAACTGATTATCCTTAGTAAATATCTTAAGCTTTGATTCCATTAAACTATTTTGATAGTGTACATGTGTAATCTTCTTTTGTTGTCATGTTATACATATAAATTGTTGAACTTATGCTTCAAAGATAAAAGTTTAACTTCTCTATCCTATTGTTAATTAATACAAATTATACAGGAACAAAATTATTTTGCTTTTTAAATATGATTTAGGAGAGGTAGCAAAAAAGACGAAACTTACTAAGAGTTAAAAAGGACAGGAAGTACTGGAGAGCCATGATCGCCCAGATCCTGAAGGGACATGGTACATAGAAGACTACTTTGCTTGTGATTTGCTTAATTATACTAAAAGACTCTGGATACAGTTAATCTTTTTTTATATTAGAATATATTAGTATCACTGTTATGATTTGAAACTATTTTCTCATTACAAAGAATTATTAAAAACAGATTTCAAAAATACTTACTAAACAAAGAAGTTTTTTTTTTTTAAATAAGTTTCTATTATTTTTAGCAGTTTTAGTAATTTTAGTAGATTTATACACATTGGTTATGATTACATAGTTAGACCTATTAACATTTTATGAGGAATTTACTTAATAATTTAAAACACATGGCATTGTGGAGATATTTGACATCCCTTGATCTACAATCTCAGAAATGGAATGTTATTATGTCCTGTTCAAACTCCAATAGTTCACATTATTTTGTCTTTAGCAAACTAACTACCAATATTCACACCGACTCACTAGATGTCAGTGCACAATTGATGTTGGTCTGGGTATTTTCATAGCATTAAGGAATGATGGCACCATTACCTTTACATGCTGCTACCCCATCTTTCTTGGAATACCAGTGTATGAAAGCCATACATGCAAATTTGACACAATATTGTTAATGATTTTATTTCATTTTTTCCTTTCTTCACAAAGCAAAGGATAAATATTCTAAAACATTATCAAAATTTCAGATAAAAAAATTACAAATAATTTGAACATTTTTATATCACGGTTCTGAAAAGTAGTTTTAATCCATATTTCATATTTGTCGATTTAAAATTTTAATTTCCTATAAAAAAATATAATTACCTCAATCTCATATAGATTTTATTTTCTCACATGAAATAATCAAAATTCACAATTGCTTAGTTTTTCTTAATCATAAAGATATTAACAAATTATAGGAAGCTATTTGTCAATAGAACAATAGTCTTCTATTTTAATAAATGATGGCATCTGAAGTCAGTCAATGCAACATGGCATGCAGAATTAAGCTTAGTTTAAATAAAAATTATTACTTTATAAACAAAGAAAATAATTTTGTAAAATATTTGTAGATAATCAATATTTGATTAACAAATCAGTGTCTGTTAATATTTCAGGGTTTCTTTTTCCATTTTCAGAAGATCAATGCTCTGAGAAAAACAAAATAATCTACATTTTGTTAATCAAATATTGATTGAACTACAAGGGTGACTTTTTTCAGAATTATTTCTTACACTCAAAAATTGACTGGCAAAATATCTCACAATTTTTATTTTCTTCTTTTAATTATATTCTTTCTTTTATTAAGCTAACTATATATCCTGTGCATAAATAAATATCTAACAGCATGAATTGTTTCTTTAATGTTAGTTGATCACTGTTTCCAACAACATATCAACAGAATTTGCCAACTCATTCAGAAATGTTGCAAAGGGATTCTTACTACAGATTTGCATCCATAATTTCAAGTTTCTTAGCACATGTGCTCTTCTGAAGCATATTGGTGCTATTGCTTGGCATAATACTACTGGACAAATACTACAACTAAAACATTTTCCTTTTATTAAATAAGCTTTCTGGTTGGGAATGAACCAGAAACTGCCTATTTTAAAGTCTTTTGTTCTCATCACTAAGTTATATTCTATCATTTAACAGCATGGCAGCTTTAAAATATTAATTGGGGAGTAATATTACAGCCTGGGAAATAATACTCATTAATTGGAGCACTCTCTTAATTGCTCTCTGGTCATAATAAGTATTCTAAATATATACTTGGTATCTCTTAAGATAAAGAAAATAGTATTGCTGATTTAGAAACAAAAATCTTAACCTTATAAAAAGAGTATTCTTGATTAAATAATAGCTAGCTGATATCCACTTCATATTTTTTTGGATGTTGAACAATTTGATTGCATAAAAATTAGCAACACTTAATTTTTTAACAAAATACTTTAACATTATTTTGCATTTTGCTTCAACTTACAAAACCTAGAAATTGCTTTGTTCATATTAGTGTAAAAAGGACATACAAAACATTAAGATTTTAAATAGCTTAAATTGTAACTGTTTTTGATATGGGGCTCTTTTTCTAGTGTATTATAGACATTCTCCAGATTTTAGCACTGTAATATGTCAAAATTTATTTTTACTTCAGTTTCAAACAATATATTCTGGGCTTGCTGATTAAAGTTTACCAATTACATTGTTGTGGTAAATCTGCAGCTATTAATGTTATAAAGATACCAGTCTACAATTATTTTTCAACACCCTGTCATCCAAAATGTACAGTATGAAAATCTTGATTATCTAGCCTTCCATCTATATTCCTAATACAGTGAACTCTCTGGATATTTTATTCTTTTCTAAAAGTAGGGGGATCTTATTGTGCATCAAATAAGCCATATCATAATTGTTATAAAATTTCACTCTTATACAGTTTAATATGACTGACCTGACAGTGTTACATATTTAATATTTAGCACTTAGCATCATTTATAAATATTGTTTCTTCTTATTTACTTCTCCTTTTACTTTATATGGAATCCCTTTATATATATATATATATATATATATAATTAGTTTGCAATATTTAAAATTGCAGTAACCTGGCTCTCAATTTCAGTCAAGATTGTTTTAGGTGTTGCCATAGAAGGACATGGCTACACAACCAAGGAATTCAAATTCAACTTGCATTGGCAAGACTAACATTTTGTTTGGTGAAGAATAGTCACCCCTACAGTGTTAAAGGTTAAAAATGAAATAATTCCTAACAAAATAACATACCTTATTTGTCAGACATAGATTTTTACAAGGGTTTCTCATTCTCGAACCTTTCAGAATTATACTCCCTATTATAGTAAAATGTACACTGAGCCCAGTGCATCTTATGAGCTGGCAAACAGAGTATGTTTTTTTGTTTTTAAGCAATGCAGAAGGGGTTACTGGGTATGAAAGAATTAGAAAACATTATGAAGAAGCAATTAATATTGCATTTAAATTACCATACTTATTAAAATTAACTGATGGTATCTTAACATGATAAAAAATGCATGCATACTCTTCACTTAAATATTTTGTAAAGGAAACTGCTAATATTATCATTACTGTTGTACTGTAGTACAGTATCAAACAAACCCTTTGGAAATTTTCCTAAATAAGCTAGGAAAGATCTGAATAATATAAAGTTGTAGATTTGTTCAGCATTTTATAATCTGACCAGTGATGATCAGAATAAAACAAAAATAGAAAATTTCTTCTTGATTTGTAGTTAAAGTGTTCCCGATACAATGACTTGTTTAGGGTGTTTGTTTTAGGTGGCTTGCAAGATGTTATACATACCCTCTCTAATAAATCTACAAATAAGACATGCCTGAAGAATTTACAGACAGATCTTGTACAAAATGAAAATACACTCGTATTTATAAGTGAACACTGAAGGCAACACCAAGTGGCGACAGTTTCATGCTTGGATCACTGTTGCCACTTGATGTCCACTTTTATTTTTACATATGCCCTCACTGATATTGAGCACTTTTACCTATAAATATAGCATACCTTAAAACTATATTTTTAGGGATGCTATATTTATGAATTAAAGTGTTCAATATCAGAGATAGAGCATATGTAAATATAAAAGTGGACACTGAAATCAACACCCATCAGTGACAGTCTGTTTTATACACAGACAAATTCTTCAAGCCATATGTGTTGTGCTTTGGCTTGACTATATATATTGGTCAGTGGTGTATTATGAATAGAAAGTTGATTGTATTATTCAAATGGTTATTGGGTGAGTGTTAACGATTGTTTCAAATTATTCTAGAAGCTATTTAGTAGAAATAATTGATCTGAATACAGTTATTTGTAGCTATTTTATAATTTTTGTAGACATTTTACTCATTATTTATTGATTACTTTATTATTTGTTGTTGATTATTATTTTTATGATTACATTTACTTGTGCTTATGTAAATTCACAGTTTAATTTGTTTAAGATCTAAATCAATAATTAAACAAATAATAAAGAAATTACAAACTATGCACACAAATGTAATAAGAATAATCAACAAAAAATAATTTAATAAATAATGAGTAAAAAAGTTAACATTATAAATTAGCTACAAATAACTGTATTTGGATCTATAATTATTTCTACTTAATAGTCTCTAGAATAATTTTAAACATAATCATTACCACCCACCCACCCAATAACTATCAGGATAATACTATAGACCTTCTACCCATAATGCAACACTGAGTAGCATATATAAATAGTCAAGTCAAAACACAACACATGGCCTGAAGATTGCATTTAAGCATGAAACAGACTGTTGCTACTGTGTGTTGACTTCAGTGTCTACTTATATATATATTTCAAAAGTGGGTTTTTAAATTTGCATAACATTGGTATATATGTAAATAAATTATAAATATCTTATTGATTAAAGTTTAATGTAAGTGCATATGTAAAATTTGAATTAGATAAAAGAAATATGCAGAGAAGAAAAATAAGCATATTTATGAGTTTATCATTATTGTTCTTTTTTTTTTTTTTTTTTTTTTTTTTACTTAGTTTTTAAAATTACCATTATAAAAAAAATCTTCATTTAATAAAACTTGTATTTTAGTCCTGAGACTCTACTTTTCATGGATATTGTTTATCTTGCAGATCGTGCACAAACAGTCCCCAAATCCCAAGTGGCTAAAGTGGGTGATGATGTAGAGCTTGTCTGTTCCAAGGATGATATGGGTAAAGAAATTTGTTTTCATCTTTTAAACTTATGTGATAACCTTTTCCTAGTGGTGTGCTTAAAAATGATCAATTGAGTTTGAAAAAGATAACTTTCCAATGTTTATCTTAAAGCATAATAATTTAATAGGCTAATATTAGTTCAAATGATTATTGTTTTTCTTTTATTGCTACATCTTTGAGTGTCTTCAAAAAAAATAAATATACTTGTTGCAAATCTAATTTAGTTTTCTTAACTGTTTTTAAATTGTTTTTGTAAGTCTTTTAAGATAGCGAAAAAGAATTTTTATTTTATTCTTTAGCATCCTTCTTTTCACCCTTTTTATCAACCTATTCAGTTTTATCCTGACACATGTTCTATTTCTACAGCATACTTTCTCAACTTCTTTTTTTTTTAATTTCTTTTTCTAGAAGATTCCTCTGTCACCCTTGAGATGCTTGCTACTACAAAATGGTCAAAAATTGAAGGAAATATTTCCAGCAATGCTCGTGAGGAGGGCACTAAATTGATTATACCGGATGTGACTGCCAAAGACGCTGGTACATATTGCTGTACGGTCACTTTCGGGTCGAAGTCCTTCCAGTCTAAGATCTCCTTAAACATTTCCTGTAAGTTTATGAACAATATTATTGTATATTTTCTGATGTCATAACAGTATTTTTAAAAAATGCTTCCAATCCTATACAATATTCTTCCCGTGAACCACTGGTTTGTGGAACCAACTTCCAAGAGGGTGTTTTCCTGATCACTACAATCTTAACCAGTTTATGTTTAAGATTAACCGTTATCTTCCCCACATTTTTACATAAATTGTGCCTCTTACTCTGTAAGCCTCTACCTCAAGTGGCTACCAAGCCTTGTACAGGGTGAACATTAATAATAAAAAATAAAAATAAAAAAAACAGCTAATCAGTTATCATTCCTAATCAAGGAGAACAAAAATATTAATCATGTGTTTGTTTTTTTTTTGTTTTTTTTGTTTTTTTAGCTCCTTACCCTCCACATGTCAGCAAGGTTCAGGCAACAAGAATGACCACCACTACTACTTCAACCACCCGCCAACCTGCCACACCTCGGTCCACACCAAGAAGACGACCAAGTCCGTCCACTATGCCAACCACCACAGTTACTACTGCTTCAACCACCACCTCCACAACAACCACAACTAACAAATCTCCTCGAACTACTGCACGAAGGATTACCAAAAAGAAGCCCACAACAATTCCACGGAGTCCCAATAATATTCCCAAAATAAGCACAACACCAACATCTACAACGCGTAGAATTAGGAAGAAATGTAAAGACAAAGTTGTAGATGGAATATGGTGGCCCCCAGTAAATGCTGGGGTTATTTCTGAGAGACCCTGTCCAGAAGATAAAATTGGTAAGTTTTTTCTATTACTATAAAATCTATGAATAGTATTTTCTGTGTATGAAAGAATCCAATATTAAAATATTTGTTAAAAGTTCAGACATTAGAAATTCTTTGAAATCATGATTTAAACTTGATTTAAATCATTGATGTAAACTTTTGCAGTAAACTACTCCTTTTTTTTCTTAATAAATTTCAAAATGTTGAAAATTTTTCAATATTAATCTAAAAATTAAAAAAAATATATAAGATTTTGGTGGGAGGAACGAGTGTCTAAAAGCTGTCTAGAGCCAAAGCCAGACTGTATAGGGTCTAACAAAAAAATTTTATGGGTATATTCATAATGACATCTCACTGCCAACATAACCCCACAGGAGAGTGTCTATAGATGTATATATAGTAAGGTCCAGTCAATTTGGTTACTGATTTATGTTGTTTGTCCAAAGAAAAAAGAAACCCTTCAGACATGAAGAACGAGTAGGCATATTGGCAGGATTAATGTGTGCAGTGTAACTGGCCATGGTTAAGTGTAATTGGTAAAATGCTCTAGAAATGGAACTGACATTGTTCTCAAACAATAAGAAAAGGAAGAAAAAAACATTGCAAAATAATACAAAGCAAACAATATATATGCAAGTCAAAACTAGACAAATCAACAGTAATAAGGCAAAAGGTTCACAGTAAGAATGGTGTTCACATGCAAAAGGGATACAGTCAAATGATTGTAGCATTTTGGCTTCAAGACAAGAAAGAACAAATATAATGGATGAGACTGAGAAATGGTCCATTTTTATCTGTAGGATTTGTCTATAAATTTGAGGAGGGGATATTTTTTAGTGATCCTTTCATATCAATTGGAACCAACAATGTGGCAGTCATGCAATACAGAAGCTCACACAGTTGTATCTAACTTGCTAACAGAGTAACCCCACAGGAAAGTGCCTGTTGATGCATTGCATCTGTGACTGTATCACCTCACTCTATGAACTTGCCAGACTTTTTCACTAATCTGATGACTATTCATGAGCACCCTATACCAAAAATCTTTGAAAAACCAATAACATTTTTGCTCTTGTATATAAATATTTGTCACAACATAAAATCCTCACATTTGCCTTGATAAAGTCCCACAAAGGACAAAATATGTTGGCTAAGATAAGTTTTCTTTTTATCTTTATTCATTGTGACACTTGCTGTATCAGTGTGCTTTTTTGACTTTTTCCAAAATTGGTATATTTAATTTAGTTTTTCAATTTTAACATGAATGATAATATAACATTTTCAGCATATACTTTTTATCCTTGTAATATACAATTTGTAAGCAGTATATTAGAAAACTATATAAGTTTCTATATTTGTTTTTATTAGATGTGTATAGGCAATCACATATATGTTTGCATTTACCTGACAAAAAGCTCTTAATTAATTTGTATTAATCTTGCATTTGAAATGTCTTGAAAAAAAAAAAGAATATAAATATACACATACACAGAGTTCTGAAAAGATCTCATATTGACAAGGAAACCCTAAAAAAAACTGATGTTTGGTTATGTTATTTGGCAGGGAAGTGAGTTTGGCAAGAACTTGTCAGCACCCACCTATATGTATTGTTGGTCTTTCTTTATATTATTCTGTTCATAAAGGAATTTGTATAAGATTCTCTTCAAGAGCCATTTATCAACACTAAAGTGGGCTGTCATGTTGGTTGACAATGTGAATAATGATGGGACCCCACATGTATTTAGCTTTTAAAAATTCCAAAACAAGCTTTTAACAATGGATTCAGTTTACAATGTAAGTATTTAACATTAGAAAGAAACAGTTGAAATTTCTAGGGTGCATAATGAGAAAAGAGGGCTTGGAAAATTTGATATTTGTAGGACAGATTGAAAGCAAGAGGTACAGAGGAAAACAGCACATACTTAGAGAGCTTGTATAAATGGATGCCAGAAAAGGATTTAGGAGAGATAACAAAAAGACAAAATTTATTAAGAGCTGCAAAGGACAAGAAATTGTGGAGAGCCATGATCACCAATGTCTTGAAGAGATGTGGCACATAGAAGTATAATGCTATACTGGACCTTTACTTTGTGTCTGTAAAGTTATCTAAACTGAATATTTTTTGTTTAATCTTATAAAGTAGATATCAAACTGAAATCTCTTAGCCCATAACCAAACTTATGACCTCTTTGTGTGTGATTAGAAAAATACATTTAAAAAAAGAAATCCTGTTAGTTAACTTTGTTGTATGATCAGTGGCCTCTAGGAAGCCCACTTATTTTTTTGTATTACCATAAAAATCTCCTACATATCTGAATTAAACGTGATGTTTCTGCTTGTATGTGTGTACTAAGTTTTTTTTTTTTTTTTTTCTTGTAATAAATTTTGTTTAGGTATTGCAAAATGGGAATGTGATCAAGAAGATTGGATTGGTTCTGTGCCCAACTACACAGACTGTGTGGCTCCTTGGCTTCATGACATTGCAGATACTGTAAGTAAATAGTATTTGATATGTTATATATTTTTTCTATGCAGTAGAAATAGGCAAAAATAGAATGTTTGATAGATTCAAACTGCACTTTTCTGTCAAGTATATGACTCATTTTCATGTATTGAGTCTTGAATCATGTAATTTGTTGGTATCATGACAGGATGAATCTTATTTTTAATGTTCAAATAAGTTTTAAATAGAATTTTCTTCAGACCTGAAGGTTTTAAGTCCCTTGAGATTAATGTCTTATTTAAATGTTAAAATTCAAGTGCATGGTTTTTTTCTTTAATTTGTTGTTTTTTTTTTTTTTTGTGAGGGGGGGTGCTATTACCAGTGTTTTAGCTGATCCATTGTAAAGCCCTCTTCAAGTATACAACATGTATTGAAAGAATAGAGAATCTCTCTCTCTCTTCCCCCCTTTATATATAGTACAAGCTATAAATTAGTTTTATCAGTATATTTGCTACCATTTTTTTTTTTTTTTTTTTAATGTTGGTTACTATTTTCTAATTTGCACTACGGAGAAAAAGATCGCTCTCTGGAAAAGGGTATACACTAAATCACTTGATTGTATTTGTTAATTGCCCTATATAGACAACAAATGGAATGAGATTGAGTTCAAACAGCACTTGAAATGGCCTGATTTAGATATACAGATATATTTGTTAAATTTGCCCAGCTTTAGCACAAGGTTATATTTTCTTCAGAAGTTCATTACATATGCTTTTTTAGTATATCCTTATTCAGTAGATATTTGGAAAAAGAAAATTGTTTGCTTTTTTATATAATCCATTTAGTTTATTCATTTATTTCTGTTTGTGTGTTAACAGGTCAACCATACCAAGCCACAGAATTCAATGACAGAATTATCAAGGTCTATGAAGATATCCAAACTTGGTTCAGGTGATATAATCAAAACAACAAAAGAAATCATTCCAGAATTGACTAAAATCCTTCAAAAAGAGGTAGAAAAACCTGGAGAAAAACACAATACCAAATCTAAAATAGATGCAGTAACCAATTTCACAGAGGTAGTTATTTTTTTTTTAATTCTTTGGGGGGCTTCCTTTTTAAATATTAATGCTATTTTGCAGACAGATGTCTCATAAATATTTCAGTAATATTTAAATCCACAACAAAGTCATAAGCAGTGAGAAATATATGAAACTGATTTATTTTAATGTCTTTTTTTTTCTTTTCACAATTAAAATATTTAATAACTATATTTGATAGAGGCTCTTCTCCAAAAGTCAAGATTTCATAAAATTAAATGCATGAAAAGAAGTAGCTTAGAACTGGGGCAAATAAGGAACATGGATGAAGTTTCAGTCACATTAAATGCATCATTCAAGAATTTTATATGTTCAGCTGAAATTTGGTGGTGGCAGGGGTCTTGTCTGCCACCAAATACAGTATTTATAGATAAGATGTCCAGAGCTGGAAAGAAATTTTAAAAATTTTGAACCTTTGGGACACCTTCTGTGTCTGGCCCCAAATCATAAAAGGGTATTAAATTTTCTTTCTTAACTACTTGGATATTGTGACATATCAGTTAAATATTTTGTCAGCTGCTCCAGCACAGTCATTGTTTTTAGTGCTTTTATCATACTCTATGAATTCTTCAACCACTAATCAGTTTACTGCATGAGTAAGACCAAAAAGAAAAAAAAAATTGTGTGATCAAACACCTTGACTTTTGTGATATTAAAAAAAATGTGTGATTACATGTATCTTTTTGTTTCTAAATGTCAAAAAAGGAGAAACTCTTCCACATAAAATTTTTCAATTGGAATATTTCAAGAATACACATATACAAAAATGTATTTTTTTTCCATTTTAATTGTAGGGTTTTATCAGTGTTGGTAGTGCCATGTTACAGTCTAACCAGCAAGATGGGTGGAATGAAATGCCACCTGAGGAGCGTTCAAGGGTTGCAACTTCCTTAACTCAAACAATGGAAAGCACAGCTTATGAAATAGCTTCCCTTTTAAATATGACATCTCAGATTGAAATTGCAACCGATAATATCAGTGAGTGTCATTTTATTCTTTATCTCATTTCAAAATTTATTATTTATTATACTATATTATTAGTATTAATAGCAGTAATATTACCATGAGTTTATTAAATGAAGCATTGTTGACAATTATTAATTTTTGACTTTTTTTCATCTTAATTTTAGTTGCTTTGCTTAGCAACTATTCAAAGAATGATTTCAGGTTCAAATCCCATTAAAAGCTGTTTCTGTGAAATATAGAATATTAAAAAAAAAATTTTTTTTCTCTCATTATGGGCATTGTTATAACCATGATATAACAACACCGTATCTCACAGACAGAATGGAATGGCTGAAAGGAAAAAGAATGACAAACGTGCTTTGTTCTCAGAGAGAATTTTATATAAACTACAACATACACAAAACCATATATATACATATATATATATATATATATATATATATATATATATATATATACTTCTTTTATGTGCTGTGTCCCTTCAGGACATAGGCAATCATGGCCTTCCACCTCCTCCTGTCCCTTGTACCTCTTAATAAGTTTTGTCCTTTTATTATTTCTCCCAGACCCTGTTCTGCCATCCACTTGCTGAAGCCCATTAAGGATGTCACACGTTGCTTCTGCCTGTCCCTCTTTCCCCTCTATCCATCCTGTGAGTGTCAGATTTCCCAAGCCCTCCTTCCACATTACATATCCCAGAAACTTCAGCTGTCTCTTCCTGATGTTAAGTATAAGTTTCCTCTTTGTTTCCATTCCCTCCAAAACCTCGTCGTTGCTCATATATTCAGCCCATGGTATCCTTAGCATCCTTCTGTAGAACCGCATTTCTGTTGCTTCCAGTTTCTTCATCTTTGAGGAGATTGTCCAGCATTCACTGCCATACAGAATAACAGATATCATGTAACAGTTCCGTACTCTTTTGTTTCCAATGAAACTTTCCTGTTTCATAATACTCTTCCTGTTTCATTACACTCTTAGTTTTTGAAATGCGTCTTGGGCCATCCTAATACATCTTTGGATCTCAGTGTCACACTTTCCATCCTCTGTTAGAACACTTCTCAGATATTTAAATTTCTGTACCTGGTTGATTTTAGTGTTCCCGGCCTGTAAATTGCATTTTGGTCATCTTTTTGCTGATGACCATATATTCTGTCTTGTAGTTTATGCTTAGTCCCTTCTTGCTCTCCTTTGCTACCTTCTGTAGAAGATTTTGTAGTTTCCTTTCTGTGTCTGCTATCAGAACTGTCATCTGCATATCTTATGTTAAGATTGTGGATGCAAATGATGAATCCTGGTAGGATTTCCAATTCTCTCAGAATTGCCCCACTGCATAGGTTGAATAAGTCCAGTGAGAAGACACATCCTTGCCTTACACCCCTTTATATTTTTGTATATCTGCTGAACTTATTTATCTGTATGCAGGTGGTTTGCTGCCAGTAGAGATTTTTTTTATTATTCTAATGTCTTTCCCAAATATTTCAATGTTGCTGAGCAACTCTAACAGATCTTTATGGCATATTTAGTTGAACAACTTTGCATAGTCTATAAAACACAGGTACACCTTCCTCTGTATTTGTATTGCTCTTTCTGATAACATTCTGAGCATAAATATCGCATTCCTTGTTCCAGTGTCTTTAATGAACCCACACTGTTCATATCCTATTTCTGGCCTGATTCTGCTGCATACTCTATTCATTAGAACTTAAATGAGGAGTTTTGTTATGAGGCTAATTGTTCAGTGGAGTTCACATTCATTTGCACCTGATTTCTTAGGCAATGCTATAAAAATAGATCTGCTTAATATATTCATTCCAGCATTGAAGAATTTTTTCTTTCTCTAATATGAGTTCTGTCCTTGGATTTTATGCAGCCTGTTGATTAGCATGTCTTCTGTCCGTTAATCTCAAATATTCATAGTCATATTTGTGTTGTCTGAAATTGTCATGAGCCATTTGTATTATTCCAGTTAGTATCTTCTTTTTATCATCACATTTCAGCTGGTGCATTCTATGCCTTTAGTATAATACATGGTTTTAGCTGAGGGTATTGAAAACTTAATCTTGACAGAGGCAATCCAGTGTCTTCTGGGATCTGTCTACCCAGGTTTTTGTTGTTATGAAGGTCAGGATTCCAAACATTTAACACTAACAACAATGCATCTTTTAAATGAAATCTAAAATGGTTATTTGCTGAAGGAAAATTAGAAGCAGAGTGTCAGTTGAAATAATATTTATATATTCTTCTCAGAAATATACAATAACAATAAAATGTTCAGTCTCCCTGAAATGAAGTTTGTTTTATAAAGTAATTAATTTTTCTTAGTGTGATGTGAAATGTGTGGATAGACTTACATTATGAAGGTAACCTTGACATGTTTGTGAGTTCATAGACAAAGGCTTAGCAGACAACTGCTGGTTATTCCCTTCTATTGTATGTGTGGACAAGGCCTTCCATTGTGTACATGAGTAGATCAGACTAATCTGCAAAATTGTTTTGAGCCCCCTGAGAAGCAGCATTTAATCCCTATATAAACATTCAGCTACCTGTACTGAAAAGAAAATTATTCTTTTCATGTATGTGTAGGAAATTCTGTTGTCCAGATTTTTTTATATTAAAAATCCGAATGTCTGAATTCCAAACAATAATGAAATAAAAATAAAGAAAACCTCAGTATGCCTGTTAAATAAATCATTTGTATTTGCAAACATATCTACTTGAAAAGAGTCAAAAAGGAGTAAAAATACTCTTTAGTTGAATTAAAGTTTTTTACCGAGGGGGAAAAAAAAAAAAAAAAAAAGCTGTAGTTGAAAAAAGACTTATTAGTGAAGATTCACTTTGTTGTTGCTGCTGTTGGAGATGGTTCATTTGAAGTCGTCACTTGATCATCAGCAAAGTTTCACTGACCGTTCTAGCTGTTGTTTTAGCTGATTTGTTTGAAGTCTCTGACACGTTTCTTTGTGGAGGAAGGAAAAAGCTATGGAGCTAACCTCTTTTCTTCAGATTTTAGACAGCTGCATCTCTGATCCTTGAAAGTTAAAATCTGTGGGTTTTTATAAGAAATTTTTCTTCCAAAAGTAGGCTTGAGAAAAACAGGCTTTTAGTTTTCTCTGATTGGTCAAATATTTTGCTTAATATTAATTTGTAACCAATAGACATCTTGATTTAAACAGTGTGTGTTGTATTGTGGAATCGTCTTGACATGCTTGTAATATTGTCTGTTATTGGGTAGAAAATAAAGTTTGGGTGTGTTTTAAGATGGTATGTATGTGTGTACGTAATTGTGCTGGAAATAGGGTTTATTTCTTATAATGCATGAAGCATTGTTGATTCTATTTCTCAACTGCAGAAGGCTCCTGTCATCATAAGTGCTTAGATAGCATTAAATTCTGTTTCTTGTTTTTTTTGTTTTGTTTAGTCTATAAATAAAGGAAATGTGCTTTTCAGCAGAGTTTGGACCTGTCCCCTGCTCCACATTATAGCCTGGTGTGCTTTTAGACTATCTCTTGTTAAGATCTTTTTAAGCCCCTGTCTGCTAACTTTATTTTCATATTCAAAATGTAAACAGTCCTTACTAAGGAATTTATGAATTTTATTCCAGCATTATTTCTCATTACTATAAGTAAACTGAATAATTGACATCTATCAACTTGGGTTTTTCAAAATAAAAAATAAAGAATGTGCTTTTGTGCAGGGTTTGAGTGTAAGCATTTAATGGATTTTAAACTTGTATAATTTTTATTATTAAAAACATTATTTTACAGGTTATACACGTGTGAATAGACAACCCCATATTTATTGAAACAGTGAAATTAATGCCTACCAAACCGAAAATCTTATTAAAGAAAATGTATATCTTTGCAGAGATCAAACTTGCATTCCTAGATCCTTGGAAAGCCTTTTTAGCCAAGCGTGCTTTACTGTTCAGCCACAGAAATCTCAGCAGCAAATTTATTTCACTCTTTTGAAAAAATCTGGATATCTACTCAAATATGAGTATCCACTAAAAATAAGGTTTATAGTAAAAACAAAATGTTGGAATAAAACCCATTAATTGCTTAAATTACTGTGTTTATATTTCATGTATGAAAATATAGTTACCAGATATAGAAAAAACAGACAAAAAAGTCACAATGTGAGGTGACATTTCATAAAAGGAACAATTGAGCCTTGCTTTGCTACTGAGATCCTCCCTGGCTGAACATACTTTAAGACCCTCTTACCATGGATTTTTACTTAAACCAAGAAATAAATCTTACAACTGCTCTTAAATGATTTTTGTTTTTTTGTTTTGTTTTTTTTCTCACAAGAAATAGTTAGGTATTGAACATGAATAGAAGTAATTCACTCAAGGTCTCTATTCATTATCAAAATAGTCATTCATTGTATTTTCATGTTTTCTTGCAGAACTTGAAATTTCTGTGACTGAAATCAATAAAACAAAAGATATAAGATTGCCATCCAGTCCCTATGCACATTCTTTGCGCGAACCATCAGATTTTATCACCATTCCAAAAGAAAATTTGGTTGCAAATGCCAAACAAGGTGAGTTAGGTATTTTGCTTTAAAAAAAAAAACAAAAAAAAAACAGGAATAATTTATTTCATATTATTATAGATATATTATATCAGGTGGTTAAGGCTTTTTTATCTATTTTACATCTTGAATACTATTCATTGCCTAACAAAAATGTAATAATCTGAATAACAAAAATTTACTTACCTGTAAAGACTCTAATTGTCACATTGCCAAGTTTGGGTTTGTTTACGTGCAGAGTAGGCCCAATAAATTCAAGTGTTAATTAGCTTGAAAAATTACAATAATTGTGTTAAATCAATAACAATAAAAAATACTGAATTTATTCTAGTTTTTGTTTAATAGTAAAGATATTCATTTTCTGTAGTGATTAAATAGGGTAATGATCATTTGTTCTCTGTTGTACATACTTTATACTAAAACTAAAAATGCATGCATTTAAATTGTTATGTTCATTTTAATTATTTATATATATTGCTTTGTATCACCTGGGCAGTTACTGAATGAATGTATTCTTATTGGAGTTTAATTAGCCAGAATCTACCCAAAATATGTATACACATTTTAATAGCAAAATATGAAATAAAAAATGTTACTTCTTCTATAATCCTGTAAGAATGCTCTATTTTTCTCAGGAATGGTACGTGTTGTTTGCATGCTTTACAACAATTTGGGAAATTTGCTGAAACAAACTGCAAAAGAAAAAAAGGAACCTGAAAAAAAATTGAAATTTGACCCATCAGAAATTCATCATGGAAAGTTTTCTAAGACTCCTCAATTGAGTGTTCAACAGGAGGAAAATGCTAATGAGATTCTGGCTGCTGAAATCCCTAAAAAGGAGGCTGTTCAAAAAATAAACACAAAGATTTTGTCAGTATCCATGACTCATACGCATACTTTCCTGCCTCTGGAGAAGCCAGTTGTATTTGTTTTGAAACACAATCAAGTAAGTATTAAACTTTATATTAAAACAAGAACATAAAATAAAATTTAAAAAGTAAATGGTCTCTTAGTATATTAAAAAAGGAGAACATGATATTTTTCTTAATTTGCAAGATATCAAATGTCGGTGAAATGTGCAAAAATTGTAACCAACTTGTTTATTTTAGCTATGGAAGGAAAACAGTAATAAAAAGGGGGGGGGGCATAAAGGGAGGCAATTCATGTTTTGTTAAACAGAATTATGTCCCTTGAATCAATATGAAAAATAAAAAAAATAAATTTTTTTATTTTTTTTTATTTTTCTATAATGAAATTTTATTTGCTTATTTATAAGCATCAGCTTAATGCGCACTTTGATTTTTGTTTTCAATAAATATGAACAGAATGGATGAAATTGATCTATTTGCCATTTATAAAATTCGATGTATCTGTATACACACACAGAGGCTGTTAAGCCGTTAACTAAACAAATTTAGCTTAGTATCTGGATTTAAATTTTTCAGACAAATATTTTTCTATTTACTCTAGTGTCAGCTCGTTTTTTATTCAGGTCATTAAATGAGATGCTACCTGTTCATTTAACTCATCTCACAGGTTGATCTTATGAAACAAATGTCGGAACTTTTATTGCAATATATAGTTAGACAACAGAAAGTTTACACAATGAAACACTCATGGTTAGATTTTAATACTGACTACATTTGAAATGTGTGTGTGTATATATATATATATATATATATATATATATATATATATATATATATATATATATATATATATATAATAGAGACAAGGTTTCAGCTTTTATTCCTGCTAATTATCTTAAATTACTTTAGCACTTCCCTGTTGTTTTTTTGTTTTTGTTTTTTTACACTAAATACATATTTCTTGAAGTACAGAAAATTTTGATTAAATACCAGATTTTGTTGTTTTGGGTCTAAACTTTGTTATATCAACTTTCAACATTAAATCTGTTGTGTATGGAAAATCAAAGCAAAAAAAAAGTGTTTTGGGAATTTGTAAATGTTTCTAATACAGACCGTATTTTTATAATTAGTCTAGTTAGTAAATGAAGACTTACGTTGTATCATGAGATTTTTTTTTTCTTTTTTTTTTCTCCTTAGGAGGAACTAACAGAAAATCCAAAATGTGTATTCTGGGACTATACATCGTAAGTTTCTAATGTTTTCTTTCAAACTTCTTTAATAATTCCACCATAGAAATATTAGTTGGTAAATTAAAAATCTTGTTGACCATAATCAGATTTTAGAAGTATGTTGCCCTGATACAGATTGCTCTAAAGATGAAAACACAGTGGGAAGTGCTGCCATCTATAGCAGCAAAGAATACACAAAGAGACTGCCAAGGACTGCATCAATTTACATTGCTAATTAATAGCCATTGATCTGGCATTGAACAGATCAAACAAATTCATATGTACAGACCCAAAATCCTCACTTGAAGTGCTACAAAATAAAAAATAAAAAAATGAGAAATTCGCTAATTATTCAACTTAGTAACAGACAACAACCTCTGTAACATAAAAACGATCATCTTCTGTTAGATACCAAGCTATGTTGGCATTCATGGAAATGAAAAAGTGGATAAGGCTGCTATACAGTATCAAAACAGACACCAAAATTCCATACACTGATTTGAAACCAATAATTAATAGGTTTATAACAAACAAATGGCAAACTGTCTGCAATAACTGCACTAACAATAAACTAAAAAAGATTCAGCCAATGATCAAGACCTACCAGAGTTACAGAAAAGTGAAGAAGGAGGAAGTAATGCTTGCTCAACTCCACATAGGCCACACATACATAACTCATATCTGCTTAAAGGAGAATATCCTCCATTCTGTGTTGGCTGTCATGTGCCATTTACAGTGGAACATATATATTGATGAAATGCATTGATTTCAATGAAATCCATTCCAAACATTACCATGTCAACAACCTAAAGGACCTTTTTGAATAGGTCAATCCAAATAACATTTTTGGATTCCTGAAGGATATGGGGCTGTACCAAAAAATATAAAACACCAAATACTTAAAATCACCTTTGCTCATGTGCAAACAATTGAGCTCTGCTCATTTTAAATACATTGCTACCTATAAACTATTCATTTTTCAAATCATATATTTGTATAAACAGGATTTGACATTAAATAACCTACAGGATTGATATGCCAGAAACCTAACCTCACCTCAAAAGTATGTTAAATGCTATAGTTTAATTAAAGATAATTTTCTAAATTTTTTTCAGATCAATGGATGGCCATTGGTCAACAGAAGGTTGCACTTTATTGTCCACTAACAACACCCACACAACCTGCGAATGTAACCATCTTACTAGTTTTGCTGTACTTATGGATTTTATCGGGACAAAGGTAAGTTTTTCTTACAAACCTGCATGGGAGTAAAAAGTGTTTCCTTGATTGGTTCTGTAGAGGAATTATAACTCTGTGTAAATAATTATAAATTCCCTACCATTTATATATACAAAAATAATCGTAAAAATGAGAAACAGCAAAACATGGAAACAACAAGACAAGCATTATTTATTATCTAGTTGTTATGTGGTAAAATTGTGTGCTTGGAGTCAAATGTAGATAAATATGAATCAGAATCTGACAAAATGATAAGATTAGGTATGTTTTTATAGGTGTTTGTAATGAGTGTCTAGATAATTTATTTGGAAAAGTGTCTGCAGTTTTCTTATCTGTAATCTCTGTTGAGTGCTAAGAGATAAATGTTACTATTATGGCTTGAAAAAGGAAAGGAGCTGAAATTTACATTGACACACATGTTGATGGCCTGTCCATGTTGATTGCTTTCTGATAGAATGTTTGTGTGTGTGTAGAGGAAAAAGTGAGATCAAATCTCATTAGTTTAGAAAGAGTTAATGATAATTATAGTTCTTAAAATGAAGTCAACTTTTTTCTTGTCTCTAATTCAGACAAATGTTTTATCTCTCTATGCTCTTCACCTTATCAGATTAGAAATGACCAAATTGATTTCAAAGTGCATTTGTTGCTAATCTATCCAAATTCTACACTCTTCTTTGATTTGACTGCCTGAAAGTTACAAAACTTTCTTCTCTTTGAACATCTGCTGCATTTTTTTTCTTTGGATATATTTTTCTATTCTCATGAGGAATTTCCAAGAAAATATAAAATAGAATTATATTGCTATGTTTTTAATTTAAATATTTCAGTGTATGCACATATAAAACCACTTACTTAAGTGTGTTTTTATATTTTTTTTGAATCTTGTGATTTGATGAAGCTTAAATTAAGCAGTTCAGTCGAAGCTGATGAGATTTTTAGAATTTTGATAAAACACTTAAAGCATCTTTTACAAAGATTTATACTATGTAGTCACTTAAAGGATACTTCATCAGAGAACAAAATCTGAAGTAATTTAAAATTTATTTTTTTAATTATTTAGCATAATAATAAACCTGTTCAAGTGACAATTTTTCAAAATAGTGTTTTTCTTTTTTTTACTCTTTTATAAATCTTATACCAGTTGATATTCAAAAAGTAAGAGAAAAATATGTAAATTACACCACTTATCAATGAAATATATACACAGTGGAGAAAATAAGTATTCAAAAACTAATTTATTGCATTACTTACCTACACATGGTATTTACCTCAAAATTATCTCAAATATACATTTCCTATTTACAACAATTAATGTGAGCAAAAATTTCAACAATATAGAATTATAAAAGATACATTTTAAAAAAAAAAAAAAAAAAGCTAAGAAATTTTTCAAGGTAAGAATAATACTTTGTGGAGTAGCCTTTGTTTGCAACAATAGTCTTCACCTGCTTCCTAATAAGTAGCCATTAAACACCTTTTTAACTGATGCTACATGATAACAAGTTTGTCATTATCAATAACATTGTGTTATCTATTGACATTGTTAATTCAGACAATTTTAATACATAATTGTCTTGCTAGTGAGGCTTTAGAATTGTCATTGTTTTAATCTGTATTTTCAGCTCCCTTATCACCATGAACATGCTCTGTATATCATCACTATGGTTGGCTGCATCATTTCTATTGTTAGTTTGTTCTGCTGCTTTTTTACTTTCTGCTATTTCAGGTAAGTGAAACTAGCTTTTTCGTTCTTATCTTTCTCAAGCAATTGTCTACCAGATTTTATTTTTTTTCATCTTGTAGGCATAAAAAATAGTCTTCAAATATTGCAATATTTCAAAATATGAAAGACTACTATAATAGTGAAACCTGGATCAGAAATTTTACACAGCAGATACAGAAGTGTTTTCTCTCTGCAACCCTGGTCAAGATGACTAACAATGGGACAGCAGTAGAAAGTTATGTAACTAATCACAACCAGAATTTAAACAATTTTCTTCATCTCTGCTGTTTTCTGAATTCACACTTTCATAAATAATTCATATTTTATTTGAAAAAAATAATCCAAAATTTATGAAATATAAGTGAAATGATTGAATTAAGAATGAAAGCAAAATTGAAGATCAAAGTTGACTGGAAAGCAAGAAGCTGAAAGAGTTCTCTAAGTGAGAAGTGTGAGACAAGAAATTGTTAGCATAGAACTTATGGTTACATCTAGCCATTTCAACTGTAAAATGAGACCTTGCCACCAGTCTAGTACTGTGCTTAAATTCATAATGTCTAGGTACAAAAGAGGAAAGCTCATCTAAAAAATTACCATGAAAATATTTATAGAAAAGACACAGAGAAGCTACATTACAGCAGTGGGAAAATGACTAAAGCTGAGATGTCAGGTCAGGACCAATAACATTGCTGATTCTTCTTTGGATTTTATCTAAAATTTCTAAATACATCATCTTTCATTGTGTTTCTTCACCACATCCAGGGTCACCTTATGGTTTCTACTGCAACTATGTCGAGTGAAGCTTAGTTCCATTTTCTGGGATAAAGCATATAATCTGGCTTGATCAATAGTTGAAACAATTTCTATCAATTTCACTAACACTCTTGTTCATCATAAAATATTTCCTTTTGAAGCAAAGGAAACCACCTGTTTGCTATGAAACAATGAGTTGTTAATCTAATATTTGTACTTTCTATTCCCAATGAAATTAAGGAAGTAAAGTTGAATCTCCAGACTTACTAATATTTTACTTATTTTTAATCTAAGTTTTGAAGAGTTAGCTTTTTAAAAATAAACTTGAAAGTCATGTTTACTTTAATCATATATCATTCAAATATTTCCCATTTGATTTTAAGGCATATATTGAAAAGTAATATTGATGTTTTAATAAAAAAAATACATGCACATACAAATAACAAATTTTTTATTTTTTTTATTTGAAAGAACTTAGCATGAATCAAGTGTTTAGTCATGTAACCTTTAATTGCATGATACAACACAAAATTTGCAAAGTTGCATGATTTTTTTTTTCTCAAAGAAAATTCATTTTGTGTTAAAATTCAAAAATAAATTTTATGACTTCCAAAGTGTTTCATAAAGTTTAAAGAATAATTGCAATATGATTGTTAAAAAAAAAAAACTATAAAATTAATTTAAAAAAGAAAAGAAAAAGTTTTTATCTGCATCCCCAAAATGTGAATGTTGCTGAATCACGTTCTATGTCACCAAATTTATGACAGTTTTGTTATATTTAAAATTTTTCATATTGTTTCTTTCTTTGACTTTGTATTCTCTTGTTGGACATTCAAAACATTAAGCATGATTTCTTCTACCAAAAGCATGAGCTGAAACTTCTTTTTGTAGATCAGCTTTGTGTTATGCTATGTGTATTTTAATGTCATCAAGTATCAATTAGCTTCCGTAATTTACCAATGCTGTCAACCTGCAATTTGAGCAACAATATCATTTACAATTACATGTTCAAAGCAAATGACCACAGACTGTTTTTTATAACCCCAGCAGAGAAATACAATATATCTGTCTAGAAAGTAACAAAAAAGATGATCCTGTTTGCAATAATATTCTTTCTATCTAATTCTTGTATTATCATTGGTTTGTTTGTAGCTGGTCTGTAAACATGAATTTGCTATGATCATTATAGTATGATAGCTTATTTACATTCAGAGAGTGTGACAACACTGACATTTTTCTCTTCCAAATCTAGTAATACATGCACCAATTGTACATATATATATATATATATATATATATATATATATATATATACACACACACACACACTCATATAATAAAGATTAACATTGCAACAGATTTATAATTTCCCTTAGTAACCAAATCAAAACATGGTCATTTTCAAATATACTGCAAAAGAAGTTGATTTCCATGATCATTCTTGAATATTTTTATATTAAATACAAATAAATTACTAAAATTGATCTTTACACTGAAAATTTAAGTTTATAGAAATTGGTGATATGTGCATAAAAGAGTATTTTTACAAGAGGGTTTTAACTTTATTTTTTAGTATTACATTCAGTTTTGACATTTTTATGATTCTTAACAGTCAGCTAAAAGAATATAACTTTACTTTCATATTTTGGAAAGAGCCATGAAAAAATTCAAAAGAATTTTTTTAAAAAAGTAAAAAAAAAAAAAATGCTAAACTTGTCTTTAAATACTATCACTTTTTTAAATTACTAGAGAATTTTTTTTAGTTTCTTTAGTCATTCTGTATCTAAAGTGATTATAAAAAAATAAGCATATTGCAACAGAAATTTAAAGAATGCACAAAGTGAACAAAAGAAAAGTTTGTGCAAATGTCCCAAAGATATTATTACACTTATCAAATTCAGAAAAAAAATGAATTAGTTTTTATATAAAGTTTTGTATAAAGTATAAACTCTATCAAGTCAAAATTTATATAAATGATATACAAAGTAAATTTTCGTATATTTAGTACTTAGATTAAATACTGAATTCATAAATACATGAATGTACTGACCACACTGGGTTTACACTATTACAGACTTTATTGGCATTCATTCAGTTAATCCGCTTGAGCGTTAAATAGAATAAAATACACATCAATGGCAAAATTGGGTTGGTTGTTTTTTTTTTTTTTTTTTTTGTTTTGTTTTTTTATACATCTTTAGACATTCATATTCCATAAACAAAAACATAATTCCACTAGCTCTTAGTAAGGCTTTACAAAAGCTTCCAAATGCAACCAAAACTGAATTTCACTTTTTTAAAAACCTATTTATTGGTTAAAATTATTCTAAAAATGATCAATTGTTTCAACTGTTATTGATGTTAATATTTTTTCTTTGTATCTAACCTTTTTCATTTCCTGGTTAACTTTTTCTTCTCAGGTTCCCCAAGTTAATGCGTTAATCAATGCTATAAATAAGTTATCTCCCTCTTGAAAAGTTGTATCAGATATTTTCCATAATATAATAGAAAACAAAAATCTAGTGGGTTACCATGAAGTGGTTTTGTGTTTTGTGGGTTTTATTTTTTAATTTTATTTTCATATACGTTGCATGTTTGGCTTTCATGATGGAAAAACAAAAAGAATGCTCATGTGAGTCTGTACATTCATTGTCTTAAATTTGTTGTAGCCATTTCCTGAAGAGACCAAAAGTCAAGCTGTAGAAATCTGTTGCAATTTAATTAAATTCAAACGTTCCTTTTATAAGATTTCAAAAATATCTACTTAAGACATGAATATAATATGAAAATTAGTTATGAATAGTTATGCCGTTACACTTTCTGTCAATGTATTATTCTAAAGAGGCAGCTATAGAAGGAAAAAAATTGCATCGCGACAGAAGTTTTCAAGGGAGGCAACTAATGTTTTATAAAACATAGTTATCTCCCATGTAGGTAACTGATGAGTTTGGAAAGTAAGCCAATTATGAAGTGTAAGCGTTTTAAAATTGGATTAAAAAAAAAAAAAAAAAAAGTAACAATTAATCACAAATTTTTGTCCACTTCAGAAATCTTCAATGTGAACGTAATACTATCCACAAGAATTTGGTGCTGAGCTTGATGCTGGCAGAGATTGTATTTGTAGCCGGCATCCACCAAACTGAATATAAAGTAAGTACACATTATGATGATGATTATAAGCTTCAATGCCCTGCCTTCCATATCTAGGTGCATAGATTCTGGAGATATAATACATAGAGAGCTTTTTATGCTACTTTAAGTTGTAAATGATAAAAATATTTCCAAATAAAAAGTAGTTTATTCTATCTCTTTACTAATAATTAATTTTATTTTATATTCTCTAATTGCTGATATAAGGGTGACTTTTGGTCTTTTTACAGGACAAAGTCTGCTTTTTGTGATGTCACTGTTGCTTGATAATGCAAATATTTTAAATAATAGATTTGATAGTTACCAATCAGTCAACATCTATGATTTCAAAAGTTCAAATTCTTTTTCCAGATCACAATTCATGGATTTTATTAAAGAATTATTTTTTAATTTCCCTGCCATCTATATGATGTTTTATGGTGTAGCTAATTTTTTTACTTTTTAATTTTTCTTTATCAGATCTTATGCTCTGTAGTGGCAGGTGTACTCCACTATCTTTTCCTGGTAGCATTTGCTTGGATGTGTTTGGAAGGTATCCTTCTCTACATTATGCTTATAGAAGTCTTTGAGGCCGAGTCTCGAAGAACTGCCTTCTACCTTTTTGGTTACGGTAGGTGTAACATGCATTTTGAAATTGCTTGCTGTTCAGTCAATGTTTTGAAATTAATCATGTTCATTAAATATTCATCTTTTTACAAGAAATATTGAAGTATTTAATAAATAGTATTTCTTCAGATGACACATATGAATGTATTAATTTGTAATTTGTTTTACTTGTACAAATCCCAACACTGTTTTTGCTCAATGTTAGAAAAATTGTTAGTGTCTTTACATTTACTCAGTTTTTTATTAATCACTTGTATAAACAGTTAATTATAACTTACCCTTTACAAGCCTCAGGAAAATACAGAAGCAAATATTGATCATTTTTCTTGTTTGCAATGAAAAACAAAATTTAATTTTATGGCAGTCACTGGCAATGAAAAATGGCTTTATGAGATTCCAAAACTAAGAGAATTATTTGTAGTTTAAAAGTGAATTCTTTATTATAAATTACTATAATCTAACTAAACTTTTACTGGACAATGTGACATTATGCAATTAGCTCATTGAGAATACCTTCTCCTATATGAGGAAGTTGACTAATATTGCTACATCACACCTATAATGTTGTAAAGGCAATATAGCAAACATTCATGGAACTAGGATAGGAGCCTTCCATATGTGGCATCTTCTCCAGTCTTACAAAATGGTTTCATTCTACTCCTTGTCTGATCAAGAGACATCACAAATTTGAGGTTTTGAAACGTTTCTCAAAATATTATTTGGACCAAAACAAGAATTGTTCATGATGGAACACACAATTTGCAATTGTATCTGCAAGAAATGTCAAACATGCTTGAAATCTAAAAATAAAAATTATAAATTAAAAAAATGATTTTAAAATTCATTTATTCTCCTTTAACACTTCTGGAATGTAACAAAGACCAATGTTTAATAGAAAACTTTTTTCTTTTTTTTTCTTTTTTTTTACATTAAAAAAAATTACATATAATTAGTATATAGAAGATTAAGTAATAAAATTATCTCCTTTGGCTACTTTTTGGAGCTTTTTAACTGAAGAGCTTAAAAAGGATTGACAAGCCATGGAAAACAAATCAATCAAGAGCTTAGAAATATAGTTGTTTTTTTTTTTATTTTTATTTTCTGTCACCCATGAGATTCTTGTAAATTTAAGTGAACTTAATCATAGCATAATAAAAGTAATTTGGGTTGACATAACAAAATAATTCTTTTTTTCTTAAGTTGTAGATGTACCTAGTGTATTTTTATTTCTGAAATAAGAAATTAATTTTGTGCATGAAGGACACTTAGGTAAAAATAATTTAATTCCTCCTTTACCCTTTAGTTTGAATTTCAACACATTATAGCATTTTAAACATTGTCAAAAAGTAGTTCTAGCAAATGTATCCAAGTTTCAAAGGATTCTATGAAAAAGCATCAAATTAAGAACTCATTAGATCATGCACCATAATTTTGTTCTGTGATCAGTCATCTTGAAAATTCTGACAGTGACAATAGCCAAAATGACACAGGAAGTAATTTAATCAGGTATGAACTGTGCACATATTGATAATTACAGCCTTTACATCAAATTATAAATGCAGTTGTTTTCTGTGATAGATATACTTTTTTTTTAATCTGATAAAGTTAAACTCTGTTAAAAGCTAACACAATTTTTTTTTCCCTTTTAATTTGTAGGAATCCCCGCAATAATTGTTGCTGTGTCTTTGGGCCTTGATTATACAGGATATGGAACAGACCAATAGTAAGTTACTGTTGTTTATCTACCACTCTCTATTTCTATCTCTCACTATATGTATTTATATCTCGGCTATAAATTTTTCTCTAATAGTAACTGAAGTTTGTTAAAAACAACTAAGTTAAAACTGGAGTTGATTAGTTTCATCAAGTATTCCATTAATTCCTTCTACAGTTGGTTTTTAACTCCCAAATATCATTATTTAACCAGAAATTGATTTATGTAATCAACTTCATCTGACGAATACTAATTATGGCAGTTATATATGCATCATCTTCTTGTTCAATCACAAATGTTGTGAGAAATGTTTCAATAAAAAAGTCTTCTTAGCATAGACTGGGCACCTGGTTTCTTGTGAATCTATTCACCGCTATTACTGTATACACTTTAGACTCCCTCAAATTATAAAAATATGAATCTTAGTAAAAAATTTATAGAAAATTAGAAAATTATCAAAATAATGTAAGCCAACTACAATGCAATATTTATTATTTATCATTTTATAAATGACTATGGAAACAAGTTTTTTTTGTTTGTTTTTTTTTTTATTCAATCTAATAAATAGTGTTTAATATCTTTGTTGTTAACTCTCAAGAATAAAGAAAATATGTGAATCCATTTTCATGTTTGGATTTTAAAACTTTAACCATCACTTTTTAAAAACAAACATTGCTGAGAAAGTCAAAAAATACATGCAATAGTAATAGCAGTGTCGAGGGAATAACTATCATTTTGACAGACCCGTTATTCTGGAGGGTGCAATGGTTAAACATTAGCACTTTGTTTGTTAATAAATAATTGAAAGCAATTCACTACAAGGCTTATCACAAGGTCACACTCATTTAAGAAGCATATGACTATTTCACTCTGAATTGTTATACAGACTAAAATACAAGTTATAAAAATTACTTTGTAAAACTTTGTCAAAGAGCCTGTAGTTTGCTTATGTTTAAACACCTAAAGAATCTAACTTTTCTAGTGTTAAAAAATTATACTATTCTATAAATTTCACACTTTGAACATAAAATGATTTTTTGCAAATTTTATCAAGATTTGAATTTTAACTTTCATGTAAATTTGTAGCATTAAAGTTTTTTTTTTTTTTTTTTTTTTTTTAGCTGCTGGTTGAGAACAGATAACTACTTCATTCTGAGTTTTGTGATCCCTGTTGGCTTAATTATTGTGGTAAGTATAACTTGCTTGTGTTATCTCCTGATTTACTGCTGCTGTATGTAAAATATGGAAATTTATTGATTCATTCTTTTTTTTATACTAATGTTCGCTGAATGCATGACCCAAGAGCCACACAAGGTAGAGATAACAGTTCCTCTTAGACTTCAAGAGGCATGATAGTGATTGGGAAAACATCCTGCTGGGAGTCTGTTCCACAAAGCAGCAGTTCTCTAGAAGAAGCTATTCAAATGGAACTTGGTTCTTACTATAAGAATATGAAGGGAATGTGAATGATTCACCTTTTGTGTATGTGGTATAGCAAGTCCATTATAAAAGTCAGGGGTGATGGAACTAAGGAATGTAGGTTGTCAGAACACATACCATGGAAATAGCAATAGAGCATTGAGCAACAAATTTACTTTAAAGCTTCTTTGAGTGCTTGAGAGATTTAAGATATTAAAATTGGTTAACTATCAAAATAGCTGCTTAAAATCATCTGTATATGGCTTCTTTTTTTTCTTTTTTAAATGCAGGGATAACTTTATTTGTCTACAATGGTAGAAATTTTAATCTACAACTAAAGATCTGATCTCTACTCCAGTTCTTCCCTGGTCTTTTAGAAGTTTATCCCATGTTTTCTGTTTAGGATTGGGTTTCCAGTTCATTCTAAAGTCTTCTTATTCTCTTTCACACCCAGTAATCCCTTGCATCTTATATCTACCTAGAAAATTAAATTAACAAACAGTACAAATTCTTGTTGTTGTTGTTCATTCCAATCAAATGCTCTTTAGAAAGGCATCCATCTATTTCTCCCTGTGCTTTTCTTTCTCATTGCTGGATATTTTGATAATGGTCTCCTCTTGTCACTGGTATGCCATAATGGCTGAGTGGAAGAGTAAATACTTGGCCAGACTACTCTCCTGTAACTATCTTACTTTGTTAGGTAGTGGAAGCAAAAAATTATTGCATATATTGTCAGCCTTGACATACTCTAGATTATGGAGAATATCATGAAAGTACATTATGATCAGGACTAACAAATGATTCAATACAGCAGTTATATATCCCACAAACCTCTTCAAGGTTTGAGTCAATATGCTTTTGTTTTTGAAAAACAAAAGTAAAATTAATTCCTACATTTTTCTTATCTTGCATTTTTCAATTGAGATTAACTTTCCAAAAAAACTGATGCACAGATACAGCAGGTCTCGTTCAGTTTCACAATTGATTTATTTTTGTATAAAAAAAACAATGAAACGACCATTTTAAATGATTTATATAATATGCTTAATTTTCAGATTAATATATCCATGTTGCTACTTGCTATCTACATGATGCACACACATGCCAACACAGCAAACTCTAAGGAACGGTCAACAAAGGAAAAAATTAAGTAAGTTTTACTTACCTCATGTTTTTTCTTTTTCTGTTTAATCTTTACCCTTTTTCCCTTCCTTTTTATTCCAGTTTTTCTTTTTTTTTCTTTTTGCTTACACACACACACACAATAAAACTTAAATAGATATAGTTACTTTATATGCTTTATACACTATTAGTGGTCATCTTGTCCAAATAATTCTTTACCAAAAAAAAAAAAGAAATATATATATATATATAAATAATGCACTTAACAAAAGGATTTAGAAACCTATATTCAGGAGTAAATTTTTTTTTTTTTCTTTATCATTTTTTTTTCTAATATAGCTTATTTAAGAAATAACTAAAGTTATGTATACACACATGTTATCGATATATATATAGATATCTTTTATCCATAAGTAATGACTTTTTTGAGGATGCACTTAACCTATCCTTTGTATGGGGCCAGTTCCAGGTTTTGTCCAGTACAGTAGGTCTTGGATTTGTGTTTGTGTGTGCTGTTACAGGAAGGATAAAAAAATTTCCCATTGTGTACATGTGCTTTCTTGTACCAGACCAAGTTAGAAGTTACCTCTGTACACAGTATGTACTGTCTGTCTGTATCAGTGTGTATGCTATGTGTATTATACACAATACTGGAAACCACCCAATCATAAAGCATAAGTCACCATTATCTTTTAATATAAAACCCTTATAAAAATTAATTCCTTGACCTGCTATGAAAGTGGTTAAATAAAATTCTCATTAATTTTTTCTTTCTTTTTTTATAACGAATTCCTCCTAATTTTAATTATTTTAATAGTAACAGATTTAGTTAAAGATCACTTTTCTAATGCAAAACCACACTAAGGCTCTTTTTGGTTGAATAAAATCTCTGAAAGCAATATTTTAGTAACAGAAAATGATTGCTTTCATTACTGAAAAAGAAAGCAGCTACTCAGAATGGGCAGTTTACTTTCATTATAAGTGGAAGAAATTGGAGTATCACAGTCTTTAATAAAAGATGTTAATAAAACATTTTATATACTCATTGTAAAGTTACCAAAATGGTGGAAAAACAATTTCTTTTGGAAGCAAAGTTAAAGAATGAGTTTTTACCTAAAATATTTCATAGCATTTAGCAAAATATTGGAATACAAAGTTCCCGTACAACTTTTAATAAAAACATATATAAAGTTATGCGGAACTTTGTTTCCAATACAATGACTACTTCCAGACTTGGTCAAGGAATTTTGATTACGTTTCTCTTTCGACTCTCTTCATTCTTTAAATTTCTGGTGATTTTACTTTGTCCACCCATATTTACATTTTATTATGGGTTATCAAATAAAAAAAAATAAAAAAAATTGACAATTTTAACATTTTCATAAAAACAAGACAAGACCTTATCACTTTTCAGCCGACTACATTTGTGAATCTTGCTCTTGCTTGCAATTATTCTGGCAGCATGTGGTAACAAAACTAATTTCTCTCTTTTTTTTTTTTTTTTTCTCTCTCTCTCTTCCCCCAACTATGCACCCAATATTGTGGTTGTTTGTGCTATGAGAAAAAAAGAAAAATGACTATAAAACAGCCGTCCCCCACCCTTCCAAATAACACCTAATTCTCAGCTATAATACACATTCATACACGTATGCATGTTATTCTACTAACCCCAGTACAAAGACAAGCTGATTCTAGTACTTTCTGTCTGGCCGTGTGTAATAATCTAATGGTGATTCCTTCTTTCCATCCTTCCGCTGCAGTGGACATCTGAGCACGAGCAGTGACCTCGCCCTCTGCGGCTCTCAATCCAAATTCTCATACTTGGCAGATATTCCGTAAGACATTCAGCCGCATGTTTTAACGTGTAACAATTCCCTGTACAGAATGTTTGCACATATTTTGGATGTTGTTGTCCGTTTTGTTTGTTTTTGTTTCGTTTTTTTTTTTTTTTTTGTCTCTTTTTTTTTTTTTTTTTTTTGTCCTTTGTTATATACGTTGTATTTTTATTTTATTTTTTCTTTTACTTTCAAATACTTTTTAATTTTTTTTTTTTTTTTTTTTTTTTTTTTTTAAACCTTCACGCAATGTTTTTTAAACTATATATATTTGAATACATATATATATAGCCCGGGCTTTCTAAGTGTGGTGGGATATTTCTTTTTATTCTCTATTCCTCGCTTTGTCTTTTCCATCATGTAATGGAAGCATTGTTTTTCAGGTCTGCATGTTTTCTCTCTGATATATTTTTTTTGCTATATACCACTCACGTCCACATACATACACACAAGTAATTTATAATATTCAGTTATTCATGAAAGAAAAAGAAACTACATCTGCATGTATATTTATATATGTATGCATGCATGCAAACAATTCAAACTCACACAATGGCACATTGTGTCCATATATATAAAAATCATTCTTATCTTTATATTTAACATTAGTTTTAAGAATAATAATGTGTACCTGGATGTGTATGTGAGAGAGCACTCTGTAAAACTGTGTATATACCTATCATTTCACTTTTTATTTTCATTATCTATATCTACTTATAAAAGTCAAATAGAAAGTTGTAAAATCAAGTTACAGTTGACCTTTCATAATAGGACAAAGACCTGATTTTCTCTTTTGTAGCTTTTGTTTGGCTTAGATGTCAAGCCAGTTTCCAAAATGAAATTAAAAATATTTTTATACTTTTAGTTCCATCCTTTGTTGAAAGTTCACATTTGAAAAATATAAATATATCAATGGGTTTGAGATTTTTTTTTTAAATTCTGTAAAGATAGTCTGAGAATACTATGATAAAAACCCTAAAATTAATTTAATTTCCAAAGTTCCACTTATATATTATTGAAAGTCTCCAGACACTGACAGGAATAAACATTTCAAATGGTATGATCTGTCCCTATATTATTTCACAGCACAGTACAACTGAAACATTTTCATGGGGTTGTGAGAATAAAATGCAAATATTTACAATGTATATAAATTTTAACAAACAAAAAAAATCTAGAAATGTAATTTCATATAAAGGCTGTGTTTGAATATATTACAGTAAACCTTTGATAAGCAATTGAGCAAGGATTTGACTTCATCAGGAAAGGGTCTCATGTGAGAGTTTCAGCCATCAAAGCTTTGTTAAACAAATTGATAAAATTCAATCCTTTTAACATGTAGTGAACATAAAAAAAGATTAATCTCCAAGAAATATCTCCAAAGTGTTTAGTATAGTTGAGATATCTAGGAGGCTAATGTTTAATCTAAACACCATCACTTATCTCTAACATAACTCCACTCTAATATTAAAGCTAAATGATAGGAGGCTTATGTGTTATAAAATACAGTAATTTCTCAGAACAGTATTTAATTATCAAGGTATGTTTAATTTTAATTTAGTGTTTATTCATACTATCTTCAAGACCTGATTAGAAAAGATGTGTATTGATTATTTGTAGGAAAAATTAGTCAGTTGGAAAGAAAGTCCTGTTGCATTTGAAGATGGAAAAAAATGCTTCTTTGATCTTAATTAATATATTTAATCAGGATAACATTTAATCATTATCAATAACATAATCTCATCCATTTGGAAAATATTTGATCCTTTGGGCATAAAGTGCTATGTAAAGAAATACTCAATATCATTATAACTAAATTGTTTTCCTTTTAAAAATGATACAATGATCTGAAAAGATGATTGCCAGATGGAGTAAGGTCAGAAGAGTAAGGAGGATGAGGCAAAACTTCAATATTTAGTGCCGTAATATTTTCTAGAGTGACTTTAAAAATATGTGGTCTTGCATTATTGTAGAAGAGAAACATGCCTTTACAGTTAATTAATTATAGGCACTTTTTCTGCAAAATTTTGTGCAATGTTTCCAATCAATGACGATACATCTCTGCATTAACTGTTTCATTTTGGTTTAGCACTTCATAAGATGACATGCTTTGTATACCACCAAACACACAGCATAAGATGATTTCTCCTTTTTTTTTTTTTTTTTCCACTAGGTGTTAACTATTGTCATTTTTATTGGCTATCTTATAAAAAAACTCAATGTACAGCACTGGTGATGATTCTACACAGGAAAGGTTTGGTAGCACATCTACTCTTTGATGACCAGCAAACAGCAACTCTTTGATCAAGCTGAGAACCAATTGGATGATGGACCTATTGATCAAATTTAGATACTTTTCCAAGTTCATGAAGATGTTTTATGATCAAAGTGTGACTTGTTTTGAAAAATTATTTTCAGTTTGATTAATATTCTCTTCAGTTATGGTTTGTAGAATGTCAATATTGACAGAATTTGATTGTTCAAAATCAAGAGGAATTTTCAAGAGAAAAATGTCCTGATCAAACTCGCCAAACACACAGCTTCGTTCCCATAGACAGAATTAATATTTCTTTCTGATTCTATTGCTGAAGAGCCCTTTTTTTTAATATGGCAGACAATGTCTGATATGAGTTTGACCTAAACTCATTTTAAAAGGGTAAAATCAATACAGAATTTACCCACTCTGATATTAAGTAAACTTTATTTTTTAAAGCAAGACAATAATGTCACTAGAACACAAAGGGTTACTGGAAGAGAATGAGGAGAAAGGATAATAAAAGAACATAATTCAAGAAAACAAGATGGTTATTGATGTTGCATTTAAATTTTTGGTAGATTATAGGTGGAAGAAAAGCAAGAAATTGGAAGAGTTCCTCAGGAAAAAAGTGTGAGAAAAGAAACTACTAGAATAGAACAAAGTGCTAGCTAGTTCAACATTAAAATGGTGTAACCTAGTTGCCAATCTAGTAGT